>JAFIDM010009631.1:131724610-131741299 GCA_023159025.1 Thereuonema tuberculata | reverse complement strand
CAAATTTGGTTTAGGTTAGCCAAGTTAGGTTGGCTTAGCTGCAGGATGTATGTATTGAAAAATAACCCCGCCACAAAAATCTGTTCCCCAATCTGAAGTTTAACCATAAAATCATTTGTGACAATGTAGAGCACTGATAGTTAATATATAATTTCTATTGAAGTTAGCCTAAAACCTAGCATTCTACTACTTTCAACTGTTTTTAGCAATGTTAATCATTAATCACGATGAACTCTTATATAAACAAAACATATAATTAAGTATCATACGCTTGAATTTCCAGTGTTAGCTTGGTTGGATACCATCTGTAATAAAACAATTTTGGTTACTTTCTAATATTACTTTCAAAGATATACTAATTAGAAGCCAATTACTTATTTAAATTTACTTCCAATTATTTTAATGAATTTTAGCGACCCATTTAGCGTTTGTCCCGTATGTCCGTCCCTCCCTAACAACTCCCGAACGGGAGGTCCGATCGGCAAACGGACTTCACCATCGTGTTCAGAGACCCAAACACTGTAGGAATGGGGTATTTATTTCTGCCTATCTGGAAAAATGTGGAAGCAGTCGACTGTTTGTTTTCGCAAGTTTGGGAATTTTTTGCTCGACAACTACTGAACCGATCGACTTGAAATTTGGATATGCTTTACTTTAGAGTATCTACTATACAATGATTATTTTTATTCGATCGTATTTATAATAGTTTGCGGACACAGTCGACTGTGTCCTCATTTTTTCGGATAGGCAGAAATAAAAAAGAACATTAATTGTATAGTAGACACTAAACTAAAGCATATCC
Organism: Thereuonema tuberculata; assembly: GCA_023159025.1. Classification (NCBI taxonomy): domain Eukaryota; kingdom Metazoa; phylum Arthropoda; class Chilopoda; order Scutigeromorpha; family Scutigeridae; genus Thereuonema; species Thereuonema tuberculata. The sequence goes on along the minus strand of JAFIDM010009631.1, from coordinate 131,740,497 downwards.
AAATTTCAAGTCATCGAATCATTAGTTGTCCCAAGAAAAAAATTCCCAAACTTCACCTTTTCCTGGTGGACAGTCGACTGTAGTTGCGCAGTGGATAACCCTCCAACGCTACTTACAAAGAAATATCCAAGAAATACCTGTCTTTGCTCCTTAAGTGAAGTTTAGGTTTTAATGGGTCGCCCTTATTTTTGTGCTTCAGCACAATTTCTTTTATTGTGTTTTCATTCATTGAAAAAATCATGAATCGAAGCTTATTGATCACCAACTGAAAGAGATAAAGAGGCTTTCAAAAGAATTTCTCAAAATAATGATATCAGCATTCTCTTGTATGAACTGCATCATTTAGCAATGATGTTTTTCTTCGCAAAAACCATTATACGAAAATGACTATAATTAAAGTTACTCTTAAGAATAAAGTGTTATAACGAAATAAAGCCATGGATTTGATCAAGTTTCGTTATCTACACTAACAAACATTGTTTTAGTTCGTGTGGGAGGTCTTCATAGAATGATCATCATTTTGATAAGTGTCTTTATGAGTGGGCTAAACAAGCATCACCTGACATTTCTATTCTGTCTGCTTTGAAGGGCTCTAGAAATATAACTTAAATTAACTATTTGCAACAAAAAAAAAAAAAAAAAATCTCGATAATACGCTTGATCTAATTTATGAAATAGTACCACCTGTTGCCGTTAATGGAATTAGGTCATATTTTGACAACAGTAACGATTGCAAACGTTAAGTCTCTTTGCACAGGGAAATCTTTCGGCAGGGAAATGCATCCTACAAGGATTTAACTAATTAAATTCTTTAATAAATTTGTTGGCAGTTATGTGAGATATTGAGAATGAATCGGATGATATTTTAAATTGAAAATAAATAGATAATTATGTAAAGAACATTTTACTGAGCTAGGTTTGCTGGGTAGGACCGGACTGATGTGAGTGTTGCAACTCGAAATGGTACCGTCGCCGATTCCCAGCACATAAACCAAAATCAGCTCAGTGAATTTTTGTTTGTTTGTTAATCTTTTTTTTTTCTTTTTTCTACTTATGTGCGTTTCTTATTTTCTTTTAAGTAACATTGACAGTGGGCAAAAAAAGTATTTGCACACCTTGTTATTCAGCTCGCATCTTATAATTTACTTTGTGTTAATTTATATAAGTGAAGAATAAGGAAGAAAATAAGTGTCGATTAAGCAAATTTATAATCTGTCATAAGCACTAGCGTAGCTAGCAGAGGGGGTGGTTCGCCCGGTCCGCACTTTTTGGGAGCATTTTTGACTTTCTGTCTGTTTGATGTGTATTGAGAGGGGCGGCACCCTAGCTACGCCACTGGTCATATGTATTTAAAAATAATAAATGACAACCAAAATAACATTTTTAATAACAAAAAAGTAACTGCACATCAGTAAAGATAAACAAACTTTCGAAATTAAACTGTACTTAGTATGCATTCCTTCTGCTTCAATTATAGCTTGTAATCGTCTGGGCATGGATTCTACTAATTTTCTAGTTGTTTCTACACTGATTTTAGAGCCAGTCTTCGCTGAGTGCTTATTTAAGTTCTGTTTTGTTGGAAATTTTCCTTTTTTTCACTTGCAAATCCAACAAACGTCACAAATTCTCAATTGGGTTGCGGTCTGGCGATTGTGGTAGTTTTCAGTTGATTTTTCACATTATAAAGCAACCATAACCTCGTTACGTTGGCTGTATTTTTAGGATCGTTGACCTGTTGAAAATAGTACAAATCTGCAATTCCCAATTTCAATGCACTACTGACCAATAATAAATTACTTCACAATATCTCAATACAATGTCTACCATTCCTTACCTTCAATAAAGGCCATATTGACAACTCCATTAAAAGCCATGCATCTCCAAATCATTATATGACCACCACGATGTTTACAGTTGCTCTTAAAGTTTTTGTTTCAAGGGAAGTGTCCGCCACACACATTTTTTCCCATCCGAACCGAAAATATTAAACTTGCTTTCGTCAGAAAATATCGTGTTTGCCAAAACACTCCTGGTTTGCTGACATAAGCTTTGGCTCCGGTCTTTTCTGACTATTTGTTTCACTGATACAAGGTTTTTTTTTTCTGGGTGTCCTGCCTCGAATATGTGCATCGTGTGTTGTGGCTTTACGTCATCGTTTATCATTGGTCCTTATTTTTACGAGGAAACTCGCCGATGAGGACCAGTGACCTGTTCTGTCAATGCTAAATGGTATTCCGATATGTTACAGAACTTTGTGGTTCCACAACTGCAGCAAAGAGGATGTCTCGATTTGACCATCTTCATGCAGGATGGTGCACAACCCCACATCGGATAGCAGGTACAGCGTATGTTGCGGCAACATTTCTCTGACACCAGAATCATTAGTCGTGCATTTCCCACAGCATGGCCACCAAGGTCGCCTGATCTCAATCCTTGTGACTTTTGGCTGTGGGGATTTCTTAAAAGCATTGTGTATCAAAGACATATCCCCGATATCCCGATGTTGAAAGATCGAATGACATTACAGATGGCGGTGCTTGGCTTCCCTGCCACCCACATTCACCACAATCAATCAATCAATTAAACTTTTAATAATTATTATACATAATTAATGATTAATATTATCATTTATTTCAAGTAAATAATAATTATTTACATGTAATAAATGAAAATAATACAGTGAAGTCTCACTTATACAAAACATTCAGTTATACGAAGAATTTCTCATTCCCCGGCGAAAACCCCCATAGTCCTATATGTAATTCACTTATACAAAATATTCACTTATACGAATAATTTTTGGTTCCCCTTCATATTCGTATAAGTGAGACTTCACTGTATTTACTGTTGTTGACAATAATTATTAAATGATAGTTAATTAATACATCCGGGAAGAAAGATGTCAACTAAATAAGTCATATCTAGAATTATTTAACTCCGAACGGACTAATAATTGAGACGAGTCGTAATGATAAAATATGTTCTATGTAAGGAAATCTTTCTATAGGAATATATCTTATCACTATACAGGGGTGGGGAAACTTCCCATACCCCTGTATAGTTATAATTGTCCTTTTGCCATATTCTTATTAAGGATACATTTTTATTCTTTATTGTTTTGTATTAATACAATAAAATCATTTTTAATTATTGTAATGATTAAATCCTTAAAATATCTACAGTCATTAATATACCACTTTTAAGTTTAAAAGTACACCTTATTACAAAAATATTTTCTTAGCAATATGATAGGACTAGGATTTTTTTAGAGTGAGTGGAATGTTTGTGACAAAAGGTTGAGAACCACAGCTCAGCATCTACAAGTTTCATTCAACTTAACTTGTTATAAAGCTTTTGTGAGAAGTAGTTTCACAACTGAATTAACAAAAGATTATTTAAATTTATTAACTATGATGTTCAGTTTTATTAACAACTGTAACAAATAAGGATAAACTTTCAAAACATCCTTACTGCAGTGTTTCACATAAAATAAGGGGGTTCTTGTTTGGACTACGAAGTTTTCTAGAAAAGTTTATTATTTTGATGTCAAGTAAGTAAGCTATATTAAAAAAAAATGATTCATGAACATTATTCATTTATTTAATTATTTTAACTGTTTCAATATTTTAATTAATGTTAATAGATCAAGAAACTAATAACTTTAGAAATATCTATTTTCAGGAGAAGGAAAGTAACTATGAAGTAATAATAATAATAAATAAATAAAAATTAAAGGAAAAAAAATTAAATTGTATTTAATGTTATTCAATAACAGCTCATTTGTAATTAATTTATTCAATAGTGTCAAATTTCTGCAACAAAATGCTAGAAAGACACAGTAGGAGTATCACTTTACCTCTGACATAAATGAAACAATTGAAGTATAATTAAGTGATACATACACCATAGTCCTCTGTAAAATTAGACACTTCCTTATTTCTGTCTATATTTCATCTTACTGTGCAGAAGACTTCTTCAGGACATAAATTGAGGAGAAGAAATTTTAAATTCGTTATGAATACATTTGAAATTAACAATAAGATATTGTCATTGCAAATAATTAGATAACGACACTTAAAAACAATTAAATATCATCTATTACAAATAATAATTCCTTTTTAAATCAACCATTAGATATCGTCTACGCTTCTGGATTAATTATTAAATAATCTCTTTTCTCTTTTTTCCCTGTTCTCCATATAATGTACAAAATAATTTTACAGAAGATTATGGTGTATGTATTTGATATTTAAGTTGATATAATTAAGTGCATTTGGAGGCATCTATCCAGAAGTAGTTTTGTAAAAAAGGTTTCTAATGAAGAGTTGAATCTTCAGATCAGATTTGTCAATCTAGATGAAATATCCACAACATTAAAAATAGTAAAGATTTACCACTTTACTATTATTTTACTAATAGTACAGAAGATAACATATTCAGTGACACTAACAGATGCTAAAATGACAGTAAATAGTGTTTTGGTCATGTTAGTATGTATCATTATGATCTGATGCTGTATTTCCTGAATCAGAATTCAATAATTTCTTGAATGGTAAGAAGCTTGATTTTTTTTTTTGTTAGTACTCATGTGAATTTTAACTTCTTGTGATTGAGTGAATGGTTGGTCATATAAGAACTCATTCCTTATTGGTACATTTGCATATTTCTTTAATGGAACCCTGGTTAAGCTTGTTATTCAGTTTCATAAGACTTCAGACTGAATTCAAGTTTATAATACAGGCAACAAGAAAAACCACATTTCCTAGGAAAATGGATATACCAATCTAAGTAACTGATATATAAACTATTAAAATATGAGAGTAGATAATAGCAGAAAAAATTCTTCTTAATTTCAAAAGCCTTTTATCTCTCCAGTTAAGAAGCAGAAATTTGTAAACTTTGCATATAAAATATCTTGAAATATTAACATATAAGCAATTTGAAGGTCACAGTTCATTTAATTTTTGATTTTAGTCAGGTTTTTTTTTAATCCATTATGTGTCCGTGGAGCCTTATTGCTTATACTGCTTATATCTGTTGAAAACAAAAGACATGATATTTTTTATGTACTTCTATGTAAAGAACAGTGTTGTTTTGTTAAATAAAGCATCCAAATTTATAAGTAACTTATTAAGCTGTCTCCCCTTTTTCAAGATAATTATCAAAAGAAAATTTTATTAAAAACTAGCTGTACCTGGCCATGCGTTGCTGTGGCTCAGACTGGTTAAATTTACTAACTTGAGATTCCTAGGTATGAAATTTATATTAAGATCGGAGAATATAAGACTTTCCACCCTTTCTCCCTCCCATTTACATTCTTAGTTCCAGGTTATTCCAATTTTGTAACTCGAATTTGTATAAGGTCATAACTCTATCACTTCAAAGTTCTTAAAAAATCATAAGACCATTACAAATCTATATCTATCCCGAAACTCATGTCGCTATTATGCACAACAATAATTTAGTTCCAGTTGTTGCACCATAATATTTGTGTAGTTCTTATTATCGCCATCACGTACATATGTGTAGCTATTATGCACAACAATATTTTAGTTCCAATTGTTGCATAACAATATTTGTGTGGATTTCACTCCTTTTCACCCCGTGTGTTGCTTTTACATCGAACAGATGGTACTGTTTTTCACAAAAAGCATGTTTTTACCTGTCCCAAATACCTAAATAATAGGTATTTAAAAACAAGCGCATGTTCAAATGCAACATTGTGTCCAAATTTCAAAGCAATCGCTGAAGAACACCACCGATCTCATTTGTCTTACTACTTGTGTCTCCTCTGAATGGCTTTCATTCTGAAATGTGTGACTATACTCAGGGCCGCCGCCAAATGTGGGTGCACGGCACCCGGGCGGCAAATAATTTAGTGTAGAAATACTAATGGAAAGGAAATACATGCAAAATATGAAAAATATTAATTTTAGGCTAAAATAAATTTAGCTTATTAGGGGTGGCAACTTTTGCCTGGTACCCCGGTGCCAACATACCTTGGCGTGGCCCTGACTGTACTTTTTACCCGCATAGCTTTTTCGGATATCCTCTAAAAAATTAAGCTTTCAGTCTATAAGAAACTTATCGAATATACAATGCGAGTTTTCGAGAATTTTTTCAAAATAAATTAAATAGAGATGTGAGGAAAATGAAGGTTATTTATTCCATATTTGGACCATAAAAGGGTCCAAGAGCTTTGCCATGTCTATTTATCTATATATCAGAGCTCGGGTACCTAACAACTTGTAAGCATAACAGATTATAAAGTATACTGTGGTTATAAAAAAAAAAAAAAAAAACACAGTTTAACACCAGTCCCCAGGATCCTATAGCATAGTATGGCTAACCTCCCCCAATCAAGTGGGAAGCATGGTGAGTAAATTACACACACATACTTAGCTTCAAACAAAAGCAAATATTGTAAAACAATAATCTTCTCCAATTCTATTTAAAAAAAAAAAAAAAGCTTTTGAATAGACTTTATTTATTTATTTTTTTATTTACGATTCTCATAATAATAATAATAATAATAATAATAGAGAGAGAGAGATCATGTGTAAATTAATACAGTAATGTGTATTCAGCATAACTATTGCTACAGCTTCGTTTGTGGTGAGGGCAAAGATTTCGTACATATATGTCGCTATTATGCACAACAATAGTTTAGTTCCAATTGTTGCATAAAAATATTTGTGTGGATTTCACTCCTTTTCAGCCCGTGTGTTGCTTTTACGTCCAACAGATGGCGCTGTTTTCCACAAAAAGCCTGTTTTTACCTGTCCCAGGTGTGACATCTACGTAATAGGTATATAAAAACAGGCGCATATTCGAATGCAACGTTGTGTCCAAATTTCAAAGCAATCAGTGAAGAACTTTCGGAGATTTAAGATTTTGAACAAATGAACATTTACATTTTTATTTATATAGATAAGCTTCTTGATAACTTTTTGCTTTGGATTGGATCTAGAATAAAAAAAAAATCGAAGTGCCATTACATTAAGACCACCTACCTAATACAATGTAGGACGTCCATAAGCAGAAGGGTTTGTGAAACATTGTCCTGTTCACCACTGTTGTAGCTGCGGGTGATTTGTCGGACTGTGACCCAGCGGTCGCTCTGCTGGCCTCTGGCATCAGTGAGCTGTGGTCAACACACAACTGGATGATGGTTCGTTGTTTGATTATCCTTACATCACTTTTGACACATACTCACGACAGCGGTGCATGATCAGCCTACAAACCGCACCGTTTTAGAGATACTGGTTCCTAGGCACCATGCCATGTCATTTATCAAACTCTGATAAATTGGCAACTTTTCTCCATTCTGATACCAAATACACTACTAACAGAAAACTGGTTCTGCACTTATATATATACTGCTCTGTGCCCATTGACACGTGCGATTGTTCGTCTACAGGCGCACTCATTTATCTAGGCTGGGGGTGGTCATAATGTAATGGCTCTTCAGTGTACTTAATTTATATATATATATAATTTAATTTTTAATTTTATATATAAAACCAGCAGTTTTGATGTACCAGCTACTGAAGCAAGCTTTACCTGTCACGTTAATAGATTATACACTTTTGGCTAATATTTCTACAGCTGTATGCTGTTATGAATCTTGTAATACAATTACATGAAATTTACTTCAACAAAGCTTATCAATATCTGTTTATGTGATGACTACAAATTATTAATTTAATTTTTGGCTTTTAACACACTTTTGCTTAAATAGAATTTACAAATATGTGAAGTGATAGTTATTGAATTGTTACATGGTTTGAGTAAGTTATATTTGTTTTTGGCTGCCTGGATAGCTGCAAATACCTATGTATCTACAACTGTGAACCACACACAGTTCAAAGGATCGTACATGCCAATCTTGAACTTTCTGGTGCAGTTATGATCTATGCAGTTATGATCGGTCACATTGGATTTTTTTTTGTCTTGTGATTTCCTTTAAATTTGGTTATTTTGTTTGAAGCTTATTTTCACATCTGTTTTTTGATGATTTTCTTAAAGCTCTTTCTCTATATTTTCACAGCATAGTAATTAGGTGGGCGATTGATTTACTTCCTTTACCTGTGATTTAGCTTTTCCAAACAGTAAAAATTTGAAATAATGTATGCTATTTGTTAGTCAGTATATTGGTCTGTACATTTGTTTTGCACGAGGATTTTTTGATGTTTTTCAATTCCTGCTTGAAAAGGGTTTGGTTTAAACCATTTGTAAAAGCTCTATTAATCATACTTCCTATGTTGCTCTTGTGGCTGCACCAGAAAGTTCAAGATTGGCATGTATAATCCTTTGAACTGTGTGTGGTTCACAGTTGTAGATGTGCTCCATTTCGTCATCATTTATTTGCGTATGCAATGTTTTCCCTTTAACACAATGGCCTTCAGCTGATGGTGTCTGGACAAGTGTGGTCATCTTTGGGTGGAATTCAAATATGAATCTTTCTCATCTCGTTTTTGTTCTTATGTAATTTCATATTGTCCCTTTGCTGATCTTCAATCCATGCATCGAGCAAAAGTTTTGAAGCTTACATTATATTCAGAAAGAACAAAAATATAACCTTCCCAAAATGGCTTTATTTTCTTAGTGTAAATGTGAGGCATTAATGCAAAACCGTTACTAGAATAAGTTTCTCCAAATTTTTTTTTAGTTTTTTTTTTTTTGTTCAGTTTAATGAACTTGGTTATCCACTAAGCTCATTAACAAGATGCCTCTAAAGCTACGGAGTTCAGCATCCTTGGCACAATGACAATGACCAAATTATTGCCTTATTATAGCGAGAGCCTTGCATAATTGTATTTTCTGCAGCAGCTATACTGAAAACTGCTTTCATGAAACAAATGGATAAAAAAAAAAAAAAAAAATTGATGAGAATTTTATTTTACTCTTTATTTTTTATTATAATTTTGTTTCCTCAAAAACCAGTCAGAGTGAATTTTTCAAATAGCATTTTGGCAATAAGGTAGTGTAAACTCACCTTGATGAAGGATGGAAACATAGAATGTTAATTATGGCATCCAAATGTTCATCTTCAAGCTTCTAAATTATTGAAATATGAAACACTTTGTTAATATTACGAAGACTGAATTGCCTGGACCAAAAACAAAAATAAAGATAATGTATATTTAATATAATTTTCACAATACAAGAAACTCCACTACTAAACATATGAAATAATAATGAAATCACTGTATTTTTTATGATATTTATTTATAACAAATAATTAAGAATACATTTGTGAAAGATTAATTAAATGTGGCACTTGAACCTTTTAATATACAATTGTAGAAATCAAGAGTACTGATTGAGATATTCAAAGATCAGTCTAATGTCAAAATATTGAAATTGAAATGAAAAATATAAGTAATTATCATCTTCAGATTCAATTATTAACAAAATTTCCCTTATTGTAATATTAAAATAATTATAATGTTGATTAATTTCTTAAAATTTTATTACTGATGATTATGAATTGTTTAGAATGTACTTTGTAAGACAACCATTATACCTCAAAAATGTCATTTTGCATTAACACCTGATATAGAAAGATATGAGGGAAGAAAACTGAAACATAAGCAGCAAAAGATTCTTTTCTTGATAAAAAGAAAGGTCTTGTACTGGTTTTCCTCTATAGCTGCATACTGTAGATGGATTTCCATTTTCAGTTACAAGTTAATTTTTGAGTCGTGACAGTATCTGTGTCATTGTACAATGTTTTCAGTAAGCTTTATTAGACGCTTAGATAATCTAAAGACCTGCTTGCTTTTAGAAAGCAAATCATGCAGAATCTGATATTATTTCTCTCAATTAAAAAAATAATAATAATGAATGTTTCATAGATTTAGTTGAAATATTCATTTTTTTTTCAGCAGAGAGGGTGAAAGATGTTCTTAGTTATTTCCAGTTGTGGCATTGTGGTTTAATAATTATTCAATACAACAACATACCAACAAACAATTTTTTACTCATTATAAAAACATACAAATAATTTAAGCTAATTTGTATATTCTTTAATTACTGAAAAATTAAGTAGTCTTTAAGAATTACAATTAGAAAATTGATTTTTTAAGCAGTGTGAAGAGCACTAAGTAGTAAAAGAATCATGATGCTGTTTTTTGTTTTGTTTTTATTTTTATAATTATGCAAAATTGAAACATTAGTAAATATCATTTTCTATTAAATAATTTATTAACTGAAGCTGAATCACATTCAAAAATGAATGCTTTCTTAATGATTAAAAATAGTAAAAATGATATTAAGAATTTTTTAATTTCATAATTAATAAATTAGCAGCAATTACAAATGAATTATTATTATTAATTATTACAATTATTTGAAATTTCAAGATTTAACAACTGACAGAACAAAGAAAAAAAAGTCACAATAAATAAAGGGTAAATCATATTAATCATTAAATCTTATCAAGACATTTGTATAAAGATATGTTTTTAGTATAAAATTTATCAAAGTTTATTGAAAGTTATGCTTCCTCTGCTAACTACATAATAACTCCATTTATTTGTGCTCATAAATGAAAAACTGTAAATGCAGAAATGGATGGAAATAAAGTGTGTTCAATTCAAAACCTGTATAATTTTAGCTACATAAAATGTATAGTAAAAAATGCTAATTTAGCTTAAAATCAGAAATAATCTACTGTTGTCTGAACACAAGTAAATGCCAAGCACACAAATTGAGCATTTTTTTTTTTTTCAGAATCACAAAACTTTTTAATTAAGCTTAAATTAATACAAAACTTTCTTGGATGTTTTAATACAAGTAGTCATTCAATATCTTGGTTTGTTTTTTGTTTTGTTTTTTCCAATTTTTATAATAATGTAATTTATTATTTCTAAATAAATTTATTTATATTAGTAGCCTAGTATATTAAGGCCATCTTCCATTTGATAGGCAAGGTTCTAAAAATATAGATATTTATTCATATAATAATTTATTCCATTAAGTTAAAAAGAAAAATAAACTTTTATAGTAGATTCCAGTTTATGCAATCGATAATATTTCTTGATTCAACAACTTTCAAAAGATATAATCAAACAGGTATGCCCTAAAACACAATATCTTTAATTTAGTAAACAATTTATAATATGGATAATATTGTTATTTTTAAATGGTAAATAAACAGAAATTAATATATTCTATAAATGACAACATGAATAAATGCATTTATATTAATGTATTATTAAAATTATAAGGATCATTCATCTATAAAAAGATGAATATCATCCATAATTAAATAAAAATTGCATGTTTGAAAGATCAACCATGATTCAAAAATTGAAACTAAATTTAATGAGTTGTCTTTTCTTTTTTTTTATCCCTATAAATTAATTAAGAAATGATAAAAAAGAATTCCTTGAAATTATAATTTTCATTATAGCTTAAAAAAGAATCAATGCATCAGTTCCCTCAACCTAGTTCTTTCCTTTCATATGCTTTACAGTTATATAGGACATAGCTCAAAAACCCAAAGAAAATGAAATATAAAATGAAATTATGTTGTTTACTGTAATTTTTCATCTTGGTTGCATTTCTGTAAATACTCTTGATATTTCTTTTCCTGAGTTTGATAGAGTTTCATCAATTTTTTTAATTGTCCCTTACTTATTTCTTTCCCTTCAATATCAAGAAGAGGCATCCCCTAAAGCAAAAGGAATAGTAAAACTTTTAAAATAATGTAAACTAATTGAAATAAAAAGAAAAAAATGTGATGCAGAAAATAGCAACATTACTTCTTATTAAAATTTAAATCGCTAGTAAATCAATATCACTCTGTTTTAAGATAATAAAATATTATCTACAAATAGATTAACTGGTAGAAATTAATATTAATTCTTAATAAAAAAACAAACAAAAAAAAAACCAAACAAACTTATGAATGGTATTGTTTTTCTTACCTTCTCATCAAATTTAGAATATTTGTCTGTCTGGTGAAGAAACATCTCCCATGGTGGTATTTTATTAAGTGCATCCTTGGCTGCTTGAGCTGCCATCTGTTCTTGTCGTCTTTTTTCTTTTTCTAGGCGTTTCTGTTCTTCTGCTGCTAATTTCTGCTCTCGCTCTTTCAACAGTGTTTCTCGATTCACAAGTTTTACCACTGATGGTTGGCCTTAAAATTGAAATTAGAAAATAGGATAACTAGGATAGGATAAAGTTGATAGAATCATTTTAGTAGATAAAGTATTTTTTTTTTAATATTATTCTTTTCATTATCTACAATACAACATTGTTTAATGAAGTTCAAGGAACTTCAAAGTTGTGACTGACATAGATACAATCAAGAATATATCATTAATATCAAATGTATAAAATAATAATTTGCTCTATTGAAGTGGAAAGATAGAAGCTGATGTGAAAGAAGCCAAGAGGAGCCAGGGACCTAAGTGCGGAAGAATGAGATAGGCACAAAGAAAGATCAGGCAGAAAGCAAAAATGCTTCTAATATCCATTTCCTTCTGAACTAAATCTGTTCCTGATTTCCTCTTTTTATTGATTTTTCAACCACTTTTTCCTCAGAAAAACATTAAGTCTCAACTCTTTTCTCCCATGCAAGGAAAAAAAAAATTAATTAAAAATTATCTTTAAAGTATATAAATAAATAATTTTTAATAATACCAAGATATACAAGATGTGCTAAAAAAATATTGGCTAGATTTGTTTTAATTTTTAATTATGAGGCTGCACTTGTGGTTGTGATAAGGTTCTCTGTATGTTTGCAGATAAGTTCCAGTTCATTGCACAGTGACTTTCAGATGTGATAAATTGCTAATTGTTTTTATTGTGGTGATTTCTGCATCTTTACATCACATTTCTGTGTGATTTGAATTTTTTTAAAAGAAATAAGTACAGGTGATGAAATGAGCAAACAGATATGGTGCAAAACCAAATAGCAGGATGGGACTTTTGATTCCCTGACCAAAGAAAAAGGCATAGCAAAGGCAAACCGAAGCCATGTTATTGGTTGTTATTCCTTTTTTATTGGGAAAGTGGCATATAACACGAATATGGACAAACAATCAAAAATAAATTTTACAGTAAAGTTTTGAGACCATAATGTCCACCTTCATCTCCTTGAATGTACAGTACCACGGTATTGAACAATCATGATAATTCAATAATATGCAGCCCATGCAAATGGGGAAAAGGAAGGTTCTGTTGGAGTTTGAACAGGAAATGACTATTGGCATTAAGGAGATGAGAGTCAGCATCTTTGTGTGTCTGTGTGAGGATGTAATGGTCCTGATAAATAACCTAAAGTACCAGAAAGCCACTATAGACTGTTGAAATGAATGCTGGTTGGTAGATGTTGTATGAACAACAACAGGTTCCCAATATCTTTATTAAATGTAAATTACAACACGGATGCACAAAAAACTATATCTGCAAACTCATTCAATGGATTCTTCAGTGAAGAGGACTAAGAAGTTGGGAATCCAAAGAGCAATTAGATCATTGGTCAAAATATTATGGTTATGGGTGTATTTTAAGTTAATTTTGTCATTACTTACCCTCATGGTCCTCCAATCTAACACCATAATTGGGCAAAATATCATCTCTTAAATTATCACACAATTTTAAGATATCGTTTGCTAAAATAAAGAAAGAAATTTTTTTCAGCAATATACAGAGAAACATTGTCTCAAAGAAAATAATAATAATAATATAAAATTCTAGGGTAAAGAATGTTAAAAATAAATGTACTTTGTTATCTTAAAAGCATATCTTTTCAATTTTCCTTTATTTATCTACTTAGTAAGATTTCTATTTTTTACACAAACTAAACTAGACATAAGAAATTTAATGTATTCAGAATTAATAAATAAATGATTCTGATTACAATTTCCTAGTTGTTGTTGTTTTTTTTTTAAACAGTTTTTATTTTTATCTCAAGATTAAAGCATAAAGACTTTTGAATTAACCTTTCTGCTGTCTTGCAGTCTTTCTTATTTCTTCTCTAAATTCTGCCATTACAGTCAGATAAGGCATCACAATTTCTTCAGTCTAAAAATGAATTATATTACATATAATTGATGTATTATTTATATTTACACATGCAAAACTGAAATTTATCAGTGATTCCACTATACAAATGATTAAAACAACAACAAAATTTCTACAAATCATTATTTAATTATGCAAACCAATTTTTTTTTTTTTTTTTAAATTTATAAATTTTTATTTTATTCTCAAAATTATTCTGTATTGCAGTGCTGGCAGAAAATCAGCTTTCAATATATAAATATTAGATCGCTATAATGAATCTTTACTGAGATGTCTCTTGATGGAACTGCGTTCACCAAGAATTTCTGGAAATACTGTTGAGGTGGAAAGGAAAGAGGGGTATATCATAAAAAATAGTTTGTAAGTCCTATTAAACAAGACATTTGTTTGTTTGTTTTTTTTTTAAACTGACATCTTGAAAATTTATATTTGGTAAAGGTTTCTAAGAATTTAGTGCTATTTAATTTGAATTTTACGGGTAGCAAAAAAACTGGTGTCCTTTGGAAGTGTGAGGAGATATAACCTTTTTGTAAACAAAGGAAGTGTTAGCCACCAACATCCATCAAAACTTACAACAATTCATGTTGTCAAGTTTACTGCAGCAGTATGCAGTGAACGGACATAACTTTCTAAATAGCAAGAAAGTTATTTCCTTGTAAAAAACTGAATCATTGCTATTATGTCATAACTGAATCAACAGGGATATTCCTTCTCTGTATTTGAGATGGACAAACTCATTACAAGTTATGATAAAAACCTCATTAACCAAAGGAACTAGTTAAAAAGTTGTGTAACACTGACAGTAATAAAACCTTGCCTTTAATTTATAGGTAATGTATTTATTTTTTTTCTGATCAACCCTCATAAAATTATAGGTTAGGTTGAGATGGATGATTGATTTCAGTTAAAGCAATTTTCAGAATTTAAAGCAACAAGTATTGCTTTAATAAAGTAAACCATTTTGTTTATGTTACTTTCAACATTTATCTACTTTTGTTGAGCATTTACATTGCTGGTTAAAGCTTTAACAGCTAACCA
Organism: Thereuonema tuberculata; assembly: GCA_023159025.1. Classification (NCBI taxonomy): domain Eukaryota; kingdom Metazoa; phylum Arthropoda; class Chilopoda; order Scutigeromorpha; family Scutigeridae; genus Thereuonema; species Thereuonema tuberculata. The sequence continues at coordinate 131,725,419 of JAFIDM010009631.1, read as the reverse complement.
ATTCGTTAAGAAGTCAAGTAAAAAATTACAATTAAGACAATCCTTCATACAAAAACAAATTTTTAGGAAATAATAATTACAGGAATACTCAGCTAGAGATGATGAGCAAGCTTCAATAGAAGAAATTTCTCATGTTGAATACTCTTGCATTAGAGACAACATGCAAGTTTCAATTACAGAAACCATTATCAAATAATTTAATAACTTAATAATTTAATGGCATTTGACATGATGTAGCCATTCCATGTGATGATCAATGATCTGCTTATACCTGTGAGCTGGCAAAATATGTTAATATGAAGGAAGAGATAGAGATTGATGAAAAAATTAAAAGATAGACAGAAAAATTTAATATAAAAAAAGTATTATTTAATTTCTAATTTTTGTTAGAATATTATTGTCATTATGAGTTATTTGTCTTTTAATAATACATCTTCATTGATTTTAAAATGACTTATGTAATGTTACATAATATTTCTTTCCAATTAAATACTAATTGGAATATTATATATTAATATTACTGTTATTAATGTTTGAATACACTTCGAAAAAGCTTCTCAAGTAAATACAATCCTTCACATCATCTGAAGAATTGATTTTCTTATGAAAACTTGTATTTCCTAATAAAGAAAATATGGAGTTTTTAGTTTTCTTCTGAAGAAAGAACCTGCTTGCAGGGAAATATATAGAAATGGCTGAGAACAGTTTTTTCTTTCTTTCCAATTCCATCTGGACAAGTCTGATAGGATCATTGTTCATACATTAGATCAACTATTGCACAAGTGTAATTACCCTAGGGTTTTCAAAGT
>JAFIDM010009631.1:131659964-131724600 GCA_023159025.1 Thereuonema tuberculata | reverse complement strand
TTAAACTGAACTTCTGCAGAGTGGCACGAGTCATGTGGTCAGATGAATCCCATTATCAGTTGTACTGGTCTAACAGGAGGGTTGACAGCATGAGGCCGTGGCCCCAACTGCCATGTCAACTCTGTTCAAGGAGGTGGCAACTCATGGGTGGTTTGAGGAATCTTTCTCATGGGACACATTAAATCCCTTAGTGTTTGGAGAGGTTTTTAAATGCTGCGAGCTACCAGAATGTGCTGACTTTCATGATTGCCTGTGCATCCTGCAGCGGACAGTGATTTTCAGCAGGACAATGTGCCACCACATTGGGCAGCTATCACCCAAGCAAGGCTCGAAGAAATATTCATCTGAGTTTGGGACCATCCAGTGCGTCCATAAGGTCCCCCGGATTTAAACCTTATCAAACATCTCTGTTCCTTTTTCTGTTGTTGTTGGAAAGTGGGAACAAAAATCAACTGAAACTGGATTGCTCCAAGCAACAGAAATCATGAGGATTTCCATCAACTAATGATATTAATAGTATGCAAATTGGAAGAGCTTATTGAAGGTTCTACTGGAGAAAAAGTGAAATCTGAACTGTGAGTTAGCAAAACAGAATAACACAATAAGGAAACTTAATTTAATACTAAAGAAATATGCATATAATTACTTTCATTAATAGTTAAAACTATCACTTTCGACAATTCTGTCCCCATGCACAAGCTAATGGTAACCTAAAATTTGACAAAACTGAATTATTGTTAGTTTATGAATTCAGAACCATCTGTCTTTAATATACAATATTTCCAGTATCATTTACTAGTTCAAGTGACTTTTTACAAGTTAGATCATTTTCAATATGTTTTTGTAAGTTACCATTATCTAGTGCAGAGGAGCAGAATTTAGAATATCATAACTTTTAAAAAGCTGACATACATTGACTCCTTTTACAGCACCCTGCTGGCCAAAACCCAAACTATCTTCTCCTTCCACTGCTCCAAATATTTTAAACATCTTAGTAATGTACTGTGCAATATTCTTTAATAGAAGTGCAACTGGTGGTCTTTGCACTGCTTTTTTGTCACGAAGGTAGATATTGCAAGCAGTTATAAGGTCTCTCAAATGATCCAAGGCAGAGCGAGTATCAATATTATCTGAAAATGAAAAGAAAAATTAATTACAAGATGATTTATAGCAAACAATTTTCTCAGTTAATACATAATTTAAAATACTGAAGAAACTGATAACACATTTCAATTTAAAATGCTGTCTGTAACTTGTTTTACTATAATTAATGTTGTGAGATGGACGTTATGTGGGCAAAGAAATGGCGTGACGCAGCAGCCAAGTCAAGGTTTAAAAAATTGAAACAAAAAAACATTTCTGATTTTTTTATGTAGTTTTAACATGATTTAAACATATTTTCATTCTTTACTTATAACTTAAACACATTTTTATTCTTTATGTATTTGGCTTTTGTAACGTACACTGTATAGTCCTTAAGTTACAGTAAAGTATTTTTTACTTAAATACATCGTTTGTCTATTTGTAAATGGCTTAATTCATTCTCCCCTGATTATCCGAACTTTTTAGCGTTCCCACCATCCTCAGGTCCCGTAGGTTACGGATAATCGAGGTGCTACTGTAATTACTATTATAGTGTGGTTTAATGACTTTGTTATCTTTACAGCTGATCTAATTATCTCAATCAAGTGATTTGTTTCGCATCAAGTTTTCAAGAGTTATCAAGAACACCAATATGTAAATGAACCACTACCCTGTTAGTCAAAGGACTTTATTTAGTTCATCATAAGTGTAAGAAGAAAAAAAATCCTATAAGCACTTACCACAGAGGGCTTCATGCACTAATGCTTGACTTTGACAGAATCTGAAATAAATATAAAAACAATTTTTATTTAATAATTTGAATGGTTTTTGTAGACAATAAAACAATATTGAAAAGCCTCACAAATGACAACTGTAGAGTTATAAGTCAGGAATTTACTAATGATAAAATGTATTTTCAATAAATACATGGAATACATTAACAAAACGAACAGTATCATTCTGCTTTCACATTTTATGAGATTTGATTTGACTTATCAAAAAATATAAATTTAAAAGTAGACATACAGTGACCTTTCAAAACATAAAACATTAAAAATAAAAAACAAATCGCAAAATAAATTAAATCCTTTTTAACTTTTCGATGGTCTCTGCATATGGTTTATAGTTTTCTACTGCAATCTCCTGATTTAAAACACAACCAGTCTTTTTTTCAATATGTTCATCATTAAAAAATCAATTTCATAACTTACTTTTTATTCAGTTTTAATTCTAAATCTGACCATTTTTGAAACATCTCTGGTCCTGATGAGGCAGATAACCGTAAAATATCTTTTACATTTAAAAAGAATTCCTGTAAGTAAACAATTATTTAAACATTTCACAACAAAGATCAAATATATCCTATAAAATTAGTGCAAACAAATAAAAATTAATTTTCTAGGAGTTATACTGCCATTTTTATATTAGCAAGTATTTTAGTATATGTATTACTTTATTCTTAAGAAATAAAAAGAAAATAAAAAAGGACTACAGGAATAAAATGGATGGGAATTGAACTTGGAAAAAAAATTTCTAATCTGAACTGGGATTAAATTTATCATCTGCAACTTCTTCTAGTTTGAGTGACTTGACAGCCTTGCTCACCTCTTACAACATCTAGATGACAATGGCAATCAGATAGATAAAGGAAAATTACGGAGAGAGAGAACTGTGGCTGAGTCTATGAATGCCAGAGCGTTAAATCTGATCTTGCCATCTGAGAATATTCTTTTACAACACTTCATATTCTTAAAATATTACTTCAATGTTTTCGAATAGAGAAAAACTTTGTGCAACCATTTCTTTGAAATAAAAAAACAAACAAATGAAGGATTGGTCAACTAAGTATGAAAAAAAAAAAAAAAAAAAAAACAAAACAAAACCCACATCATGCACAGCACAATTCTTTTCATTTTTATTTTTGAAGGATTATTCTCATTGCACTATACAATACCAACAGACCAAAACAATTTGTCAAGCCATCAAACTACCAAACTGCTGCACTGTTATGCTTTTATCTTAATATTAATCATACACAAAAATATTGAGAACTTGTAAAAAGCACTTACATTTGCTGTCTTTTCATACTGCAGGGCAATTTCCATTGTGTTAGTACTATAATCAAGAGTATCTTTCCATGAATGAAGAAGAAATGCTAACCGTAGTTGTCTTGATGTATGTTTCTGTAATGCCTCTTTAATTGTAATAAAATTCTTCAATGATTTTGACATTTTACAACCAGAAATAGTTAAATGACCAGAATGCAGAAAGTAACGTACCCAATGGTCATTGTTATAATAAGCCTATTAACAAAATAGTAATAATTAATAACACAATATTAAAAATATACTTTTTGTAATCATTATTTTTAAGATACATTAAGAGATTATATTGTAAGAGATTACATTGCTATAAAATAAAGTAACAGAAATCATACATTTTACACATTAGTGTCTTTAAAATGTTTCTATACAATGTAATTTTAATTAGTTCAAATATTTTAGTATTCTGTCTACATTTTGAATCCAAGATTACAAAGCTGTCAATTCTGCATGATGATTAACAAAATAAAAGCCCTCCTCTCTCAAAGTCATATCAAGACAGTAATATTCTGTAAACTTGTTCAATATCTTAACTCTACACTTTCTCATATTATGTACATTTGTGGTGCTGAAGCCCATAAGAGAGTAGGGAAAAAATGAGAGGGACAAATGTGGTACTAATAGAATATTGACAAGCTATTCAGACAATGTTACTAATTAAAAAAAGAAAGGGAAAAACTAATGAATTATTTTACTACTTAAAAATTGAACATTCTTCTAAAGTATATTTGCACTTGCAGACAGCGATAGTTGTTGTTGTTGTTGGTTGGGTTTTTAATGGCGCAAAAGCAACTGTGGCTAAGCTGCGCCAGCGATAGTTGCGACAGAAGAGAACAGCATAAACAGAAAAGTGAAAAAAAAAAAAAAGATTATTATCTAGCCCAGGAGAAATCATTCTGGCCCAAAAATTAGGAAGGAAAGGATTCTGAGCAAAAAGAAAGAGGTGGTTGAAAGACATGAAAGTTTATTCCACATTGCGTAAGCAACTACTGAAGAAGAATGAATTGGTTAATCAGCAAAAGAAGCAGTGAAATACAAGGAATGTGACAAAAACCATGTCAGATGGCAAGGATCCACAAAAAAATTAAAATGTAGAACAAATTCCAGAATTCATAAAAAGGAAAAAGTGGCATAAGGTGAAGATACTGAATAAGCATTCTTTTATGAAAAGATGATGATGGTAAGTAAAATTAATGTGTGGAATTTGTGACTTTGCAATGAGAAAGGAATAAGATGTAATTTCACAACATTATATGTGCTTAATATTATAGTATAACTCAAAGATAACAGGACTTTTCTGAATATCACGCATCATTCCCAACTTTGCATTCTCAAATCAAAGCATAGATGAATACTAGTACAAATGTAATGTGATGGAGATTAAATTGTTGCATTCACTGAAGTATTCAACAACTAACAATAATAATCTGAAAAGTAATGATTTATTTATCTGCTGTTCCAATTTACAGCACTTTAATTTGAAGACTTTAAAAGCACCTTATAATTGATGATTTTTGTTACTATTTATTATATTTATATCAAATTTCAAATAATTCATTTTTTTAAAGATTTCTATGTAAATTCCAAACCCCATTCCACTAATTGTATTTATTTAAAATATTTATTTATTTAATAAAACAAGTGTTTATAACATCAAAACCAAATGTGGTAAACTAACTTTTCACATACTACTTTACCTCTGCTTGGGCAAGTTCATTATCATGGTGTGGGAATTTCAGGTCATATCCACCTGTATGAATATCTAAGGAGTCTCCTAAAATGCAACTAGCCATGACAGAACATTCTATATGCCATCCTGGTCTACCCTGTAAGATAATAAAATTTTTCTTCTCTCAAAATTAAAAGAAAAAATGAAAAACTATAAATGCAAACTTACTAAAGATGATATTCAGAGGACAACATTAAGCTTTATTTCTTTGATTAACCCAATGGCATTTTTAAGAACAACTTTTTAAATTGAACCATAACTGTAGAATTCAATGAAAGATTACAAGGAAATCATTTCTATGATCAATAAAATATAAAACAGAAATTACAGTATAAAAACTATCAGTTTCCTACTTAAATCTTAAAATGGCAAATTTGTACCAAAGCATTCTCTGTATGGTTAACAGTAAACATTTGTAAATTAAATATGCATTGTAAGAATCATATGGCCATCATTAAAATTGAATGGCAATGACTGATAATTACTTGATGGAAAATAAATAAGACTGCCTCAATTGGTTTATGAACACTTGATTAAGAGTCCATGAATGGCTTCAAAAAACAAAAACAAAATGGGTAATCTTGAGATGTTAGAGCATTGCTGTACTACTGTACAAAAGATGAACTTGAAGGTAATGGCAAAAAGGAAGCTTGAAGCAATATCAACGATGAGATCTATGACCTGTTTGCTATTGTAAACAGAAACATCCAGATAATATTCCCAATGAAATGGATAAGAAGCTGACCTGCTCTGCAAGTTAATGAATTAAGGCTGAAATGAAATACAATCTAACCTTCAAGTATCTTTCAGCAATCGAATTTCAAATTCTTAAAATAGTTCTTTCATGCTTCTGGGAGATATCATAGTATCTACTTTGTATCTACTCTGTTAACTGATCATGATTACCATATAACCGGAACCCTAAGAAATTTATATTGGCATCACTGATTCAGAGACCCATCTTCTTTTAGAAAACTGATAAGATATACAGCCCAGTCTACTTCTGATCACTGGTTGGTGAAGCCTCAAGAACAGGAATACTGAAGAAGCTTGTTCTAATATCAAAACATACTATTCCCAAAGAAAGGTCGCTTTGGAATTTGAAGTTCTAAGACTGTCTTTATTTATGATCTGTGGATTAAAACCATAAAAAAAAGGAAGAAAATTAATTTGGCAAATTAATTAATTAATTTGGCAAATTAACACTTGTTAACACTAGTCTCCAAAATTATTTGAAAAAAAAAAAAAAAAAAGAGTATTTTAGAAATCTCTCTGAAACTTGGAAGCAAGTGCTGGTTCTTGATTTGATCACGACTTAACTATAATAATTGAGATAAAGAACACTAAAATGACAACACTTCTTCTAGATGTCTTCAATATTTCTGTTCTCTAATCGAGAACTTTCTTCAGGAACATAATATAAAAGGAAGAAACAAAAAATGTTTCTCTCCTTAAAACCCAACAAAATTTGAATAAACAATCACAAATTCTCGATTAGAGAATAGAAATATTGAAGATATCTAAAAGAAGTGTTGTCGTTTTAGTGTTCTTTATTATAATTATGAAGTATCTTTGACGTTCTTACTTATTTATAATTATTGAGGTTTTTAGTTGGAAATGTGCTGTGCCATCTTTGTTAGATAATCATTATTGCAGATTTTAGCAAACTTAAGTTCATATACTATCTTTTCTGGAGTTTGAAGTTGAACTAATTTGGGGAAAATTTACAATTTGTGCTCAATTGGTGTATACACTATGATGCAGCAATTTGATGATATATTGAATATAAAAACCTTGTTTGTTTGCAAAGGCATTGTATTAGTTCTATGAAGATACTGAAAAAGTAATGCAAATTCTATATGGTAATTAAAAACTTATTACTAAGATCTGTTAAGTTCTCTTATGAGAAAAAAAAAAAAAAAAATATAAATTCTTTTAATTTTGAAAATTCCTGGGGAGGAGGGGGGAGGCAGTGCCCTTCTTGTCATGTGTGTGGGTGCCCATGATTATGGGAGAAGCAGCACATTAAGGGATAGTTCCACTTCTTCAGGAGACAATGACAAACTGATGACCAAAATACTATTGGATAAATTGATAAATATGATTAGTTTTAATAAGTATTTGGCAGCTTCCATATGGTGGAATGGAACAAGACCAGTTTATAAACCAGTTACAAAACCTTCTGTAAGTTTTATCTTCAAAGACACTGATGATTTAATATTAATAATAACAAATGTATAAATTTACCTTTCCCCAAGGTGAATCCCAGGCAGGCTCACCTGGCTTGGATGTTTTCCAAAGAGCAAAATCATTAGGGCTTCTCTTCTCACTAAGTCTTTCATCAGATACACTTAAATCACCTAATTTTAAACACAATTTTATGTACTTTAGATTCTTGAACAAATATTGTATTAAAACAATTAAAACTTAACTATACGGCAAGAAAACAATAAATATTTCTGAAATCCCAAGCTCCAAGGGAGAATTAAAATGAATCATTAAGTCAAACATTTTCTGGAGAAATACTCTTTAACAGTTGTAGCATTAAGTGAGATTACCTTCTCCTTCCTGCAAAGCTTTAGAATCACCATATGCTTCTGGAACAAGTTTGGCATAATGATGGTTTGGATGAAGGTCAAACTGTACAGTATCAAAATATACTGAACCATTGGATTCATATCTGAAACATTCAAAGTATGAAAGTCTGAAACATATTAAAGTAAAAATTCTAAACAGAAAAGTAAAAATTCTAAACAGAAAAGTAAAAATTTTCTATTTAAATTTTTTTTAAATAATATATTAAAATAATGAATTGGAAGTTGTTGCTGTTTCTTAATCTGATTATAAAATCAGGTTATAAGTATCATAAATTATTAACAAGATCAAGGATTTCTTTTTAAATTACAAAATTTGATAATAGATGAAAAGCAAGAAGCCTTGTGTTTTGCCATTTTGTCTAATGGATGCCTTATTTCAGGCATAAGTAATTAACACAACATCACTGCAAATGCTCTAAAGCTTCACATTTTTAGTGTAAAAAGCCTAAATACCCAAATTTCTTTGCAAATATTTTTTTGAACACAGATAAATTCACTTCATTTCAAAATAAATAAATAAATAAATAAATAAATAAATAAATAAATAAATAAATAAATAAATAGGACCTCTATAAATTTTCGTATGCTTTTAAAGCCAATTACTGCAAGAATTTGTACAAGCAATCAAATAATACTACAAATGACAATTTGTCATTTTAAAACAATCTTACAGTGTGCTCATACATTGTGAGCCTTTTGAAAATGTTAAAAATCATTACAAATAGACCATTCGAAACTCCCATATTGCTCAAGTAAATGAATTAAGGTGAAACATACAATTATATAATAAGCAAAAACAGATTGAAATGTCTAGATGATATCATTTTAGGCAAGGGTGAATCAGTGTATGTTATTCAAACAAAGAAAAATTGATTATTAGAAAGGATTTTCTTTTTAAAGCAAAAAGTGAAAATTTTAATAAGCTTTTGGATGAAAAATATAACAATATATTTTGCTGTAATTGGCAACAAATGCTTAAATAAAGAAAATAATAATTAATTATAACTTACGCCATGCCATTGTCGATGATCTTCTGAATATATGTAACAATTTCAGGAACATATTCACTCACTCGAGTGACAACATCAGGTGGAAGGATCTAGAAAAATATTAAGGTCTAATTTTACAAAAAAAATATATCCATATGAAGCTTGATCAATGAAACCAAATTTAGACATCTGTCAGCCTGTAGTATGTAAAGGAAATCAATTGAAATCTTCAGAAGTTGATAAATTCTTGTGCTATGTGTTTCTTGCAAGCCGTTTTTATTTTCAACAATGACTCATGAAATTGCAATTTTTGCTATCAGTAACTCATCCTAAGAAAGCTCCCAGGGAGAAACAGATTGAAAATGAAGGATTTTTGGAAATTATTATTATTATTTTAATAACTGAAACTAACATTCTTATTAATGAAAAAAATATGCAATATTCTATATTCCATCTTGAAAAATGATGAAATAATTCTTCCAAATTTAGCTTGGGATGCAAAATGGGTGGATTAAAGAGGTTGAAAGGAAGACGTGGATGAGTTTTCATTTGACCACAGTACCTCATTGGAAAATGAGAGCGTCAGAAATGAAATAAACAAGATGAATAGTGTAGCCATCTTAAACAAGATTCACTGTTAAAAAAGATCTACTTATTTTTTGTTCCTGGATACTTGAATGGGTTTCTTACTCTTTGTATATAACTTCAAAGTGACATTCATCTACCAACGAACCCTCTTGAAGATTAAAGATCCATGTTTAGAACTATTTCCAGCTTTTAGATTAGATTAATTGAAAGTGGGAGGCATGACTGCCAAGCATGTTGACCTGAAATTTCTAGCTTACTCAAGAAGAGAAGGAAAAATAGTTGTGAACTGCTAAGGAATAGAAACAGAAAAAGCATATAAAACTTGAGCTTCTACCACATCTTTGGACAAACTAGTTTGACTGCAGAAGATTAACAGGTTACAGTAACCACAACAGACTGAAATGTTTTTCATCATCTATTGTTTGTCAGGGTCAGTATTTGTTTTTAGCTGATTACCAAAAACCTAAAATCCTTGAAATACTTGCTAATCAGATTATTAACCTTTGTTTAATTTACAAGGAGTATCGGAAGACGCAATATTTATAATATGAAGAAAAAAGCAAGTTTAGGCCTACTCCAGCTTTCTCAATGAAGCTGGACAGAACAAATAGTACTAAAAGTACCCAAAACAAAAACACACACACAGAAAAAAATGTAAATGGAGAGTGGAAACTGAGTCTCTATGACAAAATACTTCAGAACAATGCATCAATGCCATTTTACATTTTGAAGGAGTGCTATGGAATTCAACAATACCTATAAACAAAAAGATACCATACATGTCAAGGCCAAAGTTATGACAGGGGTGGGGAGGCATAATTAAGGATTACCTCTCTTCTTTGAAAGAATGATTATCTATATTTAAACCATGCGATGGATATCAAAAGTTTCATTGAGTTAATACAAGATGTAATAAAAATCACAACATTAATTTAACTTTTTAGATTTTTTCAAAATATAAATAATTATTATTTTAAAACCTTAGTTAACTATATTAAAATAATAAAAAAAAAGTAAATTTTAATTTTACATTTAATGCTTCCATGTCATTAAAGTATTCTGCTTCATAATGCCGAGGTAAGGATTCAAAAATAGAATTATCACTAATTTTTCTTCCATACTGATCATCCAACCAATTGCATAATGGATCCTTGCCATCTTCCAGTAACTTCTGCAAATGATATGAAAAATATCACTGTTAGCACATTTATAGCTAAATTCTTAGAATTTACAGAGATAAATCTGGGTAAAAATTATGCAAATTATGTTCTTAAATTAATATAAAAATATTTGTAGATAAAGACTATTTGATAAACTGCAGATGTAATGTATTTCTCTATATATTCAGCCAAATACGCATCTCATGATAAAAAACAATTTAATAATAACTATAACATAATTAAAACAATTTAAATTACAGAAAAGTGAAGTTTACACAAATGTATTTTAATACTAAATAATGGCTAGTCAATAGTACAGTAAAGTAAATTTCAAACAATACAGGAAAAGCAGACTGAGACAACAAATTAAACTATAGAAGTTAGTTGATATGGCCCAAGAAATTGTCAAAATGGAGAATAGTATTATATTAACTACAGTCAAACTGTGGTTGACTATATTTGATCTAATAACAATGCCTGTCAGGTGGCTGCATATCTTGCAAAAAAATTCACCTTTTTACAATACAAAGTTATTTTAAGGGATATAACATTTTATGCAACATAAAAATTAAAAAGTTAGTATTAAAGCAATCATAACTAACTTACTTGTCTTGTAAGCAATTTCCTTTCTTCATCAGCAGTTTTCATGGCTTCTTCAAGTTTGGTAACAGCACATTCAACTTTCGTTAAAATATTTTTCATCATCTGCTGCTTGTCAGGATCAGTATTTGTTTTTAGCTGATTACCAAAACCCTAAAACAAAATTTTAAAATGATGAAGGCAAAACATATTGATAAATACTTAGTTAAAAAAGATATATGCATGTAGCAAACTTTTATTGTACCAGAAAAAGCAATTAAGTAAATTTCCTATACAATTTATTTCAGTAGAGAGTACCCAATTTTTTTTCCATGATGCACATTGCGGAGTTCTGTAAATGCAGGATCAAAAATTTATAAGTTTTTAAACTTTTACTTCAATGAATGAAATCTGGTAATGAAACTCTTACCACACAACAAACTAACATTAAGACATTGAATTAAACAAAAATTGCAATATAAAAATATTGTTATGGATTCTTCTAATTAAAATGTGAATTGGTGATCAAATGACATATTAAAATTTATGTAATGAAAAATTATGCAAAATATCAACAGATCTTAGAGAATAAATTTAAACAAAGAAATACCAAGAAATGTCAAAAATGTTTTGTCAAGAATTAGCTGACTTTATTGTGACTGTAATTAAATTCATAACAATGGGCATTGAATTCATTGTCACTTATCTTCTATTGTCTCCTTTTTAAAAAAAAAAAAAAATATTTTTCATGATTTAAGTCTGATTTGTTTTCTTTGTTAAAGAATTTTGAAATTTTCTCTTCTTTTTATTATTTTGTTTTTGAGGAAATGGTAACAATATTTTTACTCTAAAAATTATGTGATTAAAGTAGTACATTAAACTTTTTTGTGAGAATTCAGAATTTCTGTATCAATCAGTGTAAATAATAAAGGGTCTGCTTTCAAAGTTCTGAAGTCAGGAAGAAATCTAAATGATTACAAACAGATCAAGAATGAAAATATTTTCTTTTTTAATTAATAAGCAGATGAATGTTTACCTGCATCGCAGATGAAATGTCAGTAAGAATTTTTTCCAATGGATGATTCTGATCAAGGTAATCCTTATATAAGTAATTCTGTCGGGCCCTTTTAATAATTTTATCATCAATATCTGTGATATTCATTACATACGTTACATCATAATTGAAGTAGTTCATCATAATCCGCCGCATGATATCAAATGATATGTATGATCTAAAGAAAAAAAAAACAGGTTTAGAAATGTAAATAAGTCTATGTTATTCAAACTTAGTGCTCAAGAAACAATAGCTTTAATTATTTGTTGTCTTAGCAATACCAAACAATTATCATATCCATTTTTTTCTGCCTCTGCTACCAGTTAGCAGCTACCTTTTGTTTATCATCATTGATGTGATAAAAGAATCATAATTTAAGACCTCAATTATCAGAGGAATTTGTAATTGAACACTTCCGTACACTGTAAAGTATAAAAACTTTTAAATCTGATGGTCCTAAAATTAAGTTCATTAAATAATAGTAGTTAGCAGAACAAATATCAACTACAAAAAAGAAGTTATACAAGAAAACTTGAGATACACATTCATATAGCTAACCATTATCAATAAAACTGCTTTTGTTCAAAACAGTTTATCTCTTTAGGAAAAATAAATGAGCAGATGACATCTGTATGTTATCAAGTTTGCTAAAACATTCCAAGTATTATACAAACTACTGAATTCATCCAAAAGAGAGGCAACTTTGAGACAATGGTTGGTCATAAAGCTTGTAAAAATTGATGTAATTCAAAAAAATTCTAAAAGCTGAAATGTCTCCAGATGGTAATGAAATGATTGCATTTGGAGACTAGATGAAACTGAAAATTTTCAAATTCTTCTGTCTGAAACAAGAGAAAGCAAAAAGTATCTGAGCAGAAAGGTTTAAATAAGTAATAAGCTAAAAAAAATGGGGGGGGGGGGGGGGAAGGAGCATATAACTCTAAAAAAATTCCATGAGATACTGTAAAAAAGATGTTGCAAAATAAATAAATAAATAAATAAATAAATAAATAAATAAATATAACAAAATAAAAAAAAAATATTATGAAGATGATACAACACTTTCATCTTTAAGCTAATCCTGTTAATGATGGGTAAGTCCATTTTAACAAATGAATGAGAAAAATGTGGGTTTTCTTTGTAGAAATAATATGAATTTCATGATATATTTAATAATTCATACTGTTTCTCCCAATAATGCCAAAGCTAGCTTTTATGGATCAATCACCTTTAAAATAGAATTGATATAATTTGAAACTGATGATTTGGAGCAAATAAAACAAGATCTATGATTGAAGAACTCACAAACTAAGAATATCAGATGATGCATACTGGTTTGAGCATGCATTTAATTCAAATATTTCTTATAGTCAATTTTCAATCCTATTTTCTTTAAAAATAGGACAATCAGAAATTGAAATTGTCATTTTTGACAATTGTAAAGCACTTGAAGTCTATTGAGATCAACCTCTATCTAAAATCTCTATTTGTAGTGCAGATCAGCATTTTAATTAATGGTGGACAGGATTGCATTGTTTGCATCAAGATGGTTTAACCCAATTACTTTTCTCAGGTTTTTCGATTCTGATTTGTGCTGCATGGAAATAAGATGTTCAGATGTCTGATACAAAGAAACCATATGGTAAGTACTGTAAAGTATTTCACCTACAATCATTTGTCAATGCCTGTTTTTGTGAGTCCAAATCTGCAAAACTTGGCAATCGTAGTGAAGTATGATGAGCTATATTGAGTCATACATTATGAATTAACCAACTATGTTAGAAATATGTGCAGAAAATCATGATACAATTGATAATATTCCCAACAATCCCAACATCTAATCTATTCTTGCAGATGTTGCTCAGCTGCTCAAGTCTGTTTTAAAAGCACTCAGCAAAGAACAAAGAAATAAAATATACTGTCTCTGAATCAATTGCAGCATAGAAAGAACTAGTGAATATGATTACTGACTAGGTATGTAAGAAGAATATGATTATCATTCCAGCTCATTTTCAAGCATATAAGAAACTTCTAAAATGGAATTTATTAGTAAACAGGAAAAAAAAAAGTTGCACTAATTTTGTCAATGAACACTACCCAGACACATCTGTTATTATTAATTGTAAAATTCCAGACAAGATAACAAAGATTTCAGAAACATTCATCTGTCTATAGACAAGAGCATATTGCTATTAGAAACTTTCCTTAAAAATGTTCATCTGCCACCCATTATGTTGTCCCTTGAACTTAAATCATCTGTCTTATTGCCCTTGAATGATTTCCTAGCTATGCTACAGTATTCAGCAATGGTGATAAATTAGAAATGCCTGTAATTGCTCAACATACAATTACATATGAGATCATGGAAAAGACCAAAGATCTTTTAAGTCTTTTAAAAGACATAAGTGAAGCCTCCACTACAAAAACAATACTTTAATAGTGAACAATAAACACACAGGATAAAATCAAAAGGATTTTTTTGTATAATTATCATTTCATAAATAGTATAAGTTGCAAATTGTATTAATATTAGACTCCATTTTAGGAATTTACCAATTATATTTAGCTGCCAGCAAATACTGTATATGGAAAAATTAATTAATTCTGAAATTAGCCTATTGTTATTTAACAGACCTGGCGTGACCCATATGAGATGAATCATATACAGTTGGTCCACAACTATACCACAGGACTTGCCGAGCATTTTGAGGAATGAACACCTCCTAAATAAATAAAAAAATACATTTTAGGATAAAAATCAATTTTATTTGATATCTGTGAAATGCTTCATATAATTCACATTCTGTAACAACTTATAAGATTTAACAATTCAAAAGGCATCGTTTCAATCAAATGAAAAAAAAATCCATGTTAAATGCCTTGTATTGTCATGAGCCTAGATTATGTCACTATTTTTCTAAGAGAAACAGCAGGATCCAAACAAGAAAAAAAAAAGTTGCATTTTATAACTTCTGGTCTCTGCAATTGTGACTGTTATTTGCTTGTAACATAATCATATAACCATAATAATATTTATATAAACAATATGTTATTAGCAAATGTCAAACTTAAATCATCTGTCTTATTGCCCTTGAACTGCTCTCTTCTTCAAAGATATTTACTAAAAACGAAAAATGTAATGAAATATTCAATATAATAATAAAAATAAAAATAAAAATATCTTACCAAAAGAAGTCTAACTGATAAGGGATTGGACACATTGTGATACCAATTTCAAATAGAATACAGAAAAATGTTGTAAAGTAATTTTTCAAACTTGGAGGTGATTTATTGTCAACACAATGTAAAATGTGGACATTTAGCATTTGCCTGTTGCATTTTTAAAATAAGAAAAAGTTAATTTATTTGACCACCAATGATAATAATAATGAACAGCAAACTGAAACATTAAAAAGTGTTTTCTTTTTTTTTTCTATTAAAAGTAGATCCTATATAGTTGTTTAAGGGTTTATTTCATTGATGACATTCTTAATTATAGACTAATACTTTCTAAACTTCAGTTTGATAAATTTAGGTTTTCCTCTTTATTCTTTTCAAACTGAATAAAACACCAATTCCCTGAAATTTCAGTTTAATATATTAACATAATTATTATAACTTTCAATCCCTGTCCTTCCATTTTTAATTTTAATAAAAATTACTCTTTCTCATTATTTTCAATTTGCATAATTAAGTCATCCCATTTTCAAAATGCAATGTTAGACCTTTACAACAATACACTTTACCTGATCCTTTTATTTTTAGTCTTCTGATAAGATCAGCAGACTAATTGTTTTGTCTGTCCTGTAGACAAGTATCATTAAAATCTCATTAAATTATCATGAAGCACAACAATCACAACAATCGCACCTTTTGCATGCACAACAATCACAATTATAATGCAGCTCTACAACAATCCCAACAATCACAGTAAACGCAACAATTGTACCTTTTGCATTCGGAACAATACATTTATAATAATAAGGGAATTAAAGCAATATCAATTATATTTTCTTAACAGAAGACAGTGTGATTGGTTTATTAATCGCTTTTCCTACCTTGTTTCCATTAATAATTGTCTAAGATTAAAATAACACAGAACTAAAGTAAACTGGACTCTGATCTGTTAGGGAACAAAAGTGAATGAACACTATATTTTATAAATGAATGGAATCAACTACAGAGCTCTGGAGACTAGTTTATACAATCCAATTGAATCTAGGAGTTTTCCTTGAATAAAACAGGGGAGGTGCAAAAACTCTAAAGGGATGAGAAAGCTACAAATGGTTGTAAAGCTATGCTGAGATAGGATAGAATTTAGTTTCTCATACTAAATTCAATTTTTATTATTAATGTTGAAATTGTCCACATAGGTTAAGTGCCATCTTGAAGGTGAGAGCTAAAACTACTCCAAACAAAAACAAATTAGTATCCCACTGCATAGGTGATTGCAGAAGCTAAGGCTCCTAGCATTTCCAGACCAATGAGCTAAGTTGAGGTTGAATGGTCAGCCTGAAGCCCGCTTGCCTCTAATCCCCTGGAAAATAAACCTCATTCCCATTCTACAGAGGGCTGGGTAGACCCTAAGACCCATCTGGAGGTGAATTCAATGTGGAAGAAACCCTGACATCCATCTGGGTAGGGAACTTAATATGGCTACTCCAGGCTGTAGTCTAGCACTTGGCTATCAGGCCCACACAAAGAAAAACAGATACCAAAAGGACAAACAAAGAATCAAATTCAAGGTGAAATATTATTACAAACTAAGAATTTGATGATGAAACAAGCCAAATATGAAGTATCACACTAAAATTTAGAATAACAAGTGACAATCTTAGGAAACGGTTGCTCAATAAAATGAGACAAAAGAATGAAGATCCTCATAAGAATTAGTTGGATTTAAATGAAATAATAAATCAACTAATATTTCATCAATAAAACTATTCAGAAAAAAGACCATAAATGCTAACTGCTCACACAATGATTTTTTTTAAATACATTTCTGGAATTGTTCTAAAATTCTTTACATTACCATGAGAAATTTTCAAATATTGAAGATTTTACAGCACAAAACATCACTATCTAAATTAAATTAATAATATATCAAACTTATTATTATTAACTTAATAATAACAATAATAATAATAATCCCCCTTGGACCCTACCTCCTCGCGGTGGGGGCGGGAACTACACTAGCTTTAGGGTAGGCTAAAGGGTCCAACCATCCATGATGAGAACTCGTTCTAATATAGATCATGCTGCATCGGGTGTGGCGCAGGATAAAGTCACCCGCGTTCAGGGGTTAGGCAGAGGCCTCCATTCGAAAAATATACTACAGTCTCCCGCAGGTGGTGGTGGAGAAAGTGGCACCCCATCCTGTAGTATGGCTACCACAATGCCTGGGCAACACCATCCAGCCCGAACAGTTGGAAGTGTTTCGTCTGTGTCACAGCAGGCGACCACCAAGACTGGGAAACCACGCCAGCGCATCAAATGGTCATCGCAGATGAACCAGGATCTTATGCGCGACTTCTTCACTGTTACAAAGTTAGGTACTCAACTAACAGGATACAGACAGGCACTACACCAAGCTTTTACCACACGCTATCCATCGTTAGGGCTTAGCGAACAGAGGGTAGCGGATCAGCGACGTTCAACTGTAGTAAACAATCTTATTCTCCCATGCATACTTGCACAAATTAAAGAAGAAGTCGCTGAATCCAACCACAGGACACCAAACCACACCCCACCAGAAGACACCATTATGGAAAACACAGAAACAAACTCTACCCCTCAGTACACATGCCCCAACAATACAACTAATGAAATATTAAGTGCAGCTCATGATCATTTCTACACTGCACTCGCACAATACACAGGCACAGACCCCACACTCAGGCCGCCACTCCCCAAAGTACACACTTCAAAACAACTCGCCACAATCATATACCATCTCAACACACACACTATCCCACAACACCTTGACAACATCCAAACATTAGAAGACATACATACAACACTCTACTGTGCCGCACAGGGAACCATTCGGGCACTTGGAATCAAACAACACAACATATCTCCCACTGCACGGACACAAGAATACATCCCCCCTTGGAGACGTCGCCTTGAGGGCCGCATCAGCGACCTTAGAAGAGACATAGCCAGGCTCCCACAATACTGTGCAGGAAACAAAACAAGAAACTTATGTCCCAGGTTAGAAAGATATTCAAGCACATAAATACTCGCCCTTCACATTCAAATCATCATAACCAGGTTCAGGAACATCTCGACACACTAAAACAAAAACTCAGTGCACTTGCAAAAAGATTACAAAGATACAAACAGTGCACTCTGCGCAAACAACAGAACAACACTTTCCAATACAATGAGAAAAAATTCTACAGATCCCTTACATCTTCCTCTACTACAACTAACACAAACACTCTCAACAGCGAGGCTTTACATGAGTACTGGTCGTCTCTGTGGTCAAACCCTATCCCCCACAATGATAAAGCACCATGGATCACAGAGGAACAGCAACTCACTGAACACTTACCCTGCATGTCCTTCCATGAGATTACTCTCGCAGACATACAGACAGCACTAAAACATGCACACAACTGGAAGGCTCCTGGTGCAGACGGAGTCCAGAACTTCTGGATCAAGAGGTTCACGTCCCTGCACGGAAAACTAGCGCTTACACTCACTGACATAATCCAACACCCAGAACATATGCCTCGTTTCCTCACACAGGGTGTCACATACCTACAGAGCAAGAACACTGAAACAGCGCAACCTGCAAACTACCGCCCAATCACTTGCCTCCCCACACTTTACAAACTCCTCACCTCCTGCCTCGCAGACAAGATCTACACACACATCGAGACATATAACATTCTTTCCGAACAGCAGAAGGGCTGTCGCAGGAATTCCCAGGGTTGTAAGGAGCAACTCCATATTGACTCTGTAATCCTGCGCCAGGCACGCGCGAAGAATAGGAGCTTACATATCGCATACATCGATTACAAGAAGGCATTTGATTCTGTCCCTCATTCCTGGCTCCACTCTTCATATCTACAAAATACACCCCAAGATCACGGCATTCTTAGCTGCCACGATGAAGAGTTGGACCACAACATTACACCTACGCACCTCTAACACCTCCATCACTACAGATCCCATTCCCATAAGGAGAGGTATTTTCCAGGGAGACTCCTTGAGTCCTCTTTGGTTCTGCCTCGCCTTGAATCCACTGAGCCATATACTAGATAACACAAAACACGGTTATAGGCTTACCACAGGCACTGTGACACCATATAAAATCATACACTTACTCTACATGGATGACATTAAACTCTATGCCACAAACAATGCACAACTTACTAATTTACTACAAGCCACCACACTGTTCACCAAAGACATTGGGATGGAATTTGGAATTGATAAATGCCGCAAGTTGCACATAATACGTGGGAAGACTTTGAATTTGGAGGGTTTTGAACTGGACCATGGTTTGGCTATCCAATCCATGGAACAGGGAGAGACCTACAAGTACCTGGGCCTCCAGCAAGCGTGCGTCATTGACAATGCAAACATCAAAAATGCACTGAAGAACACATACCTTGCTCGAGTTCACAAAATCCTCAAAACACAACTCAACGCCAGAAATAAAATTAAAGCTATCAACACTTTTGCTGTTCCCACACTAACATATTCGTTCGGCATAATTCCATGGACAAACACCGAACTCGAAGCACTACAACGCGCAACACGCACTACATTCACGAAGCACAACATGCACCACCCCAAGTCCGCTACGGAAAGGATGACTCTTCCCCGCAAGGAGGGAGGCCGAGGACTCATCAACCTCATCACCCTACACGAAAAACAAGTACATACACTTAGGGAACATTTCCACCAAAGAGCAGATGACTCCTCACTTCACTCAGCCATTGTCAAGGCTGACAAACACCTCACACCCCTGAACCTCGAAAACTCTTCTCCAACACTCACCACCCCTGACACCCACACTCAGCAGCTACGTGAATCATGGGCTCGTAAGGAACTCCATGGCAGACATCATCACGAACTCAGCCAGCCTCATGTCGACAGGGAAGCGTCGAACAGATGGCTGACGAGTGGTGAGCTGTTTGGGGAGACCGAAGGGTTCATGATCGCAATACAGGACCAAGTCATCTCCACACGCAACTACAAGAAACACATTCTACACGATGCAAACACACATGACGACAAATGCAGGAAATGCCACACTACGCATGAGACGATAGACCACGTAATATCAGGCTGTCCCCTTCTCTCTCAAACAGACTACCTCCACCGACACAATCAGGTAGCGTCGATCGTTCATCAACAACTAGCACACAAACATTCACTTATTAGGAGCACGGTCCCGTACTACAAGTACATACCACGAAGCGTATTAGAGTCACCCTCATATAAACTATACTGGGACCGCCCCATTCACACAGACAAAACCATACATCACAACAGACCAGACATCACACTTGTTGATAAGGTCAACAAACAAACCTATCTAATTGATATTGCAGTGCCTATCAGCAAGAACATGCAGAAAACTCACGCAGACAAGATCAGTAAATACACTGATCTAGCACACGAGCTCCAGAAGCAGTGGAGGCAGGATCGAGTACGTGTTGTACCCATCGTTCTGTCTGCCACTGGTCTGGTGCCTCACACATTGCACCACAGTCTCAGCACACTAGGACTTCACAAAAACACTTACGCACAACTGCAGAAGGCTGTGGTACTCAACACTACACTCATAGTTAGGAAATTTATGGACACAAGCACACATCCCTAATCATTCTCGCACACGTCTATACACTTGGCAGTATGTGCTTTGGTCCTTGACCCGCCATATTGTTTTTGCTGGGGAAACCCAAGGTTTGAAACATACAAACATAATAATAATAATAATAATAATAATAGTAATAATAATAATAACTGCTAACTTATTAACTTAATATTATCAAATTCTTATTGGATTAAAATGAATGAAGTACAATACACTTCTGAGACAAGTTTGATTGTGTAAATTTCAACAAAGAATTTTTATATATTTTATCTAGTAAATATTCTGATGCCTTAAGAATGCAATTTATAAGTTACAGTAGTCAATTATTTAGTTTTAGTGAGCTATTTTATAACCTTTTGTCTTGTTAGGCTGTTGAAGAGTTTTAACCTCACTCCTGTCTTCTCCTCAGGTGGATGCCAAGGGGGCTGACTTCGTTTCATTTTCTAATTTAATTTTTATATAAAAAAAAATAATAAGCATCAATTAAGTTTAACAATATTTTTTTATTATTTGTATGAAAGCAATAATAATTTATGATTATTACCCAAAATTTAAAATAAAAATGTCTCCAAACATTTCCTTTACTGCAGAAAAATATCATCAAAATCCCATTTAACACAATATCTTTATGATTCTAACACTTAATGAAATATTAATATTACTTAAAAATATTAAGATATTGAAAAAAACATTTTCATTATTTTTTTCATCCATTGACTTTGAGTTTATTAATTATGGAATTTATTTAAAATATAAGTTAATTAACAGACAAACAATTAAGGAATTGATTGATCTATTTAAAATGTTGTTAGAAAATATCGCTATTTCTAGAACAAATAGTTCTCAATCTCTCAAACACCTGTTATTAAAATCAATTTTTAATCCAGAATAGTAGTTTATCCCACTGAATAGTACTGAGATAATGCATCACTGGAAGAAAAGACATCCAATTTCTTTACACTATTGGTATGGTTTAAAAACTTTTTGGTACTAATTAATAAAGGGCAAATACCAGAAAAGTTAAGTAAATAAATTTAAAGTGCAGAAAATATTTGTTAAAATGAAAACCAAGGCTGCACATAAACACAAAGACATAATATATTTAACACATAATATAAATTCACTAAGATAATAAATCAGCTTTCTAAAGAATGCTAATAAGTGTTACATTTTGAAATAGTGAAAACTTATTTCTTGAAATTCTGAGTACTCTGTTTCTTCAAAGTTTGGATTGTTTTTATTTCTTCTAAAACAATAGATAATTATGTTGATTTATCATTTCTTTCTGCAAAATCATGTTTAAAAAAATACAAAATAAAAATGTGTGAGATAGATTGTTTTATTATTTATTTGGTGTGAATCTGTTTTTACAGAAATTGACTGCAATATTTTGACTTTTAGTGTTGTTTTATTTAGATACTATTTTAATGCAATTCATTTTTATTTAAATTTTCTAATAACAATAATATATTGTGCTAAAAATAAAATCTCACCAAGAACCAAATAAAATCAAATTGAAAGTTTATATTGTTAATGAAAACCAAGTGCTTATTTACTTAGCAGTGGTTAGTTTAAAATTTAAATACTGCTTCCCATATGTAGAACTTTAGATGCTGTGCCTTCAGTCATCAATCTAATCCCCCATAAGATATTTAGATACTGTATAATAATTTAATTAAAAGCTGAAGTTTATTAAGATTTTTTAACTCTGCAATGTAATAGAATTTCTCATGTTTTTATTTATTTATTTTTGTCAGTTAACTTATTTTTAGCCTGATCCTTCTAATTTCAAGTAAAATGGTATTTTTTTTTTTTAATATTATAAATAGGAAAATCTTATGCAGTGCCCAAATAAACAAATATCTACACAAAAATTGACATTAATATTTTTTTTTTTTACTTATCATGATAACTGATGTCAGCATATTGTTGCAAAGAAACAATCACTGCACTCTGCTTTAATGTTAAGACAATCAATTCCAACTTTATTTATTATCTTCCTTCATGATAGGAGAGGAGGTTTGTTGTTTTTCTTTTTCTGGAAGAAGCATTGTCTTTTTTGTTTTGCTCATACTCTCTCCATGAAATTTCTGGTAAATAATCATAGATTCCCATCTTTTACATCTACCAACCCCTTTGTAAAGTATTTTCCCCTCAGTGACCCCCCCCCCCCCGGACTATTTTTTTAATGAATTTTTTTTTAACTATTTTAAAGGAATGGGGAAAATCTGTTACAGGAAAAATCTGTACAAAAATGTACAGAGAGCACAATTCAATGTTTTTGCACAGCTTAAATTTTTAAGTTGTTTGGTATTCCAGTTTTTTATTATTATTATTTTTATTTGGTGGTGAGCAAATTAAAATCTGATATAACTAAACTATGTCAGTTTGTAAAAATAGAAACATAAACTCTACTGAAATTATGAAACTTTGACACAATCTGTACTAGAAGAGGCTCTTGGAGATTCTGAGTTTCAGTCTGGGCCTTCATCAAGAAATTAAAAGTCATTTCACAAGTGGCATTTTATTATTTATTTTTTTTGTACTTAAGTTTTCAAGATTTTATATCAGCTTTTAATAATATGTTTTATTAATTATAGCTATGTACTTATTTTTATCAACATAAAATAAGTTAAAAAAATGTTAATAGAGTTTATAAATACAAGTTAAGAACATCCTAATTAACAACTTTCTAAAATAGATTCAATTTATGACTAAGTTTTCAGAAATGTAACACTGTTTTAAAAATGCAACCTTACTTTAATAAGGGGCCATTCAAGTATTATGTAAGCACATTTTTTAGTCATTAGACCCCCCCCCCCCCCCCCCCCCCTCTTGCTTAAGCAAGTCATGTCATTAACTGTTAATTGCCAAATCATTAACAGCAAATACCACTGAAATACACATGAAATACTGAGGGAAAAAATGTTTGTCTGTCTTATGGAAGCATTGCTCTGATTCCCCCTCCCCTTTGTCAGCAAAAATAAGCAAAGTTTGAACTCCCACTCTCTTGGATGCTTACATAATACTTCAACAACCCCTAATTGGTGTTTAGTATTTTTTTATAATTTCATAATTTTTTTAGTATTTTTTAATTTGTTACAAATATAATTTTTATTTTACCACCAAACAACTATATTAAGCTGGGTATTGTCTGACAGATGAAAAGTTATAGTTTTGTTGATGACCAACAAGACATATGATGAATCATGAAGTCAACAGTAGCTTCTAACAAGAAGTTTCAAGAAATATAACCAACTAGTTATATACTCAGCTTTCATAGTACTCAGCATACAGCATCATTAAACTTAGCTTTCAAAAACAGTTTTTTTAAGTTATCGTAAAGCTTTTAAGA
The DNA here is from genome assembly GCA_023159025.1 of Thereuonema tuberculata. Classification (NCBI taxonomy): domain Eukaryota; kingdom Metazoa; phylum Arthropoda; class Chilopoda; order Scutigeromorpha; family Scutigeridae; genus Thereuonema; species Thereuonema tuberculata. The sequence continues at coordinate 131,700,528 of JAFIDM010009631.1, read as the reverse complement.
GCAGCAAAATCATCTTCATTGTGTTTAGCATTCAAAATATAGATATGATGAGACTCAAATGAGATATGTCTTCACTACTAAACATTTAATACTAGCTAAAAGACCCGTTCTTCGTATGGGCTACAAAAAAACAGATGTGCTAATGTAGATGAGAAAGAAATAGAAATTGTGAGATCACTTCAAAACTTTCTCAGATTTTACAAAAATCATGTGATAGGTACAAAGTAATGTTTTATTAATATCGAGATCGGAGAATATAGGACTTTCCATCCCTTTCTCCACAACCCTATCACATCAAACCATCCCCAGTTGGTAAACAATCACGTGATTAGTACAAATTAATGTTATATTCTTATTGCACAACCCGAAAACCCAGTAGAAGTATCGTTCAACAATATTTGCCCATCCCCTCCCCCGTTTACACCCCTTAGGACTCAATATCGAAAAAGCATCTTTTCAATTTTGACAAAGAACATTCATGAAAACTTTCATGTTTCCACCTCAAGCAGTTTAGGAGATGCGCAAACCCTTCAAAAAAGGTTGCCTCCCCTCCATTTACACCTATTAGGCCTAGGATCCAAATATCAAAAATTTGTCTAATAAGTATCATTTTGATTTTGACAAAGAACACCATATCAAATTCCATGTTCACTAAGTAGGGGAGGAGGAAGAGATTTATGCACAAAAATATGTTAGTTCTAATTTTTGCCACCAGGTTACTATGTGACGCTATTATGCCCAACAATAGTTTAGTTCCAAATGTCACCACCAGGTTGCTATGTGGCTATTATACAAACAATATTTTTGTTCTGATTGTTGCACAACAATATTTGTCGCTATTGTTGCTATTTCAGGAATATCACCCCTTTTCAGGGTGAAGGGGTGGCGTGTCAAGGTTCCAAGGTGGCCTATGTTTTCCGCAGGTTAGTAAAGAGTAACTATGCAAAATTTGATTCAGATCAGACAAAGGGTGTAAAATTATTAGAGAACATACATACAAATATACAAACTTTGATTTTTATATACATGTATAGATAATGAAGTTTTAATTTCTTTGAAGAATTACTTCATTATTTTTTTTTTTTTTTTTTAACAAAGCACTGACAGAGCAAAATTTCAAATGACCTCAAATAAATCTTTTTCTATTTTAAAATTGCTTAAAAAAAAAAGAATGAGATTCATATATAAAATCAGATGTATTTTGAATAAGAAGAAGTGGAAACGAAAATATTCATATTAATTGTTCTAAATTGGTACATTAATAAGAATTGTACGAAGTTTTAATGGGGGAGGGGCAGTCACTTTGGAGAGATAGGCAGACTGAAATAATCATTTTCATATTTTAAATTGAACCATAAATAATTGTCGTAACAAATTTTAAGGAAATCATGTCAACTGTTTAGATTAAGGCATGTTCAAATAATGAAACAAACAGAACAGAAAGGAAAAGAAAATCACTCAAGTTGAATAGTAAAATCTGTATTAAAACTATGGGAAATTAAATAATTACCTGTTCTTTGAGACACTTTTTTCTCTCTCTAATTGGGTAAAACAAACAAACAAATTAATAGTTCTCATCTTAATCTTGCCAATTACCTGTCAGACTAAAAAAAGCCTTACAGGTTGTATATTTTCATTCAATTTTATGTTTTATGAAGACCTTTCATACAAATGCTTTATTCGATAACAATAGATTGTTTTTACATTTCTTATTTTTATGTTTCATTTTTTTTTTATTGTAAAGCTTTAGCATTTTTAGAAATAACAAGAAGTCCTTTCCTGCTTTAATTCATAAAAATACAGAATCGATATAAATAAACTCAAATGGAGGTATCATTTTTAATGTAATATGTAAGTCATTAAATATTCCTGATCCTGTTTATCATGACTTGATAAAAATCAATTTTCATGAATTTTCCTGGCTTTTGGTTTAACTTTCAGATTGGTCATGCACTTACATACATTTAATCAGTGAATGTTTTTTTTAACCTCTTTAGAAACAGACAATAGATTAGGAATAAGCTTGGGCATCAATAGTGACTGAACATGCAGCTATGGGAGATGGGGATAGAGAGAGACCAACGTAATTGTATGCCTAGTTTAATATAAACCATAAATATGTCTCATATCAAATCTTAAGAAAAACAATCAGTCCTGCCATTTTAGTGAAGGCATTTATTGAGGGATTGGGGGAGACCAAAATAATTGTGCTCATGTTTTATGTAGGACATAATAACTAAATTTTAAGAAAACTTGTCCTGCCATTTTAGTGTGAAGCATATACAAATAAACAAACAACCAAAGAATAAAGAAGTGCAAGTTGAAAAGTAAGAATTTCCATGCTTAGTCCATTACAATCAGTATTTTAAATAATTATAGTTCAGCAACATGCAAAATCTATAATACTTTTGAAAGAAATGAAATTTCTTCTATATCTACAAGTTTGTGCTCTCCCAGTAACAGTAAGAAAACAAAGCAAAAAAAGACCCTGCTTATAAATGTGGGCTTAGCCATTTATGCCTTAACAGAGGCAGACAATGGTTAGAAGGCATCTACACCTACATTTGGATCATCAATGTTGCTTATACAAAGTCTTATCACAGAATGTCAATGAGTGGCACCAATATTCATTTATTTACTGAACTACAAGTGAACAGTAATTATTTTTCACTAGAGAGGATGGGAGTGTCCAAAAAAATTATGTCTTCTACTATTTAAACCTTCTTTGACTGACATCTCAATCATCATTCCAATAAATATTGCAAGATGCTAACAGTAGCTGTTGGTTTGTGATAGGTTGAAAACAGCAAGGAGAGATAAATGAAGATAAATGGGCAGTCTTAGGTTCTTTTTTTTTTCCTATGCTATTTCTGTTTGGTGTTTGCCAACAGAATTCAACGGTAAGGAAATGACTGCCTCTTCTGCTGTATTCCTGTACTTCTGCAAACAGAAACTAAAGCTTCCAAAAAGTTATTCTGCCTTTGGTAAAAAAGAAGATGATTGGAATGATTTGCAAAGACTATGGACTGTATCACACTTCAGTTAAATCTATTAATATACTTAAAAAAAAAAAAAAAAAAAGTAAATGAGAAACTCTTAAAGATGGCGTTAGATAAAATCACCAAATGTGATACAAAAAGAGAGAATAATCACAAAAGTGATAATATCAGGAGTATAAGCAAATGAACCAATACCAATTCAATAATCCAAAAGTTTCAGGATTGTCATCACCAAGACTCAATTCCTATTAATGACAATCTATACAACAGGACATTTGTCCTGTCATGCAGACATTCGAGATACTAAAAATTGCAAAATCAGATCTTCAAATGGGATATCAAGGATGTAAGAGAAATTTATCTTCAACGTTTTTTAAGAAATTAATAATTGTTTTTATTATCATCATAATTACATTTTCGAAGATATTATCTAAATTAACTTCAATTATTTCTTTTGGTATTAAGAAAATGTTTGAATAATGTTAATATTCTAAAATTTTGTTAAAAAATATGTTCAATTTTTAATTCTTAAACATTTAATTGCTTATAAAAATTTGATAAAACGAAATGAAGAATAAGCTAATTTCTAAAGAATATGTATGTGTTATTATGACTTCTGGAACGCTTAGTATATATCACTTCCAAATCATATTTAAGATAAAGGGAAGGCAAAGGTAATTGAAATCTAACCTACATAAAAAGAAAAGAGATATCAAAACTCTGTCTCATGTTTACTTCAGACACATCTCAATACAAGCAAAGTTATTATTGAAATCGAAAGGTTGCAATATGTTAATTAATACTTTTCCAAAAATTAAAAAGAAAAAGGATTATAAATTTAAGCGAAATATTCAATGTTTTATGTCTATTGTCAGGAAAAATACCTCCAATCTTTCATTGAAAGAAAATAAAAACGTCTATTTACTTATTTTTTTTTTTTTTTTGTGGAACATAAAAGCATTTTAACATTTGTACGACGTTAAGCATATTTACAACTGCCTTGTTTCAAGTGTTTTGCTTCAGATCTTCAATTTGTACCACCAACATGCATTTATTTACCAGATCGAAGATCCATAATGTTCATTGTCAAATACTCAGATCAAATGAGATACACAATGTTTTTAACTTTTAAAGATAGAACACAACTATGAATTAAAATGTAAAATGATAAGTATACCAAAAAATGTTTTAAAATATATTTAAGTAAAAAAAAAAGTTATGAATTTTACAACATATGTTAAATGTATTTTTTTTTTTTTAATTTCCTGTGATAAAATAACTAGCTTATTGAGTTCACACGCGATCAGAGCAGACTACATACAGTATAACTTCTCTTCATTAACTTTTCGTAAAACATTTTATCTTCGAAGAATAGGTCTTAATAATTTAAAAAAAAAAATGATTCTTGTTTGTTTGCAAATTATTAATGATCGTTTTTTTTTTTAAATAAATAAATAAATAAAATAATTACTGAAAAGTATAAGCTTATATACCAGTTTCACCGGCTTTCGTCATCCACTGTTCATACGTCAGCGCCATAAGTATGAACTCTACAACCCAAACACTTCAATTATGGTGGCGCTTTAGAACAATGTTCTAATGGTTTTTTGACAAGATCTTTTGCGGTGAAGTTCTAAATTTAACAGCTAGAAAAGAATGGAAAAATGTGGAATCAAAATGTTGAGTTATAAGTATTCTTAGAGCGATGACGAATTTCAAAAGGAAATATTCATGAATAGATGACAATTATAAGCTCCATACATTGATAAGTAGCCTATTCGTTTTAACTGTAGATGGCTCTGACGTCCATTTATAAATCTTTTGGATCGAGAATATATTCATCATTGACGGCGTTTTATAGTAAATTACAATAACGATAAAAATGAATGTACCGTCTTTTGTCGATATTACTGTTGAAGAACAGGTGAGAATTTCGGATGCATATCGCAGATGTTTACGTGAAAAATGAAGTAAATTTTTGAGTAGTTATTAGCTTGGCGCAAAGGTGCTTTAGCATATGGTGTTACAAGCGTGCCAGTCAAGCGATAGGCTTATTCGGACACCGCAGTATGATTGTAAATTGCAGCTTTATTGAGTACGAAATGCTTGTTTTTCTTTTATATAATACAGAATGGGTCATAATCAGTGAATTGAGAAAGTAAGTTGCATATCATAGAGTCTTTGTCCTCAAACTTTAGAGATTGTTTTTGTGTAGACAATGACGTAATGAACATGCGTTATAATTTGATAAATCATTAATATTGGACCTTTCATTGTAATCTAAGCTAAATGGTTGAGGATGTACGACCAGATACTAAGTATATATTTTAAGTAAAATATTTATTTTAATAGATGGGGAGATACAAATAAACATGGGAAATATTGCTCCATATTGAATTCAAATTGCCCAGAAATACACATATATACATTGTCATACATAATATTTTCTCGAAAACAATGCCAAATTGTTACATAGACACAATTATTGATCAGTTTTCCTTGAAATGCATAGTAAGCTGGGTTTGTTGGGAGAATCCAGTCCAATCACCTTCAAAATTAGAACTGTAATATGTGCTAACTTATCAAGCGCCAAAGAGGCGCCATATTGATAAGAAACGGATATTTTGTTCCTGTTTCTATTCGTTTTGTTTGCATTATTTATAATTACACTGACATCAGTTAAGCTTCCTTTGAATCATTAAACAAACAAATAATGAGATGGAAAAAATATGATTGGAGTAGATTCTTCACAATTCCTAACTTCTGAGTTATTTCAGTAATTTAAAATATAACAAATAGATTTATAAAAGCACACAAATCCATATTGAAGTACCACATTGTTTTTCACAATTGTATATACTGTATTGCAAATAGTTTTCATCTGAAGACATTACATTTTAATCTAAGTTTAACTTGCCTGTATTTTAAATTTCTTGTTGTTTAATGCATTAATAAAGAAGCACATTACTTTTTAGTATTTTTGATAACATTTTAATAGAATTATAAAGAAAGCCAATTATATGTAAACATTATTCTGAGAAAATACTGAAAGGCTTCAGTAGATTGCTGAAGGGATCTAAGGCACACACACACACACACAAAAAGTTAAGAATCCCTGCATTAAAGAATAAGGAAAAAAAGTATTACAGGTGTATAATTTATTGAATAAATGGATAGGCTAAGTTGAAAGGGGATGAAATATATTTATGGCATTATTTTTGTTACAAACTTTGAAAAGAAATGTACTATGATGTTTTTTCTTTATGAGCAGAAATGAAAAATGGTGCAGAATAATAAGTGAACATAATCTTTGTGAAACAATGCAGTAACACAATCTTCAAGTAAACCAACTTGACTCCACTTTTGTAGTAATATAAATAATAGTTGGAGATTGAGCTTGTAATGTTAGTCAAAGTCTGCCTCCCAACAGAAGAACAAAACTTATTCATACTTTCATGAAAATGTACAATTCTGAATCATTTGTGAATATAAGACTAATTTTTTTTTTTTTTTTTTAAATATGACATAAATTTACACTATTACAGTAACTTGCAAATATCAAGGAGTGACTAGACCAGATTTGGGGAATAGTGTGTTATAGCATTAAAATTAAAAAAATATTGTAAAAAATTTTATATGAACATATTAATAATTCAGAATGTATATATATATAATATATATATATATATAAACTAATTTAACTAAGAGTGAGGAAAACTGGGAGTAGTTGAAATTCATTCAGTGTGAATTGTAATCTCATGAATTTTGCAATCTTATAATTCTATTAATAAAGAGAAACTGCATTTATTTTGTGTCCTTAATAATTTTTAAAGCTAAATCAAGCAGATTTATTGGCTATCTTCAGTTTAGAAAAATTCTTGTCTTCTGACAGTTATTTAATTATAAATTTTATATAAATTATATAGTTATCTGAAAACATACATTTTCTGAATATGGAAGTCTCTTAAAAATTGATGTCTTTCCCAAACATTAAAAATTGGTTGCATGTTTTCAAGTCATTATATTACTTTTTGTATCACAGATACCATAATTTATATTTATTATTTAATTAAATGAACACAGTTATTTAATTTTCAGTGTTTAATGAGCTCAGATGACAAAAATGAGACTTGGCAGAAACATCATTACTCAAACAGAAGATAAAAGTTCTTTTTGAATCTTTTGTGTGGCACTGAAAGATCTGCTTATAATGCCCTTCATTTGTTTCAAGATGGTGGAAATAGAAAAAAAAAGGCAAATATTATGTCATGTGAATTGTTTTCATTAATTATTAAAGAAAAATAGAAATAAATAAAACGCACTTACTTACAAAAAGTTGAGAGAATTATATATAACTATATATATGGTAATAATCCGACAGTTTCGGAATACTGTGCGTATTCCTTCATCAGGGATGGCACAAACATATAGGACATACAGACAACATTTAGGACGACATGATGTCCCTGATGAAGGAATACGCACAGTATTCCGAAATTGTCAGATTATTACCATATATAGTTATATATAATTCTCTCAACTTTTTGTAAGTAAGTGTGTTGTATTTATTTCTATTTTTCTTTATTTCATTCCAGGCACATTAAGCCTAATTATTATTTTGAAAAGCAAATAATGTATTTTTTTAAACAGAAATTAATAGCAATAAAGGGCGAGACCAAGTTGTTTACTAAATGACATCCTAGTACAGCTGTTTCAAGCTAATATGGTGATCATCAGCTTGGAGCAGTCATCAGTAAACAACCAGGTCTCAGTACACGGGCCTATATGAAATATCTTTGGAATCAATTTTAGCTTTTCAGGCTCCACATTGATTCCGACGATAGTAATTAATAGCATTGGACAGTTTTTCAGCTAATTAAAAGCTACTAGATTGTTAAACTATCTTGAAGTGAAATTTGAAATCAGTAAAGTGGAAGAAAATAAAATATTTATTTTTGTCATTGTAGTAATACATAGCACTGTGCAATACCAGCTGAGAATTTGAAAATGATTTTGATTAACTTTCTATCCTACCTTGACTCCATAAATCAAAAAGAGTAATTGGAGAGACAAGACTTGAGAATGTGCCTGCTTACTAAAATGTATATCTAATGCTGAGATTTAACTATAGAAAGGACCTGCAAAGGCATTAAAATTAAAAAGTATCCTCAAAAGAAAATTGACGAAATGAAGAACTTCATAGCTGAATCATTACTGCAAGGTATCATGCAGACCCATCTATGTATTTTAACAGACAATAAAATCAACAATTTTTTTAGTAAGATTATAATTGTGAATCATACTGCTGGAAGAAAGGGAATGGTAATATTTTCATAGCAATAATCTTCATGTGCTAACTTTTAAGGGTCATACATACTCATGACTTTTAAAAAAAAAAAAAAAATTGGCCACCAGGGCACTACTGCTTTCCCAAATTCGTATCTTCATGTTGTAAATAAGACTTGGGTAAAAAAGTACAATATTTAAGATTATAATCAGGGTGTCTACAGAATCAGGGAAACTGGGAATTATCAGGGAATTTTGTTATATTCTGGAAAAAAATCAGGGAATTTTGCAATTATTACTTAAAATCAGGGAATTTTTTGGTTGAACATATCGTGTTTTTTTTTGGTTGAACAGATCAGGGAATTATCAGGAATTTTAAAAGAAATTGTTAATGAAATCAGGGAAAAATCAAGGAATTTTTTTATTCAGATTTTGTAGACACCCTGATAATCCATCAAGTAATTTTAATATTGTCACCACTGTTAGCAGTTAAATAATATTGCTGCACAACAATCATTGCAGTTAGTTTTGAAATTGTTACTTTACAAATCTGTCATAAAAATAACAATACAAATGTATTCAGAATGTTTCTTACTCAAAATATGTATGTATATAATATAAACCAAATAAAAAAAAAAAAGCCAACTTAACTATCTTCAAAATTAAACTAATCTGCATTTTTGGCTTAGCAAAAGTGGGAAATTACTTCGTGAAATAAACGCAGAAATAATGATATTGACATTAAATGAAATGACATCATTTCATCTCAAGGCCAGTCTCTGTTATCTAACCAGTAAAGAACAACTTGCATTGACTGTAACAAATAAATTTCTGTCACTTGTTAAAGTAAATAAAAAGTTAAAATATTGCACTACAGGCCTATGTGGCCCTTCAGGTCTTGATAGATAAGGCTTCTGGCATTTCCAAACCAATGAGACTAAGCTGAGATCGGATGGTCAGCCCGACGTCCTGTTAAACTAAATAGCATTATTAATAAACTGGAAGACAATGATACAATTCAGATTGCCCTTTTTTGGAAGCAGTAGTTTCATTTAATTCTGTTTCTTACTCAAACAAAAAAAATAAAGCTGCATAAGACTGAAATTATTATTTCCAGAGAAAGTGCATTTTAAGAATTATTTCTAATTACGTGATTCATAATTCTTCACAGTAATAATTGGCATTCTACTGGCATGATTAACTCATGCTTTTATTTTTATTTATTATTTTATTTAATTTTTTTTTTGTGCGCGCAGTATTCTCTGAAGTTGATTAAAAATAGGACACTTTTTTGATGTCATTTAAAATATATTTACTTACATTACTTACAGCTGTAAAAAAGTATATTTGCTTATTTCGAAATTGAATTAAATTTGATATAACTTAACAAACATAAGACAAGTGTTAATAGTGGAATAGCTTATCAATCCAAATTAAAAAATATTAATTAATGAGACTAAGTAAATAATATTTTTCTAGGTTGTTGAACTACGGTCCTATTTTAAAGGCCTGGGAGCAGAAATATCAGAAGAACTCAGTGAAGAAGGGTTGACTAAAGATTTAAAGCAAATAATTGAAGTATGTGATCTTTGTTTTCGGGAAAATAGCGACAATGGTAAGTATAACGTTCCTAAAATTAACTCCTGTAGTTTGTATTTTGAATTGTTAAAAAGAGAAAAACTTAGTATCTTAAATTATCAGTTTATCTTCTTTTTTAATGTATTTAAGAATTTGCTAATATAAATATTGTTCAGGTATGTTTTGCATGGGGTAAAAAAAAAAAAAAATGAAATATGTAAATAAAGATGGCATTATACTATCAGATCTTGCACCATCCTGGCTTTGGGTAGAAGGGAGACACAAGGAGGGAACTGCATTTTGAGATTATGAAAGCTTTTAAGATATGTTTGGAAAATATAGCAAGAGTAGCTTTTCATTAAAAATGAAGCACAGGATAGGTATATTAATCAAGATTTCATTTTTTAAATAATTGAGAGAAGCTTAGTTGTCCGTACATTAAATTGACAATCTTAATGTGGGATTATCAGTGTATCTCAATTGCTAAACAGAATGGAATTGCAAATTTAAGGTAAAAAAAAAAAAAAAATTATTATAAAATTTGTATGTAGTATCAACTGAAAAAGATAAAAATAATTTTAATTTACAAACGAGACATTGACTCCCCATAAGTTTCAATTAGAAAATTTAATATTTATGGATCACAAGTGAGAAACTCTTATGATTAATTCTATGATTCTGTTGTCTATTTTATTTATTATGATGCATCACAAAAATACTTTCAGACTGCAAGAAATTGGGCTAAAGAGATGTGAATATTTTATTAAGAATTTTTTATTTTCCAACTGAAACTTGTAGGGAGAAATGTGTCTTATATTTTTGATCTGTGTAAGAACCCCTGTCAATTCTAAATCATTTGCTCACCTTGTTAACCTCAGCTAATAACTCAGAAACTGGCATCCAAGTGTGGATTGTAGGTTAAGCCTAATTGGCAGATCAAATTTGAAGCACTTTATTATTACTGGAAGTCTGTTAAAGTCAACTATATTTTCATACATATTTGTGGTTTTTCAATATTCCCTAAGCTCTTTTAAGAATGGTTTATCCTTTCCTTTTGGATCAGTATGGAAGCTGAAGATTGTGTTTACCTTCTAACATTCTTGGTGCAAATTTACTTCCTGTCATTTTTATGATTGTGTTGAATATTTTTATTTATTTTTTAAGCTTGTATAAGTTTCTAATCATTTTATTACTTGGTTGTGTCGAATTCAGGCATTTTCTTCTTTTTTTCTGAGGCCTAATATTGTTGGCATGGAATATTTTTGTAGTAGGAAATTGCCATATTATTGCAATATTTTTCTACAAGAACACATGTATGCATTGTTGCCTCTTAGCAATCCAACAATGGCAAAAATCTTTGTCCTTCTATTTTACTTGAAGTGAAATTTACCTAAACTTAGGCCTGTAATATTTTTCTAAGTAGGAAATTGACTAAAATTTTGTATAACACTTTTTCAGTAGTGCAGACTTATTTTCTGAAATATTTTTATTGTCATTTGGTATTCAAATGTTTTTATTCTTTCCTTATGTATGTATTTCTACTAGAAGATTCAATTATTTTCAACATATTCTTAATTATAGAACAATTCTCATTATTTAAGCCTGGCAGGCTTATTATTTTTTTAGTCTTCTGGATATTCAGATGTGCCTTTCCATCTATTGGTTTTTTCTTTATAACTTTTTTTGTTGCATCACATCTTGAGTGCTTTCATCTTTGTGTGGAAATAATTCACTTACAGAAAATCTCTTCTCTTGTTGCCTTTCCTACCACAGGATCTGAATGATTAACAGTAAAGCTAAATTGTAAGCCTGCCTACATTATTGATAATCTGTATTTTGAGTTTACTATTTGTTTCCTCATCTGTTATCAAAAACACTTTTTTCTGTTGATAGATTACAAGCCCATTTTTTTGTTTTTTTGCCAAGATTTTTCCTAATCTTACTTTTTAGTAATATTTTACTTACATTTTGTCACATTTACAAGATTGATTGTGAAATGATTACAAATGGTTCTATATTATGTTCCAGATTCTTAAGCTTTGAATCTCACCCAAGAAATAAGCAACTTTGAAATAATAATAGTTTAAGTGGGTTAAATAAATGTTTCTTGGCAATCTTTAAATAAGTTTGTTAGTTCCTTTTGTGTAAACTATTGATTTTAAACTGAAGTGCTATGTAATGTATTGAACTAGTCTATAAGAAACATTATCAGGAATTATTTTTTGCATTCACTGAGATCACACTTAATCTTTCAGATATATTGATTATAATTGTACTGTTTTTGATCTTCTATTTTACAGTTGAGACATTAAAAAAAAATAATAATAATCCATAGCTGATTGCACATTTCATAGTAAAAAATCAATGTTCTTCAAATACTCCTGAACTGTGTATTTTATTTACAGAAGTACTATTATTAATAAACACTTTTATAAACTGAATTTTTAGGAAACTGTGTGGATTTTTTTAATAAAATGTTGATCTGTGGAAAAAATAAGATATTCTAACTTAATACAGATACAGGGTGTCTACAGAATCAGGGAAATCAGGGAATTATCAGGGAATTTTGTTATTCTGGAAAAAATCAGGGAATTATCAGGGAATTTCGCAATTATTACTTAAAATCAGGGAAATTTATGATCTTTTGCCAAGCGCGAGCTTTTATCTTAAGGGAGCATTCAAGGTCACGCGACACGTCGATCCCCTCTTCCCGCCGACCGGTCTAATGGTGTTGAATAGTGACCTCATATCCTGTACTATATTCCCGCCACTGAAACTGAAACCGAAACTTACTACGAGGAATGCAACTTATCTGAAAGGCCAATCGGTGGGTAGATTGTTTGTATTCTCGGACATTTCACGAAGTTATTTCTGTTGCAGCTTGTTTATTGTTTGCTCTATATTTTGCTTGATTTTCAGTAGCAAAGAACCAGTAGCAAAAAACCCATAGTAATTTGTCACTAAAATTCATGCAGCGCTTTCTTAAAAAAGAGGCATTAAGCAAAAATATTACAAGCATAGACGTGGAGGACAAATCAAATTTTCTGCCAGTTAAACAAATAGATATTGGTTTATCTGCTCAAAGCAATTTGAAAAACGCGAAAGTATCTGATTTGCAAATAGCTGAATTTAAAGTTGACTGTAGACGCTTATTGATTCAATGTTTACTGAAATTCCAAAGTAAATCTCCCCTTATTTACAAGCTGATTAAAGCAGTGTCCTGTTTTGACCCTAAAATAGCAATAAATGAAAATATATTTTCATGTAGATTATCAAGTCTGTTGGTAATTCTTTCGGAAAAAAACTGGATATCATGCACTTTAGCTGAGAAAGCTAAGAATCAATTAAAACAAATATGTTCACAGCCAGAAAATATCACAAAGTTAAAGATGTATAAAAGATCGACTGCACGTATTGATAATTTCTGATGTAGTTTGATATCTGCTGAAGAAAATGGAGCACCTGAAGCTATGACAGTGATACAGTTAGTCATGGTATTGTCGCATGGCAATGCAAGCTTAGAAAAAGGTTTTTCTATTAACAAAGATACTTTAGAGCAGAATATCAAAGAAGAAACTATCATTGCCAGAAGATCCATTTATGATAGTGTATTGTCTAAAGGTGGCATAAATAACATTGAAATTACTAAGAAGATGGTCCTTGATGTAAGAAATGCAAGAGCTAAGTATTCCGAGGCAATGGAACAAAAAAAAGAAAGAAAAGCAAGAATTGGCAGTAGCTGTTAAAAGAAAGAGAGAGGCTGAACTTGAACTGAAAAGGCTTAATGACAAAAAAATTAAAATCTTAGAAGCAGCACAAAAGGAATCTGAAATAATTGAAAATGAAATTGCTGCGATAAAGCTTTCAAAAATTTAAATACCCAGTATCATGCTGTACATTACAATGAATCTTGAATTCCGTTGAGTTTAATTTTGTGTATATTGTTGCAATAAATCTTTTAAAAGGTAAGATATTGTAAACTCACTAATTTATAATTTTTTATTTCTCTCTTCTTTTTTTAAGTATTTCATCATTACTGTTTTTATAGAATTTTTTGCTTTTTTTATTATACTTAGATAAAATAGTAAATAGTTACCAAGTAGTTAAAATCAGGGAATTTTTCTCTTATGATCAGGGAATTTTTAAGAAATTGTTCGTGAAATCAGGGAAAAATCAGGGAATTTTTTTTTTCAGATTTTGTAGACACCCTGAGATAATAATTCTTCTTAATCCTATTGTAGACATTTCTGCTGCAAGGTAATGTGCTTTGATACTCAAGTGTCCAAATATTCTATTCCTGCCCTCCCAGGAATCTCTGGTATTTCTTGAATTTATTAACTTTTTCTGGAGTCAACACTGTTGTTTCTTTCACATATTTCAGTATTTAAAGGGTCAATGAGAATATACTTGGAGCAAGCTATAGGGAGTAGAAACTGTCTTGTGATTAGTCTTAGAAATTGGTGAATGTTTTGAGATTAGAATTTCAGAAAGTGTGTTTTGAGTATATAGAATTCCTTATAACAAATTACTTTTATTAAATAAAACTAGTCGGCTACCCGTCGCTTCACTCCGGAAGCCTCGCTTATATAACGGAAAGCAACTTTTTATTTATTAAAAAACACACATAAATTACATGAACTTTTAAAAGTTTTTTTTTTTTAATTTAATTTTTTATGTCTACATTCTTTCAATCCACGACTGCTTTTAGAACCAGCATGTAAATCATATATCTATGATATATTTTTATTTTTTATAGAGATTAGAATGTAGGCCTCGTGGTCCAATGGCAAAGACGTCTAACTTCGGAGTAGAAGGTTGCATGTTTGATTCACTTAGTGAACTTGTAGAAATTATTTCTATTTTCACAAATTACAACAATTTCACCAGACAGACAGAGAAATAAAAGATTTTAGTAATATAGATATACTTTTCAGTGGTTTTTGAGTTAGAAATTGTGATGGTTTTTGAGTTATAAATAGTGATTTTCAGTATTCTACCTAATAGAAATACTGCTTCTTTCTTTCTTGACTCTCTTTTTTTTATTCCTATTGATACTTTACAGTGGTTTTTAAGTGACAAATAGTTGTTTTTCAGTATTCTATCTAATAGAAATAGTGCTTCTGTCTTGAAACTCTCTTTTTTTAATTACAATTGATACCTTTCAGGGGTTTTTGAGTTACAAATAGTGATTTTTCAGTATTCTATCTAATAGAAATAGTGCTTCTTTCTTTCTTTCCTTTTTTTTTTTTTTTTTTTTTTATTCAAACATCTCTCCTGTACACGTGCTGGTTTTTCAATGTCACATAGAATTTGGTTAAGTAAGAATATTATATTTAAAATATTCCAACATTTCGGCAATTACAGTTCTAATTTTCGAATTAAAAATAAACAGATGGGTTGGAAATAAATAAAAAAATCTTGAGATTAAAAAAAAAAAAAAAGGATTGAATACATTCCTTATTGATGGGGGAAAGGGAAAGGACACACAATTCAAAAAACAATATAAACTGAGTAGTAGTCACTTTGGCCTAATGGATAAGACATCTGACTTAGGATCAAAAGGTTGTAGGTTCGATTCCTGTTGCGGATGTTTCATTGTAAAATTATTTCTATTTTCCATTCGCTCAGGAAATTGTGCCGGACAGACAGACAGAGAAATAAAAGATTTAAGTAATATAGATTAGCATTATTATGTCTTCTTACTTTTAAAAATTCTTTAGTTTTAAACTTATTTTTAAAATGTTGCTTTTACTATTTTTTTCATTCTTAGTACTTTATTGCCCTGCCTTTGACTGAAGCAATTACTACCACTGATTAATTAATTTGAATGTTAAAAAAAAAAAAGTATCATCAGAAATGAAATAGTTAAAATTATCATGCCTTTTTACTCGTCGGAAATGAAATGGTTGAGTAAAATAAACTTATATCGCTTTACCAAGGAAGAGAAAAACATTGCTTATAGTGAAAATGGTGCAACATTAAGTGATAGCATATTAGAGTATTGCTCGTGTACAGGGAGGATGTTCTTGAGGTTACAGGTTACCTGAGAATAGTTTGTAGCAGGAGGAGCTTCTCGGGTCATTTTGCTTAATGTCTTTCATTTGTATTGTCTTTATACAATCCCAGGAATTAACATATTTATCAATAATTCAAATTCTTTAATCAGTTCATTTCTTGCCTTTGCTAAGCTACTTGTAATCCAGTATTGATAAATTTAATTTGAAAATTAGTATAGGGTGTCCAATTTATTAAAAATCACTTCTTGTTTGCACTGAAAAGATCTGCAATTGTATATTTGTCTTGATATGGTAAAATTTTCAGTATTAATTGATAATCTCCATTTTTAAACCAAAAAAGAATAACATAGGTTTTGGTTATTACTTTATATAAAAAAGAGAAAGGGCTAGAATCTTCTTCTAACTGCGAAAATTTAAAAAATTGGTTAGTAGTTGATAGATATAAACCAATGGTGTTATAAATTTTTCTCAAAGCATACTAAATCTTTTAGCACCGACTTTAATTAAAGATATTGATTTTACTGAAATAATTACAAAAGTTTATGAAATAATTGATTTCCGTATGTTTCATGACTCAATTTAGATATGGAAGCAGTATTAAACAGTATTGTCTCCATTCTTGTAACTGTGCCGCCAGATAGTGCTGAAAATTTAATATTATCGTTTTGCGAGAAAACAACAAAAGCCCCTTCAAATAGAGTGGCCATGAACTGTTTACGCTGGTAAGTAAATTAAATAATTGATTAATTCAGAACTTTTCATTCCCCTTCCTCTTTTTGTCTCAATTTGATATTTTTGGTGTGAGTTTCTTTGTGACGAGTATTTTAATGTGATGCTTAAAATGTCATCTTCAAGCCATAGTAAATGCTATGAAACATTCTTTACCTACATCAGATTGCTGAGAAAGCATTGTAACTATTTAAGTATTTTATCTGTTCAGTATCATGACAAGTTAAGAAAATTGAGTCTCTTTTTCAATGAGTAGGTGGATGATCTGTTTCTGATGTTGTGTTCCTTTCACAGAAAAAGGAATTAATGGCATGAACAAAAGCATTCAACTAACAACAGAAACACAGGATTTACATTTGTACAAAAGCTATTATAGATATTAAAATCTAAAAAAAAATGTAAAGTTTCTTAAGTGATTTTAAAAATCTTACCTATTAGAAATAATTATGAATTTTAAAGTAATCTGTTGCTACAAAAGAAAATATGATGAAGGCAATTTAAAAAAAAAACAAAAAAACTTGGGATACTATTTAAAATGATGCACCATTTAACAATGATATTAAACATTAACCAAAAAAAAAAGCAACATATACAAACAAGAAAAGCTAATCTTATTTTTAAAAATATTATGTTGATTGTTTTAGCATTAGTATTTAACAGATGTTGATGCATTCTTTTCCTTTGTGAGACAATCCATGAATGAGATAGTACTTTGATTTAACATTTTGATATACTAAAGAACCTAATATAGGATTGCGTCTTTTTATATATATATATACATATACACAGTCGAACCTCCATATATCGAAGTAGCAAATTGCCGGAAAAAAATTCGATATATAGAAATTTCGATATACAGAATTTTATCATAATTACTCCTAAAACATTAAAATTAAAATTAATTTTCATATACGAAACTCAATTTCTAATTTATATGCGAATCACATTAAATGAAAGTTAATACGGGTAATTAAAAAATGAATTAATTTGAAAGATTTATTGAGTACTACATACCTTTAAAATGGATCTTATGTGGAGACGAAGAGGAAGGCAGAAAATAGGAAAGATTGGAGAATGCTGGGTTTGCAGTGAAGGATCTGCCCTTGGCAGAGAACTATGTATGTATGTACATACCTTTAAAAAAAAACAATAATCCAGACAGTGGTTACAATGATCACAATTACATTTTTGTTAAAAAACTTCGAATATCTTGCTGAACAGCCAGTTTTGCGGAAAGTTCATCAAAGAAATGTTAGCTTTTATTCAGTCCACTAAAAACTTCATCAGGAACATTTTCCGCGAATTGAAGTCCATGACGTATTGTTTCAAACGCTTCTCGCATTTCTTTTTTCGATGGCTTGGAAATGTTTTCAGATTCATTTACTTCCTCTGGTTCTTCGATTTCTTTTTCAGTTTCATGAAACGAACTCAGTAATGTCTTCGTCTATAGGATAATCAACAACGGCATTCCGATTTTTTATAATAGTCGGGAATACCAAATTTAGTTGAAATGTCTTTTTTGCGCATTCCGCTATCTACATTCATCAGCAATTCAACTTTATCCACACTTTTATCCCAATAAGTCTTGAAAATTTTTTTCGATATATAGAAACAGTTTTTCTATGTAATGAACATGGAGATTTGCTAAGAGTTCGATATATAGAAAATTTCGATATGTGGAAGTAAGTTAAATCACTAAACGAACACACTTCAGAAAATGAAAAAAAATTTTTATAAAATAAATTTGTTGAATGATTAATATATATATATATATACAGTGGAGCACCGTTTATACGTTTTTCAAGGGACTGAGAAAAAAAAAACGTATAAATGAAAAAACGTATGAACGAAATTCACAAAAGTTACGAACAATTTCATAATAACCAACAATAAAAAGTCAAATAAATACTTCTGCAACGCCTCTTACTATATTAAAACATATTTAATAAAAAGTCAGAGGAAAATTAAAATATTACGTGAAAATGAAATACAAGAGGTATGTAATACAAAACTTTTTATTCCGGATTTAATGTACAACTAGTACTACTATTTATATTCATTCAACATTTACAAAATATTTTGTTATTTTAGGTTGCCGGACTTATTGGAATGCAGAGAAAAAAGTTCATTGTTCACAGTTAAAAGTGCCATCTTAACTTTATCATTTAAATCACTGCTAATGAGGTATTCTTGCATGGTGTTAAAACCCATGTTGTTTGTTGAAAACTTGGCAGAGGTTTTTCAGCGTAATTTTCTAATACTGCATGCCTTTTCTAAGATTGGACAATCGGCAGGTGGGAATCTGAGGTTGAAATGCGCATTTTCTCTCTTCTTGAGTTCTTGAAAAAAACGTATATATGAAATTTGCGATTTCAGGAAAACGTATAAGTGAAATTATTTAACGTTAATATGCATTGGAATTTGCCGGGACCATTCAAAAAAACGTATAAATGATAAAAACGTATAAACGAGAAACGTATAAACGGTGCTCCACTGTGTATATATATATATATATATATATATATAAACTAGTTAAAATTATTTATATATTTTTTTATTAATTACTTAGTGAAATTTTATATGTTCAAGTAACTTGTTTCTATTTTTATGAAATTACTTTCAGTTTGAATAATCTGTTAAACAGCTTGGATGAACACTGTTCCTTGTGTTTCCATATTTATTACCATATGGTTAAAGTCGCTTCCCAGACTGATGCCATCAAATCTATATTTACTGATGTAGATAAGGTAATTTCTTTATATTAAGGTTTTATATATAAATTATGTTTCAATGCTGAAAAGTTTCACAATTTAGTTCTTCAGTTTTTGTTATTTTGAATATTTAAAGAAATAGGAAATAATTTATATTTAAAGTGCATGCTGTCAATTTACACTTTTGCTTTGGATATCTTTTGACAATTATTTCAGATTTAATTTTGTTATAATGAATGAGCTAAAAATAAAGAAATATAATTGAAAATTAAAAAGTAGTCTAACTTAAAATAGTCAATTTGAAATTGTTTTTTAATATATCTGAATATTTTATATCTACAAATTAAGTTCTTATTTTTATTTGATTATTTCTTATGATACAAATAATCATTGGCATAATTATCTGCAGAAACCCACTTGGAAAATTTCAGTAGTTTCAGAAAAAGTCCCCTGACTATTTACTTATCACATGATTATAATTAACCTTTCTCTACTTGCAGCTCTTCAGAATGTATTTCATTAGACAAATAATGATGAACTAACTTTATGGATTGTTGATAACATCCATAAGAGATTCCAAGGAGAAAAAAAAAGTTGGTTGCAATACTACAGAAGAATGTTGAGATCTTTGTTAGACTTTCTCCAGAAGATTGAGTATCTAGACATTGACAAAACTCGAAATCAAAAGAAAGGAAATTCTTAATATGTCCTAATGATCACTGAAGTGTGGAAAATTATCAGTATTATACAAATGCATCAGCATTTTGTCCTCGCAACATGCTTGAAATACAATTTTGTTTTATGTTACAGGGTCTCTTCTTCATGCATTAAGTCTTGCATTTCATTCAGTGAAATTGACTTCAGATAGTTTTGAATATAGGAAGATTAATTATGGCCAATTTATTTGTGTTAGTGAGTGTTATTTTATTTGCTATTATTGCAGTTTGTATGCATTTTCTGATCTTAAAATATGGAATTTAGTTGGAAAATTATGAAGTTTTGAATAACAGCTGTTTTTGGAAACTGGAGGAAAAATAATTTTATATTTTTTTCATCAAGTCAGACTGTTTGTTGGAACACAATTACATGTCAAATTACAATGCTTTTAAAAAAAAAAAAAAAAAAAAAAAAAAAAAAAACCTTTGGAATAACAGTTGACTAGTTTCCTGAGCATTTGTGCACTTACTGTACTGTATAGAAGTAGTATGTAGTTTTTAGCTTATTATCCTTGGCTGATCTACGAGCAGTTCTACTTTAATGTCCTGGTTATTCAAAACTTCAAACCTAGCCCAATAATTGAGTCTCAAACTACATTTCTAATATAAAACTCTAGGAGTTCAGATAAGTTTTAAAATACTGCAATTTAACCATATAAGTAATTACTTATATAAGTTTATCCTGATAAGAATGAGATAAATTACTTAATGTGGAATTGACATAAAACATCGATTTGATATTTCCTACAGATCTTTCTTTGGAGGTCAAGGTCATTTTTGAGCCAAGAATCTGTCGGCAAGGAAGTTAGTGTATTCCAGTCTTAACTATAAATAATTATATCTGCACTTTAAGAATAGAGTTAAGATAACTAACTGACCTGGGATGATTATTTTCTTCATTTTAATTAATTTTACTGCGTATATGCTGTGTTAATAATCACTATAATATATTATAGTGAACATAGTTTTAATAAAGCATATATTTATGATACAATACAGCATTGATGAATTGTCATCATGACAGATTTATATGATCATTTATTTATGATCATATAGATCATAATATTTAAAATTTGCTAGCTATTTTTTTTTTAACCTCTGATTGGAAGCTAGCTTACTTTCAAACCTTTTATGTACTTCTGCAAATTTTTTTATTATTATTTGTTTGCAATAAACAAATATTATTTGCATGATAATAGCAATACAGTAAACTCCTGATTATCCGCGGAATTGGGTGGTGCGGCAACCACGAATAAGCGAATTCCACGGATAATCCGAAATAGGATGAAAAAGGGCGAAAATCAAAACAAAAATGCTTTTTAACATATATTATTTACATTAAAATGGCAGTACATACATTATAAACAATTATTTTATTTTACTTTATTTTCTTACTTTTTAACAAAAAAAAATCGGTCAATTGTCTTGATTTTTGTCGAAATATGAAAACCCCCCCTACTTGGACGTCGCTAAATGTGGATGCTGCAATGCCGATCGTAACTCATGCATTCCATCTCAATGTGTATAAAAATATGTTCCGTAATTTATTGTACAGTAAAAAAATGGAAACAGAAGACATCCGCGGATAATCGGGAGTTTACTGTATTAAAACTTGAAAATAATTCCATACCAAGCCAGTTGAAAATGAAATTATATTACAAAATTATACATTAAAATTGCAAGGAATAGATGATTCTGATGGTTCTTGTTCAGAGAATAACAATATTTTGATCAAATGAAACATTGATTATAAATTAAGATTTGGAATTTCTAAGAATAAGTTGTAATCAAAAACTAAATATTTGTTCTCTATTTTAAATTAGCTTAATCAGCAGGCTTTTGGTAACCCCTACACAGTGATACCTTATTGAAAGCTTATGACTTGTAGAGATGAGAAAAAACATGAGTTGCTGTCACTTCATGTCTCTCAGGAAATGGCTGAAAGTGAAACATAAGAGAATAACAATATTTTGATCAAATGAAGCATTAATTAAAAATTAAGATATGAAATATTTTAGAACAAATTGTAAGCAAAAACTGAATGTTTTGAAGTAGCTTTGTAAACGGGCTTTTAGCACCCCTCTCCCCTACACAAAATGTAAAGCCCAAACTACAAGTCGGATAGACATGACTGATACCTTGTTGGAATAGTTACGACTTTAGAGATAGTAAAAAACAGAGTTCTGATCTGCGGTCAACTCCTGTCTTACAGGAAGTTGTCAAAAATGAAAGATGGTTGGGTTCACTATGGTTTCATGTATACCTTGTTTTTATGTTGTCTTACATCCTTTATTTTCAGTATTATTATTACTAGACGGGTACCGTCGCTTCGCTCCGGAACCCTTGCATGTATAGCATTAAAAAAAACTTTATTTATTTAGCAAATTATGATTGAGATCGGAGAATATATGACTTCCCAGCCCATTGTGGCCTTCTCCGCTTAACTCAGGTGTATTGCGGGTTGGCACCACACACCTGGGCTTATCGCCCCACCCTTCATAGTCAGTTTGCCAGACTACTCCCTATCCTGTGGGAATTTTGAAAAATCCGGCCTTATTCCTTGTCGACATCATAAAGGGAACCTCTGTGCAAAATTTCAGCTTTCTAGGTCCAAGGGTTTGGGGTGGGCATTGATGAGTCAGTCAGTGAGGGAGTCAGGAATTTTCATTTTATACAGGTAGATTTTTATGAATTTTGTTTTGTTAAAGTCATTGATTAGTTCTTCTTAGATTATATTTGGATCTGTTATTTTTTCCTTTTCAACTCTTTATTATCCCAGATTCGTTCTTTACATATTATTCCTGGTGTTTCGATATCATGCTTATTTATGAAAATATGATCTACATTTGTTTTCGTATTTCCATGAATTGTAGTTGTTTCTTGTTGTTCCGTAAAGACAATTTTTGAAACCATTATTTCACATAAGTTTTGGGTATTTCTGTAGGCTACTGCATTGTTTTTATTCATTTTGAAAAGATCTACATTTACGTCACCAATTAGTATAATTGGACAGTTGTTTAATATATTTTCATTGTTTATGAATAGATTCTTCTAATTCTAATTTACCTTTCTTTGTGTTTTGTTGGTTTATATAGGGCTAAAATGTTAAGATTTTGTGTTTGATAACACAAACACATTTTTGATAACGAAACATATTAGGTTTTATTACAAAACTTCAAGATAAATAACGTGTTTTGTGAAAATTCTTGAATCATTTATCAAAAGATTTCCTTGCTCCGACGTTTTAGTAATTTATAATTTAACATTTTGCTTATAGAATGACAGACAGAATAACCTTTTTTATAATATATGTTTTTATAAATATAATAATAATAGCTGGGTACCGTCGCTTCGCTCCGGAACCCTTGCATATATAGCATTCAAAAAACAAACTTTATTTATTTAGCAAATTAATGTTGCGATCGTCGGAGAATATATAACTTCCCAGCCCGTTGTGGCTTCTCTGAATAACTGATGTACTGTTTGTCCACGAACAGTTGATCCCTAGCCACGCCTATGTCACGTGGTAGGCGAAGAGTTCAAGAAGTGATTTGAGGGGTCAGTGTGATAGTTTTCCATTTTCAGAGGAAATGCACAGATTTTGTTTCTTGGTTATAACAGAGGAATTGATGATATAAAATACGACATTATATATCTATTTTTCTTACATATAATAATAACTAGGTTATATTTTAACTGTAACGATATATAAAACTGATTTGCTAATTAAGAACTGTTATATTTATACTGTTTCTTATTCATTTAAATTATGAAAAATCGTAATTATATATAAATTATATTAATTAATGTAAGTAATAAATATATATACACTTCATGGTAATAATGTTTTATTTAACAATTAATTGCTGACAGTTAAAAAAAAAAGCAAAACTTGTTTAAAAACAATTCCGTAAAGTTCCACAGAACATTTACAAATATACAAATTAAGACCATTGGCAATACAGTTAAATATACTCAATATTCTCAAATTATAAATGTTATTCATAATTATTTTATAAATAATTTTTTTCTTTAATAGTAAATATTTTAAAAAAATTTTCCTAATCTTTTTTTTTTTTTTTCCCAAATTTTTCTTTTACAACCGATCACCCCTATTGTGAAATGTCTTCTCCGTTTGAAGAGGCGTGGTTAAGGATCAAGTAGTGATGGACAAACAGTATTGCGGGTCGGCGTCACACACCGAAAATTCACATTTTTGCATGTATCTTGCAAACGCTGAAGCGTTTATGAATAAGTGATACATCGTTCGATAGAACTTTCAAATACCAACATTTTCTCAATATAATGTTCTCTTCCATCTTTTATACTTTTCATTTAAATTGAGAAAAAGTCAAAATTCGACCCTTTCAAAGGCGCCATCTTGGAAACTTTTTTCGAGAGATTTTTGTAGCACTTTGTTTGTCTTAAAAAGATCTACATTTTATCCATTTACATGACCAATCTATCTCTTATAGTTTGATCACAAAATTGGAAAAACGTAAAGTCTTATGACAGACAGAATAACGCTTTTATAATATAGATGAGGTTATTTCTATGAGTTTTGGCCAACTTAAGTTTGTTTTGTAATTCAGTTAGGTTAGTATACTTTAAAAAAATGGTCTTGAACATGATTGAAAAATATAAATCTGTCAAATACTTATCAGACACTTATTATTACTTATTAACAGTTGCTTAATTAATGATTTTTTTTATTCCATTCTTAGACATTTTCTCATTTAATCATTTTAGTTAAAAGCTTCGGTGATGAAATGGGATGTCAGCATTGAAAAATTCCAGAGATTATTAAGATTACTTCATGAAGCTTTATTAGAGAATAGGCATAGGTAGGTAACTGAGCTTACTATTAATAATACAACTTGGTTATGAATATTTATTTTTGTTTTATTTCTAACTAATTTATTTTATTTTCAAATTGGATTTAAAATTTGTTTTTATTTTTAATTTGATTTCATGTTTTAATCTGGATTTAACTTGTTTGAATGAACATAATTTCATCTAATTTTAATAAATTTTTATTGTGCTTACCATATTTGTTTCATTAATACACGTTAAATATTCTTATTTATTTGTTTATTTTTTTCTGCATTGCATATAGTATTTGTATATTACCTTCTAAAAATACCTAAAATGGTGATAATTGAAGACTTTGCTTTTGTTAATTTTCTTAGAATTTTTAGTTTATATATATTTTTTGTTACAGTGATTTGGCAAATAAAGTGATGATAGAGCTACTCAGTACTTACACAGAAGATAATGCCTCTCAGGCAAGAGATGATGCTCATAGGTATGTCAAATAATAAAATAATTTCCAGTTTTTAAGAATGAAAACCATACTTTGAAACACATTAAAATTTGAGACCAATGTTCATGACTGACATCTCAAGACAGTCTGTTTCATACTAACTTGGCGATCATCAGTTGAGTAATTAGAATAAACAAGAAGGTCTTATAACGGAGGTGAATTGTTTTTAGTTTAGATTTGTGGAGGTTCAAATCTTACCATTGACACTTTATTGTTTAAATTTTGAACTGCATCACGGAATTTATGTATAAAGCTTGAGCCCATTAGTTGAAAACTTTTTAACAAGTTTTCCTGAGCATTTTATTAACTAAAAGAAATACAGCAAAAGGTTTAAAGTATGTTTAAAACAAAAAAGCCTTTGTATATATTTGCAGTTTAATTCAACACTAATATTTTTAAATATGAATTCACTTACTATGCAGCAAAAAAAATTAGTAACATTTAGGCCATTAAAAAAAAAAAACAACTGAAAGTTATCAGGTTGTTTTTTGTTTTGTTTTTCACATGTATTAATTATTTTTTCAGAATTTGTGTGTAATTACAAAAAAAGCTGAAATTAGTGTCAGTCATTTTTTGTAATTCTGGAAAATAGTTTGGCTGGGGTCTAATGGAATGTAATATTATTGCAATTATATTCTGTGCAGTTGATCACACAAGCATAAATTTGCAGTATTATCCAATTTATTTAAATATTGATAATTTTGTTGCTGGTTAATTTCAGCTGATTCTTTTTTCTTTTTTTACAACATTTTGTATTGTTTTTAAGCTTCTTTCATATTATTGTTGTTATTATTATCGTTGTTTGTATTATTGTAACTTCTGTCTAGTTCTGGTTGTACAACTTAAGAGAAAAGTAGATATTTCCTATATGAGAAATACCCATGGAAACACCCATTGATTTCAGAATTTCAAATAGGATTCTCTATAATTCCTCAGTTTTTCTGAGTACAGAAAGAATATGAAAAAACTTTGAAGTCTAAACTTCAAATGAATGTTTGCCAGATTTTTAAAAGAAGAGAAACATTGCAAAGCTTTTTGGGTTTTTAGCATTTGAGCTACTGTTGTACACTAACAAACACACATGCACTTAAATTTTTTATTGTGTGACTAGCTGGGTACCGTCGCTTCGCTCCGGAACCCTTGCATATATAGCATTAAAAAATATATATATATATTTATTTAGCAAATTAATATTGAGATATAGGAGAATATAGGACTTCCCAGCCCGTTGTGGCCTTCTCCGCTTAACTTGGGTGTATTGCAGGTTGACGCCACACACTTCATGGTCAGCTTGCCAGATTATTCCCAATCAAAGACAATTTATAAAATTGACTTATCGATTACTAACGATTAGTTTGCTGTTCTAAACTTGGTATATGAACAAAACTACTATAATTTAAAATTTAATCTTTTTACAATTTTCAATTCGCTAAATGAGGATAATTTTTAGTTGTCGCACTTGATCAATTAAATATTTCAAATTTAAAAAAGCTATTTTGTGTGTCATTTGAATGAGAAAATCAAACACATGTTTGATAACGAAACATATTAGGTTTTATTACAAAACTTCATGATAAATAACATGTTTTGTGAAAATTCTTGAATCGTTTTCCAAAAGATTTCCTTGCTCTGACGTTTTAGTAATTTGTAATTTAACATTTTGCTCACAGAAAGACAGACAGAAATAACATTTTTATAATATATAGTGGGCTCGGTAGCCGAGTGGTCAGACGCTTGGCTGCGGGTTGGAGGTGACGGGTTTGATTCCCAGCCTTGGCAGAGGGTGGCAGTTTTTCCACGCTCCTTTCACCTCCAAACGGGTCCTAGGGTCTACCCAGTCCTCTGTGGAATGGGTACCGGATTTCTTTCCCGGGAGTTAAAGGCAGGCAGGTGTCGGGCTGACCTCCCGCACCCCAAAGGCCTGTCCAGGCCTGTAGAGGGACACTAACTTTTTTTATAATATAGAATAATAATAGCCGGGTATCGTCGCTTCGCACTGGAACCCTTGCATAAATAGCATTAAAAAAACAAACTTTATTTATTTAGCAAATTAAAATTGAGGCCATCGGAGAATATACGACTTCCTAGCCCATTGTGGCTTCTCTGGATAACTCACATGTATTGCGGGTTGGCACCACACACTAAAAATTTAAAGCTAAAAATCACATTTTTGCAAGTATCTTGCAAACGCAGAAATGTTTGTGAATGTCTGATATATCGTTTGATAGAACTTTCAAATACCAACATTTTCTCAATATAATGTTCTCTTCCAACTTTTATACTTTTCGTTTAAATTGAGAAAAAGTCAAAATTTGACCCTTTAAAAGGCGCCATCTTGGAAACCAAAACACTATTTCGAAAGATTTTGTAGCATTTTGTTTGTCTTAAAAAGATCTACATTTTATTCATTTGCATGACCAATCTATCTCTTATAGTTTGGTTAGAAAATTGGAAATACGTGAAGTCTTATGACAGACAGAATAATGATTTTATAATATAAAATAATAATTCTGTCTACTTATTTTTTCATTCCCTTTGTGCTGCATTTTTTTTACAGAAGCTTGGAAACTTGGACTCCCTTGTGTGGGAGTCTTTATTTATAATTATTTGCATCATCAAAGTAAATAAATAGCAAAATGATTATTTTATTTAAATGTCATTTTATTTTTCCTTTCAGATGTATTGTTGCATCGCTTGGTGACCCAAATACGTTCTTGCTTGACCATTTGCTTGCCCTTAAACCTGTGAAGTTTCTGGAAGGAGAATTAATTCATGACCTGCTCACCATATTTGTTTCTGAAAAATTATCTGCTTACCTTCAATTCTATGAACACAACAAAGATTTTGTCACTTCAATTGGTATTACTTTTAATGTTTCTTCTCTGGTGTTTAATAAAATGATTATTGTATTTAAAACACCTGAAGGTCTTAGTGGAAAAGGAACGTACTCATCAAACTAAGAGATATTTTAATAATTGTATTAAATGAGAAATGGACAATCTCTGCATTACTTAGGTTTCAGCCTTATGAATGAAGCTCTAGGATATTAAATTTTTAAACAACAGATGATGTAAATAATATATATATATATATTCATCTGTTGTTTAAAAATTTAATATCCTAGAGTGTGATATGTCCCTTTTTTCCACCAAGCTATTCAATTAAAGTAATTTTCTCTGAATGAAAGTAGAAGACTAACTTCCCTTTTCTTATTTCCTGGTTCAGGTATAATGTTTATAAAGTCACTTTCCATTTTAACATAATAATCTACAATCCTCTGACTGTTACGCTGCTTATGTTTTTCTGTTTTTTTTTTTTTTTCTGAGTAATATTTCAAATACATGGAATTTTTATAAAGACCAACTTTATTTGAAAATAAATATTTTTGAACAGAAATTCAACAGCTGATTATCCAGATTACTTAACGATGTTAATGTTTTTAAATAATGTGTTTAATTTGCCTTTAGTATCTTTAAAGCAAAGTCTTTTCATGGACTATTGACTGAAAGATAAGTCATTTAAGGTCATTTAAAAAAAAATAATAATAATAAATTAAAAAACAAATAACATTTTGCTCTACTTATTTCATTCAATAACAGCCAATAAAAATAGACAAAAAAAATTTATTTGTCTGATTTAACAGGCCTTGATCATCACTGAGACACCTCTAAAAGCTAAGCATCTTAATTTTCTTAATGCTGCTCAAGTGACAAGAGGTAGCTAAACAAAAAGCCAGTGAAGGAGTTCAATACAGATTTATTATTTTAAATTGTTACAGTGTTGATGACAGAGATCAAAAAGATGGTGTTATAAGAAATAGAAATGTACACTAGTGTTTGTGAAAAATGAAAGAAGTCATGCAATTAGAATGAAATTTATACCTCATATTACTGATATGCCTGTACATAAGTTTTAAACATTTTCAGCACAATACAACAATTAGAACCTGAAAAAAAAAAATCATTATCTTGTGAAGCCTCCACAAGCTGTAATAAGAGCTGCTATACAACGTGACATCCAATCAAAGAGGCTTTGGATGGATATCCTGGGAATTGCTTGCCAGGCTGATTGTGTGTGAGTCCACAGTTAATTGTTACTGACTGTGGGAGTACTTTGACAGACCAGTTGCTGAGTAACCATATCGCAGACAGGCTCAATAGGTGACATGTTTCGTGAATATGCAGGCCATGGAAAAAGTGGTATTTGCCATGCTGCGAAGAAGGCTTAAACATTCCTGGCAGCATGTGGTTGGGCGTTGTCCTGCTATATGGTGTAGCTGTTCAGATTGCCCTCAATTCACAGCAGCGAAAATCACACATGGTACCTAATAGCACCCCACATAATTACACATGACATTCAGCCTAATGCATATGCGGCCATCATTGTAGTCTTTCAGTTAAATTGGGACTCATCAGAAACACAACATGTTGCCAATCAGCATGCTATTGCCTGTATTCACAAGCCCATTTAACCTGAGGTGTCGATGGTCCAGGATCAAGGGAATTCGTTGCAAAGAGATGCATGCAATCAGTCCTGGTGTGCAGCAGAAAGTGCCACACCTGTTGCAGTTCTCCACTGTTGTGCTAACGCTTGTGATGACCCGGAATGGTCCGTCACTGCCATGTGGAATAAGTGTCGGTCATCCCACAGTGTTGTCACATTCAGTGGTTCACTGCCAGATTTTTGATGCACCAGTTTCTCTATGGTCCACTGCCTCCGCATGTGCATCACTGTCGTGGTGCTATTTCCCTTTGAGCAGCAATAATAGTGTTATGAAAATCAACCTTCACTCGGACCAATCATTCATCCACATTCAAACTCTGTCAATTGTTGATATTGCGCCTGTGTTGTCAACAAGGCATAGTGAATCCTGGAGACACTTTTATAGCTCACTGTCAACGATGCACTGCTTGTGTGGCTACTACACAACCCTCTATTTATACCTGTACCACGACAATTCGGAGGGTACTGCTGACATGCACAATCACTGCAGTTCTAATCATTTACTTGTCATATCCTGCTTTGCATATCCTATATGTTTCAAGTGATTATCATCATTCCTTCATGGTGTTGCATTCTTAAAATGAAATATTTGACAAAAACTTACAATATTCATTTAAATTTAGAAAGAACCTACTAATCAAGGGTTTTTGTTAAAAATAACGTCATTTTATTGTTGCTTGGATATGTAACTTTTTTTTTTATATATATAAATTTGAAATGTTGTACTTTCTTTGTAGGTTTATCTCATGAACAGAATATGCAGAAGATGAGATTGTTAACATTTATGCAAATAGCTGAGAACAAAAAGGAAATCTCTTTTGAAACTATTCAGCAGGAATTAAAAATTGATGCAGAAACTGTAGAAGGGTTTGTGATTGACCGTAAGCAGAAATCTTATTTTTAATTCTTCCTTAGTAGTAATGGTTATCCTTTCAGAATGATGTATAGTACTAGGAAAAATTAATCTTAAATATTTAACCAGCCATAAGAAGTTCCTTTTTTGAGGTATACAGACAAGAAAGAAGACAAATTATAAGATTTTAGATTTAAATAAAAAGCCGCATGTAAGTTTGGATGCAAAAACAACTACTTTGTATGTGGACAAGCGCAGTTCAAAATAATTAGTGAAATGGACTGTGATACTTGATGCTTTTGAAACTGAGAAGTTTGCTTAAAATTAAAATAAATAAATAATTGTTTGCAAAATAACAATTTATTTGTATCCAGAGAAGTAATTTGCAAGTTTCTAAGTCACAAGGAATTTAAAGAGGAAACAAATTCAGTTTACTTGTTATCCCTTTGGCAATATTGTTGCCCTCATCATTGTTACAGATACAATTTGTGATTTCATGCAATTGAAAGCAAACTTGTCAGAACAGCTGTGAATAATTATAATGTAAAATTTTATATAATTTATAAAAGGAAAGTTATAACACATATATCATTAAAAAAATGGGTTTATTTAAAACAAAAAAATATTACTTGGAATTAAGGTTGGTGACAGCTACAAATCAAATCTTATGTCAAACACAAACAAAAATAAGAAGATTGCACAATGACCTTATTCTCTTAAGTTGGAAAGAAACAATATTTTTTGAATGAATATTTTAAACAACCAAGATAAGATCTATTTCCCAATTTTATTTTTTTATTTAAATTATTTGCTAGTTTATTTAGTATACCTATCTTGCAGTATTTATGAGGTTTTATATCTATGAGGGGTTTTGCAATCTAATAAACTGGTAACTCATTTAAATATGAATATTTAACAGGGAACATGACAAAGCAGTCTTAAGACATTGGGTTTGCATCCCATCACTGCTTACAATCTTATAAAACAATATACAAGTTTTATCTTAAAAGTCTAGCTTAAATTAATGGGGAATATAAATTATAGGGCAGCTTTCTCTAATTAGATAAATATACTATGAAATTCCTTACATTTCAAGAATTCTTACTGCAAGTTTAGTTGACTGCTCTGGCAGTTGCTACTTCCTCTAACAATTAAGAATTGTGATAGTCATTTAATTACTTATGTATATTGTCTTCATTTAACAATACACACATATTAGAATTTTGATATTGCAAAGTAAAAAAAAGAAATGTTTTGGAAGAGTAATAGAAATTTCCTATTTTAATAAATAATTAACCTGCAGAGTTGGAGTTGTTTTGCTTTTTTTCTCCCCCTTTCCAAAAATGTTTGGTAAGGCTTAAAATTTATCATTATATATTTGATGCAATTGCCAAAAAAAAATATTGTACATTGATAACAGTTGATAACTTCTATTAATGTAACAAACTTTTTACTGATTGTTTGATTCTCCTTTCTTTTTCAGTTGTTAGAACCAAAATGGTTAGAGCAAAAATTGATCAGATGAATAAAAAGGTAGTAATTTCCTGCACCATTCATCGAACATTTGGTAAAATGCAGTGGCAGCAGTTACATGAAATATTAACCACATGGAAATCGAACCTAAGTCAAGTCCATGAAAGTATGCAGGCAGTACTGAGTATGCAATTTGATCAGATTGCTGGCCAAGCATAATTGAAAATATATTTAAAAAATCCTATGTATATTGTAATTGGAATTTTGGGTTATTTTTGAATTTTTTTTTTTTACGTCTAATCAATAAAATTTTAATTCAATAAGTAAAATTAGTCTGGAATTATTTCTTTCGTATATAAACCTCCTTTTTTTTTTTTTTTTGCAGTTTCCTCTATAATTTATATCGATAGATGTAGATTAAAGAGGCATAACTTTCAACGAACTTTTCCTATTTCTCAGTTTATATTTGGCAATGAATAATTTCTAACGAGTTCAGATTCATCACAAAACTATTTTTTACAATTTTCACATTAAATGAATATTTATAATTCTGCAATAAAAAAAAAAATTACTGAAATGCATCATTGCAGTTTTATAAATATTTTAAAAACTAATTAAATTATTAGCCAATCATCAACCCACTATCCTATTTATTTTTCATTTTTCAATTTTAATAGTTTATTTCAAAATTTTCCTTGAACAGCCATACATACAGTACTTGAAGAGCTTGATTATCCTTTCCTTCTTTCTTTAAAGCCCTTTCTATGAAGCATTTTAAGATTTATGCTACTGATTTTGATATATGTAGTCGGACCTCAATATAAGGTCACCCCTTGGGACCTCGCAAAAGTGACCTTATAACCGATTCATATGCATTTGTCAATAAATAAGCATTATATAAATACAGTATAATTCTTTGTAAAATTTAATGCGTACAAAAATATCAGTTTATTACGTTATAATTTTTTAATTTAGTTGAACCAATTAAAATTAATGGCATCAGAAAGAAATTATTTTTTAAAAATTTTAATTCGGAATAAAGTTGTATACAAATAGTACTAGTATGCTCAAGCAAAGTACTGATGTACAACTGACCTTATTTAAAATAATCCATAATATAGGACTGTTGTGATTTTGGTTTCGTCTTTTGTACAATTTTTCTAAGTTATGTAGTTTCTGAAAATGTTCTTCAGCTCTCTTATGGCTCGAAAAAAAAGTCTTATGACATTTAATGCTCTGAGCGCTTCTGCTTGTGTCATCACTTCACTTTCTGTATCACTGTCTATCCTCACTTTCTAATGCATTGGAATCTAAAACTTGTGAAACAATTTTGGAAATCGAAGCTTGAGAAGTGGTAGCAATTTCATCATCAATTCTCACGTATTCACTTTCCCCTTCTATAGCACAGCCGCATTTCTGAGATCTTGTATTAACACAACTCAATGAATATCTTCATCTGTTATTTCATCCACACGATTTGTAGAAAATTGAAAACCAGCATGTCGA
Organism: Thereuonema tuberculata; assembly: GCA_023159025.1. NCBI lineage: Eukaryota > Metazoa > Arthropoda > Chilopoda > Scutigeromorpha > Scutigeridae > Thereuonema > Thereuonema tuberculata. The sequence goes on along the minus strand of JAFIDM010009631.1, from coordinate 131,666,834 downwards.
AAGCAATTTGAAATGCATGTGTTTGACACCAAGCTCCAATTTTTATGAATATAAAAAAATTGCAGACATGTGAAAATTTTTTTTCTTATCAATTGCTGAAATCAAGTCTTTCAGAAGGAGCTTTCTGTAGTTCAATTTCAGATTTTTAATGACTCCCTGATCCAAAGGTTGCAAAACACTGGTAACATTTGGGGTAAGAAAACAAGCTCAATTGATTTCAACTGAGGTATGTTGATGTGAGCAGGGCAATTGTCTGCAATGAAAACAATTTTTCTTTTATTTTTGAAAAAGTGTGTATCGAAACGCCGTATAGTTTTCTCAAATATGTTGGCATCATAATCCAAAGGTAAAGACTTAAGTTTTAAAGCAACGTGGCGTTTGAAATTTTCTGATAACTAGCAGTCTCAGTTTTTCAAACCCATCCATATTAGCTCCTAAAAAAATTGTCAGTCTTTCTTTACTTTCTTTCCCCCCTATACATTTTTCTTTCTTGAGAGTTTTGTCAGGAAAAGAAAGAAAAATTTTTGGAATTGAATCAGTGTGGCACTGAAATCACAGACAAAAGTGACCTTATATGCGATTATGGTATTTAAGACCTGACCATATATTTGATAATCCGTATCATACAATTCCTATTCAATGAGCCGGGACTTTAGAAAAGTGACTTTATATGCGGGATGACCTTATATCGAGGTCCGACTATATATATACATTAGCAAAGTATGAAAGCAAATGGCTAGACTTAAGGCAAAAGAGTGTCTATAACATGTAGTTCTATGCAGGATTTTAGATGGGAATTGGCTAGAAAACCTGTGAAAAAAAATGATCATCAACTTCCAAAACTCGTGTTTTATATGGCCAATTGTTTTCCATCAAAAAATCATGTGAATCTCTTGCTGTCAGTGAGGTCCAACATTAAGTATCGATTATCGCAATGAGATAGAATTTCTATTTTCAAAAAAAAAAAAAAAATCTCAATTTTTTTGAAAAGAAACATTGTTTTATCCAAATATTTATTCTATGTATTTAAATGTGTCATATGCTACTTTTTTTTTTTTTTAATTTTTTGAATGGTATTTTTATAAGTTATGAAACTTGAAGATGTTTATTCAGAATCTATTCTCTCTTTTCGGCAATATCGAAGAAGTATTTTAAATAATTAAAAATAATTTTTGAACTACAGTAGGGCCCCCATATCCAGTTTTCAGTTATCTGCAGTTTACCACTGCCTAGAAAAAAAAAAAATGGAAAATCAAAGAAATAAGCAGTTCAATAAGTTTCAAAACTTGCACCCAGTGAGAACGAGCTGTAACGTTAAATCCAGTAGCCCAAACATGCCCAGTATGTAACACTTCTTCCTTTGTATCTATGCCAATGCTTCCCCGCAAAACTTGCCTCTGTTCTTCTAGCATTTTCACTGTTCTCATTAGTTGCCGCGTTATCATAGTGTTTGTGTTCATAAAGCCCTTATTTACTATAATAATGGCCCCAAAGCATAATAGCCGTGAGGCTGATAGTACTTCTAAGCCTAAGAGAAGCTGTTATGTCCTTTCCATTAGTGAAAGTAAAAATTCTGGATATGATTGAAATAAAAAAAATACACTTTATTATTACTTTATTTAATGTTGGTAATGTCTCACTGTACGTAATCTATCAATTAAACTTTACCATATTTATGAAGGTTAAATGAATATCATGTTTATGTATACTGTTGGGTATTATCCACAGTTTCATTTAACATTGGTAGGTCTTGGAACCTATCCTCAGTGAATAGATGGATCCTATTCTATTCTAATGCATTAAGTAGGTAATATATTGATAAAATCAATGTTTCTATTCAATAGTATCTCTTCTATTTTATTACTGTGGGTAAAAATGTGAAATAGCTCTTCGTTTATTGGAAACTGATATGTTGCCAACTTTACTAAAAGTGAAGCATAGTTCAGTAGATCAGTAAATTGTCTTTCGGTCATTTGTAATTAAAATTAAATGCAGACTACATTTCTCAAACTTCGCAAATTTTCATTTCAAACTTGGAAGAACTTTGATTCAACTAGAAGCTATTAGTTTTGGTACTATATTTCGCTGCCACAGGCATTGCTCACCATCCACCCATCCATCAAAAAAAAAATATATATATTACATTTAAAACTGAATGTCAACAAGCAATTATTGCATAGAACCCACTGGTGTACCAAGGGGAGGGGTTTTTGAACCCCTCTCCTATTGCATTCGAAAATGGAAGAAATCTAGGATTTGGGTCATTTTTTTTTTGTTTTTTTTTTATTGAAAAGTTTATCGGTTTTTCTGTAACCTCCCTCCCACCATCCAGGAAAGGATATGACTTTGTTTTTTTTTTTTTTTTTTTTTTTTGGGGGGGGGGGGGGGGTTGAACGATTATGACCATAACAACCCTTCCATTCTAAAATCTTGATACACCTATGACCCAATTTCCACCTATATCAAGGTGCACTAAGGATTCAAATGTGTTAAAATGACCCCTTTCTGATATTGCCAACATTTCTAAGAATCCTATATTTTACATTAAATCTTAAAGTATACAAAAAATAAATAAATAATCAATAATGACCAAAAGGCATTAAAAAAATGATGTAGTTGGTGTGACAAGTTTCAAATACCCATATGGTAGGAGTGCATAAAAAGTAGTTTAAAAAATTATTAAAAAAAAAAAAGTGGCAGTTTTGGGCCCGTTCCTGGTCTGGTCTTTTTTTTTCCCAAACTGAATGGGATCTTCCTTGAAACAGTCTACACTTGCTTCAAAAATTTCAGCTTTCTAAAATGTATAGTTTCTGAGCTATTGTGATAGATGGACATGAGTATTTCGACTTAAAAGCTGATTTTAAAACTTCATGTCTGGCACATTATGAACATTTGACTGTAATACCCTGTCATAGCTATCTACAATGTGCACATAAGAAAAAGGAAATAATTTCCACTTTATCTCTAAGTACCATATACACACTAGATTGGAATCAGCTTAAAGTCATTTATCAAGTTCAGCGAAGCTTCAATCTGTATTACTAAAATCTTTTATTTCTCTATATGTCTGTCCGGCGCAATTTCCTGTAAGAATGGAAAATAGAAATAATTTTTACAATGAAACGTTCGCAACGGGAATCGAACCTTCAATCTTCTGATCTGAAGTCAGACGTCTTATCCATTAGGCCACAGGGACTACAACTCACTTTATACTGTTTTTTGACTTATGTTTCCTTCCCCCATCAATGAGGAATGTATTCAACCTTTTTTTTTTATTATTTTTGAATCTCAAGATTGTTTATTTATTTCCGATCTGTCTATTTATTTGTAATTCGAAAATGACAATTAGAACTATAATTGCCGAAACTTTGCAATATTTTAAATATAATATTCTTACTTAACCAAATTCTATGTGATACAGAAAACAAGCGCATGTACACGGGGGATGGCCTAGTATTTTAAATGTTCTAAATGCCGCTGTTCAAATGCTTTGAGGAGGGAGAGAATAAGGGAATGTTTTCAACAAAAAAATAAGAGAAAATAAATACAAAAGTTTATCTAACTTCTTTGTTAATTAAAAATTTAACCTTATAATTATTTGCTAAAAAATTAGCTTTAAATTGTAATAGAATAATTATTGCTTTGCAAAATTTGAAGTACAATTAATGAGTATGAACTGACAAGGGTATTTGTGATGAAAAAGAAAGTTTTACAAATTATTGCATTAAATCATCTTCAATAAATTTTAATGAAGAACCAAGAACATTTTTTCTTTACTTAGCTGATGTGTGTGTAACAAATTAGGCCATTATCAACAAAAGCTGCAGGCAAATATTAAATATATATATCATAGAATTCAACAAGCAATGTAATAAAATAAATTGTTTCCAATAATAGCAAAGAAAAAATTAAGTCCTAGCTTACTAAATGAAGGGGCAAAACATTACTTAAATAATTGCAAACTACATATTGGACAAAGAAGAATGAAGCAATTACCTTTTTAAAAAGATTTGGTAAATGTATGTCTTAAGAACAATCTGTTAACAGTATTCAGGGCTGGACCAGTGGAGCCCTTGCTCCAGGCTCTACTATTTGTAACATGGTGTTACATATAAAAATTACTAAAAACAGAATAATTTGGGGGAAAATACATATATTAATATAAAAATGCAGAAATTTACTAGCATGTTTGTCAAAGTAACAATTTAAAGCGACAAAAAAAAGTCAATCATAACATACTGTATTGTAATAAAGGCAAATTAAACTTGCTCAAAGCCTCACAAACGCTAGGAACAGCCCTATCAGTATATAACGAGCTGTACTAAAAATTGCTACAAGCTGTAGATCAGGTCACAAAAGAATACAAAAGGGATGTGGCAATTACTAATGGATTAATCACTTCGGGTATTCCAATGACATCTGTTGAAAAACTATACTATTTTAAACTTTGCGAGTGAATGTAAAAAAATAATGTGATGTTTGCTATTGCAATTCATTATACCTTGGGTGTATCTGTATACTATTTAAATTCAAACGTAAATTTAATTTTTAGTTAGCAATTGTTATTTTCATATTTTAAATAAATGTCAGGTGGACTTTTAGACTTACTTATATGGCAAACTTTCTTTGGTGAAAACAGCTATAATAGAACTTAGTAATGTCAAAAGAATAGGAGACCAAGTTTGGTTAAGAGTAAAAAGGACAATATTCTGAATTTTTAAATTGGGATTTATCGATTTAAATTAATTGGATCAAACCTTTCCTTATGTGAAAGGGATCTTCATGCAAATTGATGCCTGTAAGTCTCACTATTTCAGTGTTGTTTGTTTTGTTTTTTTATATTTTAGAGGAGTTATTTGAAACTATCATTTACTTAACATAGAAACCAATTTAATGTTTTATTTTTCCCATAGCACGTTCTAAGAAATAGCAGCCGTTATTATCACTCGTCAGAGCTACTTGCATCGTGAAAGACAAAAAAAGCCAAAATGTTTTAGCTTTAAATTTTTTTTTTTTTTTTAGAATAAACAAGTTTTTTTCCCCAATAAATTTAACATAGAATATGATTTCCTTATCTTTAACTAGCAAAAATACCCGTGCTTCACACAGATTACAAAAAAGAGTTGTCCTGATGTGGATGACGAAGAAATTGTAATATGTGATCACTTTGAAACTGTTTCAGCTGGTAAAAAAAGTCATGTGGTAATTACAAATTAATGTTCTATTCCTATTTTGTAACTCATTAAGCTCTAAATATCAAATTAATATCGAGATCGGAGAATATAAGACTTCCCACCCTTTTCTGCCCTTCTCCACATCCTATCACTTCGAACCTTCCCCTGTTGGTAAAAAAGCACATGAAGATTACAAAGTAATATTATATTCTGATTTTGTAACCAGAAAACCCCGTAAAGACCCCTTCAATAAAGTTTGTTCCCCTCCCCCCCGTTTTCACCCTTAGGATGCGAATTTCGAAAATTCGTCGATTACGTATGTATTTTGACAAAAAACACACATGAAATTTCGTGTTTTCAACTGAAGCGGTTTCAAAGAATCACATACCTTCAAGAAACTTTTCCCCCCCCCCCCCCCCCCCATTAGCATCCAAAAATCGAAAATTCGTCGAATACGTATCTTTTTGATATTGACAAAGAACATTCATGTGAAATTTCATGTTTCGAACTAAAGCTGTTTCAGAGATATGCATACACTTCAAGAAAGTTTGTCCCCTGTTTACACACCTTACTCCGGATCCGGTTTTTCATTGTTCATAAATTAAGAACATTAAACAAAAGAGTTAAGAAGAATATTATTTATTTCAAAATAATAAAAAAAAAAGAAAAGAAAATTCATTATCATAAATAAAGAAGTTAAGTAAGAGTCAGGAAAAAAAAAGAAATGAAATAAAATAAATAAGGTATTGCCACCAAGCAGATTTGAACCTGGAAACTATCTCCAAAGAAAGGTCAGTGTTTAACCACATGAGCACTTCCATTGAAGAGACAGAAGTGAATTAATAAGCCAACACTTGAAAATTGTAGAAAGTGTCAAGGGGATTAAATCAGGGGGAGGGAGAGATGTGTCCAGGTTTCACAGTAGCCCGTTTTTTCTGCAGGGTCCTAAGGGGGCACCCATTAATTACGTAGGGTGTTTTTTAAAAAAAATTTGACCCCCCCTCCCCCTTGACGATTTTTGGTAAGATGTGGTGGGACCTCCCCCTCATGTGAGATTCCAAAAAGTCAAAAAATCTGTTATATGTATATTCTCTGAATTAAAACGTTGACGTGAGATTTTCATTGACCCCCCTCCCTTTAAATGAGATTTCTTGAGATTTTGCCGGACCTCCCCCCTTTTTGAGCTCACATAATTAATGGACGCCCCCTAAAGAGTAATTTTGCTAAGTTTGGTCCAGATCGGTCAAAGGGCCTAGGAGTGAATAAACAAACAAACTCCCTCATATATATATATAAAACTCCGTTCGGGAGTTGTTAGGGGTGGATAGACACGGACGGACAGGACAAACGCAATAGCTACAAATGGATCGCTAAAAATCATCTGATCGTTACAAATCTATATCTATCCCGAAAACCCCGACACTATGCACAACAATATTTTAGTTCCAATTGTCGTCACCAGATTAATCTGTGCCGCTGTTATGCACAATAATATTTTAGTTCCAATTATTGCACCACAATATTTGTGTAGTTCCCATTGGATGTCGCCATTAGGTGCATATGTGGCGCTATTATGCACAACAATATTTTTGTAGTTCTTATTATCATCTAAATCCATACTTCTTCTTTAAATCACATCGTAACATATTGAAAAAACTTCATCTACACTTCATTTTATTATCGAATTTTCGGAAGA
>JAFIDM010009631.1:131629127-131654964 GCA_023159025.1 Thereuonema tuberculata | reverse complement strand
TCTTCCGAAAATTCGATAATAAAATGAAGTGTAGATGAAGTTTTTTCTTATTATCATCACCAGGTACATATGTGACAACAATAATTTAGTTCCAATTGTCGACAGCAGGTTGCTATGTGGCGCTATTTCAAGGATTTCAACCCTGGTGGTGGTGTTTCCAGGTTCCAAGGTAGCCCGTTTTTTCCGCAGGGTCCTACAGAATAATTCTGCAAAGTTTGGTCCAGATAGGTCAAAGGGCCTAGGAGTGTATAGCGAACAAATAAACACACAAACCAATAAACATCCTGCTTTATATATATAGTATTATAGATAAAAGTTAACAGTAAGATTATTTAATTCATTTTAAGTAAATTAGCATATGCGAATTTGTCATTTCAAAATATTAAATTAATGAATATAATACGGGTAAAAACCATATTAACACCAATATCTAATTACTAACAATGAATAAGAAAATTGTTAATGCTTATTGTTTTACATAATGATTTAAACTTATACACTATTGTCATAAGAGTTCATTGTTTTTAACCTTAATATAAACTTTCTGTACCTGCGATCATAGACGCACCCAGAATTTCAGTCTGGGAGAAGAAAAAAGCAAAAAAAAAAATAAAAAATGATAGCGAATCTTAGTTTCAACATCCAACATTACGGAGTAGTGGTGGCGGTAAGGGGGTATTCTAAACTTCACTAAAGACAATGATTATTACCAGTCGGTCTATGAAAATAATATTGGCATTAAGTGATGGCATCGATTATTTTGAAAAACTTTATAAAAGATGGAAAAAATAGCAGTAGTTATCAATGTTTCTATTTATTAATTGTGAAAGCTGAATGATGACCTCAAGTTAATACGTGACTTTCTTTGTGATCCAAGAAACTAACAGTTTTAGAAAATAATAAGCACCATTGATCGATGCCTTTGACAGCCTTTGTCCCATTAATAGTAAAGCAACCATTTATTTCCTCAAACAATAAAATTAAGAATTAAGTCTTCTCTTTTAAGAAATGTATCTGGGGTTACATATGCACTCGAGACAAGCTGAAAGAAAAAGATCCTAGGCAGTGATTCAATGACAGTGAAGTCAGCCTAATTATAAAACTTTTCACGGCACGTGAAAAGGTGTGTTGAACGGACAAACAGACAATAGCTACTGTTATATGTATTGCTCCTTTCGCTGCAAGCTTTAATTTAAGGTTCAAAGTTGAGAAATTGGCGTACGCAGGATTTTTTTCCGTGTTTGTGTGAGAGAGGCGAATGAGTAAGATTTAATCTCCATGTTGCTCCTAAATGAATATTTCTTTTTCTTATATCGGTATTTATGTTTCTCTATTAATAAATATACTTTAAACAGCAAATAATCGTTAATTTGTGTAGAAGTTCTGTATTTTAAAAGATGTTTTGGTTTAGAAATCTTGTTTAGAAATCTATTTTTGGGAGGTTAGTTATCATTTTCGATTCATTGTGTAAATTTCGGTAAATGTTTTCGATCGCAGGAAGTCCTGATTTACCATGTAGGATGAAGATGGAGATAATCTAAAATTGATTGTACAATAGATCGTTAGAGTTCAATTATTTAGGATTGACTACAATTGAATTATGAATACAGATGGTTCCCTGCAGTATTTCATCCTTGGCTGCAGTAATTTTTGGAATGTACAAAAATCTCCGATCAATAAATTAAACTTATTCTTTTTTTGTTTTGATAATAACATCAAGATGTCATCTCTGAATGCCCAGTTTAACTCGGACATCTGTTACCATAGTAACCGTCGCATCTAAAGGTTTCAAATTAGAATTCAGTGGAATCAGTACTTAATGAAGACAGGCCCGGTGGCTTTAGAGTAATCAGCTTTTATATGCTCAAAAATAACCAATGTAAATTATTTCTATATTATCTACATTCATCGAAACGAACAATTTCTTGCGTATAGAAAAACCTTCATAATTATCACTTGAAAAAAATAAAAAATAGAAGAAAATAAAAATACAATTCTTTGCAATTTTGTCAACAGAAGAAAACTACTGGCTACAATGTGTAAAGTGAATTCTTGCATTTTATATATTTATTAATATGAAATTCAGATTGAAGACAGCAGTTACTGTATTGCTTCCACATATACACCTAAAATGCAATATCAGGTAAAACTCCAAACCAATTGAAATGTTTCTTAATTTTTTTCTGAAAATTTTAATTTTTTAGATTTAACATGTGACTTTACCTTAGCAAAGGTGACATTTCTTTTTTTTTCTCCAGTTGTAAAGTGATAAGCTTTCTACTATTTAATTCATAATTTTTGTAAATAAATACAAAAATAATAATAAATAAAGATATTAGCACGATAAATATTAAAAATTGATTCTCATAGGAATTCTTAGGATCTTGTCTAACCCCACTCGAAATAAATCCTATAAATGCTAATATTAGTAATTTCTTATATAAGAAAATTACGTAAAAAAATTAAAAAAAAAAGTCATGAAAAAGCAACATCCTGAAGATGTTGCGTTTTGTCTTTTTCTCCTTTGTTTTTGAAGTCTTAAAAACAATACAAAGTCTTCCAATTTGTAAATTATAATATTCGCTAAATAGAATTAAAATTTTCTGAAAATTAATTAATTTACAAGTACTTAAGTCGCTTAAATCCGATTAATTTTAATCAAATCAAAGCACGTGAAAACTTAAAATGGATTATATGAATTTTTAGATTGCGCTGTTTTCCATCAATAGTTAATTTTGTCGCTTGTAATGTTTTTCTGTGAGAATAATTGTCATCCTCAAGCGTACAGGAATCCATACAGCGATATAGTTATTTATTTTTCTCAAATAAAAAGATAGGTCGTCTTTTATTGGTAAATATGGAAGCCAATTTACAAGAAGACTCATTCCCTGACTCAATGGTAGCTATTACGCACCCATCTACACCTACTTCTTAGCCTAAAGTAAACTAATATATATACAATTTATTTATTTATTTTGAGTCCAAATAAAAATGTAGCAGAAACACTGAAAAAAATATTTGTTTTACCGAAGGCTTTTTTTTGCTGCAAATCCTTAATTCATGGGATTATTGACGAGTCTTCATAGAAACTTATAAAGATCTTTACCTGGCGAAGATATATTAGAAATCAGATGAATAACTTACTGAGCTTCATGAAATAAAATAAAAACAAAATCTTTTTTTTTTTTATCATATTTAAGTTCAAATTATTGAAGAATTAACAAGCAGAATGCCTTCAAATGAAAAATGGTAATGAACTTAGCAGCTACACTATCAATAATCATTATATTGGGTTATTATAATTAGAGGTTATCAGGCTCAGGTTTAGAAAAACAAAATCAGAGATTCTTGAAGAATAATCGCTGAAAACCGCACTTTTATTGCCCCCAGCAGGGAGCGAAAAACATGGCTAAGACACGCAATTATATAATTCTGTAGCAATTATACGACCGATGTCTATGATATTTATTAGTCTACGTATTGAGTCAGTCTCAAATCGTAGAAGTGTGAAAAAAAAAATCTGAAATAGGAAATAATTGTCAAACTGAAGCATTTTTTTTTTTTTGGCTTTCATCAATGTTAGAGATTCAAAGCTGTGGCTTGGAAATGCTGTAGCTAAAATATTTTTTAATAAATATATAATAAATATATTTTTTTAAATCCCTGAAAATAAATGTCATCCTTAGATTTCATATAAAAAATATTAAATAATATGAGAATAGTTTCAGAGATGCCTGCATAAAGATGGTATAGTTTAAAATAAATAAATATTTTATTTATTTATTTAATTTAAAGCGCCAGCGTTGAGAAAGATATTAAACTTTTTTTGGGATGGGAAAGTGATTACTTAATTGAACGCAAAATAAGACAAACATACTAAAAATAAAGCCTAAATATATTAAAATTATTCTTAAAATGAAAAAGGGATGTCGCTAATCAAACGAAATATTTAGAACAAGAAAAAAGAAATCACTGAGAAAAAAGGTAATTCATTGGCTAGATTTGTCGTCAGCCTCAAATCAGCTTCATTTCCTTCCTTGATTGAAATCATTTGTTCCGAGATCTTGAAAATTCATTAAATTACATATCTTTGCAAAATTTAGATTCATAAAAGGATTTTTTTTTCTTTTTTTTTTTTTTAATTTACACCGGACTGATAGTTTCTTGGATTGCTGAGTCCAAAAACGATCTGTTTTTCTCCATTACGTTCAGTTTTTCACTATATGCATTGTCTTTTTTAGCTGGGCGCGCGTATGTAGTTTATTAAAATCAATAATGCAAAGTGATGAAATAAAACTTTTTTGTGGCAGATACTAGATATATTTATTCGCAAATAGGAGTAATAACTTAAATAATTTTACACATCTTTATCTTAGTTAGAGGCTGAAGAATGCCTTTTTATATTGCATGCAATGTGTAGCTTTTCCTCTTGTGTGATACTTTTGGATTTTCGGTATAGCATCCAGCCGTAGTCTCCCATCCTTTTAACATTCCACCGACCCTGGTACCTTTTTTCTATTTTCTTAATATTTTGAAGGAAATGTTCTACCTGTTTATCACTCATTGCACCAAGATTTTCTGGGAAAAAACTCTAAGTGTGCATTGAAAAAGTGAATTATATGCTTATTGAGGATCCCAAAGCTTTGAATTTATCCAGCATGTTCTCAACTATGACTTGAGAACATTTTGGAAATAAATAAAAATTATAAGAGGCACCAAAAAAAAAAAAGAGGATTAATGCGTAAATTATTAATGAACAGCTAAAGTCCCCGCGCTGAATAAAGATTCTCCCAGAATGCAACGCAGCTTATAGATTGAGCTTTCCTGGCCGACCGCTAACATTGAAAGAGAAGAGGTCGCTTCTCTTCTGTTTCAATATTAGCGGTCGCCCAGGAAAGGACAATCTATAACCTGCTTTGCATTCTGGGAGGATCTTTATTCAGCGCGGGGACTTTAAATTATTGCTTTTTAATTCCCAAATTCTTGAATTATCTCCGAAAACAGTCCATAGAAATGAATCTGTACCCTGTATAACCTCTTAATACATGCTTAATTAAGTTTTAAAAAGGAATTTTGTTAAAAAAACTGTATGTGATGTGAAATTTTTGGTGTGAGTTTTTTAATTGAGCGCCCAAAAATATATAAAGAACCGCTAAGATTTTTAAGAAAGGTTTTTCATTGCAGGCAATTAATTATTCTTAATATATTATCGTTAAAAAGAATGAAACAACTATTTTTGAATCTAATTCATGAATCGAAGATAGCGCTATATTGATCTTTATTCTGGAAATAGCAATTAAAACTATTCCTTACTTAACCGGAAATAATAACTATATATAAACAGTTGGATCCGTTCGATATCACAAAAAATAAACAGCAATGTGACTAGGCAAACTTGCTCCATACGTCCCTGTTTTCAAATACTTCCTGAACGACTTTCAAATACTTCGCGTTGCCTATTGTTCACAAAAAGTAAACAATTTGTGAGCAATAAAATTGACCTACATTAGGATTAGACAGGACAAGCTGTCATAAATTCAACATTGCATTTCGGAGATATTATAGTCCAAAATTAATGTTAGAGGAAGGAAGCTACAGAAGTTTAAATGAAAACAGGCACATATATTAAATAAACATTTTTTATTACAGCTAATATATAAAAATTAATAAAAAGCGAAATGTCAAGATAATAAATCTTCGAAATTAATATTTGGCTACACTAATTAATTTGGCTGGAAAATATCGTTGAATAATGAATTATTTGGACAAGTTCCCTTTGAATGGCAATGGAGTCCAGATATATAGGCTGCTATATTGGATTCTTGGTTCCATAAGCTCAGAGAATGTAAGATATTTCTTTATTCAGTAAAACCTCGTTAAGTCGTCACCCGGATAAGTCGTCACTCCGTTTAAGTCGTCATTTTCCTTTGGTCCCGACAAGATCTCATACACAATAATGTAAAATAACCCTCCTTTACCCGTCACCAAATTTAATTCTACTACGGATAACTCGTCATCCTCAAAAATGGCCAAAAGCATCTTTCTTCTCCATTTTGCATGACATCGTGTTGTCTTTTCAACCCCGCCCCTTCACTTTAAGAAAGCCAAGCCTTTACGGGGAATTTTCGACCATGCCTGTCACTTCATTCCTTTCCTACCCCTTCGGAGGATTTGGGTTCTTGGAATCTCGCTGCTAATCATTCAAAAGCACACTTCTCGCTGCGACTCTGTCGAGTGCAGACGTTTTTCTTGACGGCTCCTGAGTGTGACTTCATTTCATAGCAAGTAAGCCCGTAGCCTTCGTAATGTACCGTAAATAGGTACAGTATTACGAAGGTTAAGGTAAGCCCCGCTATAAGGGCTATTTTTTCTCTTGCAATTTCGTGGTTCGATTACGTTTTTAACATGCAAGGGAAACGAAAACTTACCTCCTTATCTTTTAAAGAAAAAAAAAAGACTTAAATGCACTTTTTGAAAAATCAAATGTTTTCGAAAACATCTTTTGCCAAAGAACACCATATTCCCAGGACTATATTAAACGTTATTCTTTCATCGAAACAAGTAATTGAAGAAGCTGACTGCAAAGACAAAAGAAAGAGAATGAGGAAATCGAAGTTTGACGAGATCGAGGAGGTTTTAGTTCGATGACTAAAATATGCCAGATCGCAAAATGTGCTGATTTCTGCCGTGATTCTCAAAGAAAAAGCCATGGAAATTGCTAAGGAGTTGAACATTGAAGATTTCGGCGGCAGCAATGGTTGGCTGAAACGTTTCAAAGACAGACATTGCCTTTCTTTTAAAACGATTAAAATGTGGTAACTATAAAAAGTGTTTTTTTTTTTTTTTTTATTTTCCACTTATTCATTTAATTTCTGAAAATCTTGTTTTCTCACCGAATCCTACAGCAATTCATGAAAATACTGTATTTCAGTGAGGTTTTTTTCAAAAATTCCCACTCCGCCTAAGTCGTCACTCCGCTTAAGTCGTCAAAAATGTTTGGTCCCTTGAGTGACGACTTAACGAGGTTTTACTGTATTTTCTTTAATAAAGGATTTTCATTCAGTTTTATGTCTTTGTAGCTTTTGTACTCCCATAACTTTCTCTAATATTTTGAACATGCTAACATAAAAGCATGCTGATTTATAATGCCGCCAGAATAATATGTTGAAGTTAAGACATCTCGTCCCGAACCATTCTGTAGAAAGAATTTAATTAGGTCTAGACTTTGCAAGTAACTTTTAAATGATGACTATAGTTTGTTTTGATGCAGCACTTTTTGAGTGAACATACTTTAATAAAAGAGTTTAAGCCCTTATCATCAAAATCTAATCAGGTGGATAGACGGTAGAAATAATGTCTTCAATATGATTTCTTATATGTATGTACGTATATCGATAAATTGCCCGCAAAATTTTGTGATGTTCTCAATGGAAAATAAACAAACAAGAGTTCAGGGAATTTTTCAAAACGCGCATTTTCGTTGAAATCTTCAATCACTTTTTTTTTTTTTTACCTTACTTATAATAACAGTTGGATAAAAGAATTAAATAACAAAAAAATCGTTGCGTGATTTCTACTAATATAGGAGGATGAAGAAAGAAAAACAGAAAAGGAAAAAGAAAAAAAGTATATTTCACTGAAATCTATTTGAATTTTTTTGATGATATCCTTTATTTTTCTACCAAGATTATAAGAATAATTATAGAAACTGTTCAATGAATATTTTAAAACAGTTAATTTTTAATTAATTTAAAAATAAAGTTAAATCTTTGGCACCAGACTACAAAATCATGAAGCTTTATGCTGGATAAATGCAGTGATTACTCAATATAATAATTTTTATATTGATTTGCATTTACGTTAATTTAATCAATTGTCAAGCACAGTAATTTGTTCAGTCTTTGCTAAATACTGTTTTTATATTCTCAACGGCAATAGACTAGTCACAGTCATTCTTAATGTCACGTTTTCTAAAAGCGCCCACATGATTGTGACTTGCGCATTGCTAACGGAAACTCAGAATTACGTCAGCGTGCGCTTCTGCTTCTTCGGTCACATGATGACTGAAGATTCAAAACAAGATTCCCCCATTCATTTGAAGTGAATCCAGAAAGAAGCTGAATCTTTGAGCCCCATGTTAGGATCAGGGGAAAGAAGGTTGTTCTCCTATTGAAATGAAATAATATCTTCCTAAGTCTAAAGACCCTTCCGCCTCCTCTTCCATCATGGCGTTCGGGACAGTTTATTCCCTGGGTTTATTCAAGACCCCGACAGCAGTTGAGCAGCTTTTAGAAGAAATATGCTACCAGCGAGCACGGGAAATGAGACAGTGTTTAAAAGAAGGTGAGCTTGAATTTTAGTGGGAGTGATCATATATTCTGAAACACATAATCTGTGCTGTTCTTGAAGAATTCTTTTGTAAATACTTCAAGTGGCGAAGGCTGTCGGAAAAACAGAAATCGCCCCAAGAACTCGATTTTCTGTTAGATTTTTTGGCTTAAATATCCTATAGAATTAATATCACATTAAAAAACAACATTGCATTTAATATTTGAGGGATCGAAATCATTTGCTGATAAAGCTAGCATATGGTGATTTTTTTCCCCTTGTGTGAAGCAACGTTGAGGCTCCCAAATGTTTTCTTGTGTGGATGACTCATCGCTTGGCTCATTGCCCAAGAGGTTTCCTCCCATTTCTGTCATTTACAAAAGAAATCTCTATTTAAATAACATCTGAATTTTGCTTCAGATTTTTTTTTTTTTTTTTTAAATCCAAGGGATTATTTGTTCTACATTCTTCTTGTTTTTATTTTCTTAACATTAAATCTTTACAAATAATACCATTTGTATTTTACCTCACTCCCCGCCCCCATCCTCTTAGGAATAAAATAAAATTAAATAACATAACAATGGGATGATATTCAGAATCTCGCGCAATTGACTCCGATTAATGCGCCCATCAATTCACTTTTTTTTTGATAATTTAAAATTGAGAAACATGGATGATTTCAAAGTTCTTTTGGTTTTAGATCAAAACTGCTCCCAAATAAAAAATACATGTTTTTTTTCCGCACCATATAAGAGTTTCCTCTGAACTTTAAATTTATATAAATCATCGAAAATTAATTGCAATTATAAATTTCGTTATTAAAAAAAAAGGGGGGGGGGGGCAGGAGAACTTATAATTTTAATATGGAATTACAATATTGATCTGATTGCCAATCATCTTATTCTATAATAAACAAAATAGTTAAGACATGGCAATTGGAATATTTGAATGTAGATTAATAAATTTGTGTGTATGTATATTTTACATAAGTAAAGACAGACAAACGCAGTTATGTTATAGAAATAAACTGGGCTGAGATTTGTAAACTAAATTTTAATGCCAATCTTTATTAGAAGAATATTTTGTTTTTTGGGATCAGCCAAGCGCTCTAGATTTCAGAGGATCTCAAGACACACGATTCGAATCTGGAATAGGGAGTATGAATAATGATCTCATTTGCCCATCCCAAACAAGATACGGAAAGATCACAATCGATAATTGAAATATTTTTATCTTTAATTAGGTGATTGTTGGTTCCTTAAATGTAGCAATTTAACTGAATATTGTTTTCCTTAGAATATACAGAAAACTTACTTAAAACCAATATCAAATATACAATTTAGTTGAATGTTATAAATAACACTTTGTGTAATGTTTTTGCTGATGCACTAAAGTTATTGGAGGCCCTGGTGATTCGTGTAGTAATTATACATTTTTACATAGAATATGAAATAAAGATTTGTTTTTCTGTAGCGATTTTTTTTTATCTTCAGGTACTGTCTTGAACCTGATTTACATTGTTTCATACTGTGATAAACTCAAAAGATATTAATACGATAATAGATTTAGAACTTACAACCAGAGAAAGGTAGAACCTTTCTTTATTACTATCCTTTGTTACTAATTCATCTCGATAAGAAATATTCTATTTCTTCTAATAGACTTTTTTTTTCTTCAATTGTCTTTCAAAAACTGAAATCCAACAATTCCTGAAAATCAGAAACTAATAATAAACTGTTTATTAACTATTTGTAACTTAATATTGAGATGATATCAATTAGTTTCTCTGTTCGATTTGCTGACTATAATTTATTAATATAATTTAATAATCAAAGCAGTTGTCTCGAATTACAAATTCCCGTATGGTGGGATGGTAATAGCATTCGATTAAACATTTAATTAACGATAATTTTAACTGAAATTATTTTTTAAATAAATTATTAGCTTCATATATTTAATCCTTCAACGCTGAGATATTTATTGGTATATAATTTTGCGTTTGAAATACAGTATATGATTTTTAACTTTGATAAATTTAAGTGATTTATATAATAAGGCTGTCTCTTATTTTTTAATTTTTTTTTTAATCTTTTTCAAAAACTTTATAGAAGCAGATTTTTCTGTAGATCTAAAGAAAGGAGGCATTTTAGCCTACTTTCCTAGGAGATTGAGGTTCATGAAATCAGTCAGTCTGTTTGTAAGTCTTCTCCCCCCCTTTCAAAAATAGTAATACCTATCGAACGTTATATTCCGCTGGAAAAGTGAAACAATAAATCTATCGATATGGTAAACAGTGGATATTAATCTTTTTAGCTAACAACTTATTTGTGCGTGCTACGATATTATTATAAATAATTGGATTTACACAATTTAAATAATCAGTTGCGGATTTAATTAATTTTTTCAGAAAATGGAAAATTTGTACAATTTGTACAGGCAGACATTTCAATTTAAAAATAAACAAAGGCTTTTGTAATATTTTAACGCAGTGGCGAATATAGAATATATTTTTTTGGGGGGGGGGGGCAAGATTAATGTAAGGGCCTCGGGCAAGATGAATTTTAACAACCAAAAAAAGAAAACGGCAATCCTATCTTAACAACCAAAAAAAGAAAACGGCAATCCTATCTTAACAATAAAAAAAAAAAACGGCAATCCTAATTTAACAACCAAAAGAAATTTCGGGGGGGCCCCGGGCCCTCCGAAATAATAAATATAAAAGGAAAATCCTATTTTATCCTCTTTCTTCTAACCTATTTACTTATTTTTTTCTTTATATTCATTATTTAAGGGGGGGGGGGGACGGGGACGGGCCCCCTCGGCCCCCCTCCCCTTATATTCGCCCTTGTTTTAACGATTTTAAAAAAATAAGTAAGAAATGCAGTGTATGAAGAAAATAGGCATCAGTTTTTTCCGGGAACTTATTTTCAGCCATTGAAAATAAATCTAGACCATGTTAATTTGGTATTTTTCATTTAAAAGAATGGATTGAAATTAAATTGTATTTGAAGAAATTAGTAGATTACTATTAAAGACATAGTTGTGTTTTATTATTAATAGGATTTCAGAGAAAATTAAAAACATAACAGATGAAATTAATAAATTTAATGAATGATTACACAGGAAGATTCAACCTTCTGTATATTTGAGGTAATATTGTTGAAGTTCAGCACTACTTAAGATTTCGTAATCTTATCTTGTGTGATCGTCCTTGAGATTCAGGAGGATATTTATATCAACATTCGAGCGTTTTTTTAATGTGGAGTATATCTGGACTAAAGATCCAGAATTTTCTTTTTTTTTTTTTTTATTCTTTTCAGAATTGAGCCTGAAGCATTAAAATATGTTAATGTGTGCTCTATGGTTAAAAATTAATGAAGAGAAGTCCCTAAATTTTGAAAGAAAAAAAACATAAATCAAATAATACAATTTGTAATTTGTTTGTCAATTTTGGAATACAACCAACCAACCAACAACAAACAAACAAACTTGTAAATTTCCATAATAATGATTGAAGATTTATTTTAAAGTTAGGGGATGGTTATAATTTGAATTAGACAATTAGCAAGGTGTGCTTAGTAAATCTACAGAAATAATGATTCCAATAGATATCATAAAACATCTTAATTGCAAGAAAATGTTTTGAACTGATTTATTTGAAGTTAGAAGAATTAAGGGCAAAACATTTTTTTCGCATCAAGATGCCCCCCCTACTACTTTTTTTTTTTTTTTAATTTTTATTTCATTTCCATTGTATTGTTATTTAGATTGTTATCAAAATTTCCTTTTATGATTTCACTAATTGATCAACTTAAGCCATGAGAAGATGATAGTAATGATTAATGATTGTTATTTTCAATATGGATTGAATAGCTTTAGTTTTCCTTCTGCTTATTTGAAACATTAGTTTTGGAAACTCTGTGCTAAATTGATTATGAAAGTCTATAATAACAGCCCTCTTTTGTCTGCCTTTGCATGATTAAATTATATATGAAGATCAATTTCAGTCTTGCAGCTTAGAAGATTTTATTTAACATTCCCTTTTTGCAGTCAATAAATCATTTGATTTGTCGCAGAATAATAATGAATTATGAGCTTTGCTTGAAGAGAGGAAGTTTTCCTTGTTGCCATAGAAACAAATGGAATGTCTAGTTCTATTCTGTTTTACTTGAAGTGAAATGTGGTAATCCAAATAACAGCAAAGGTGTTTGGGAAACTTTCTTGTCTGATTGTGGTCTGTTTTTATTAATTTCTGTTATTTTATTTCTTTTCATTTCAGTAAAATATTTTTTTTTTCATTAAAAACATTCTAAGAAAATATTAAATCACTGAAACAAAAATAAGAAATGAACTTTTTAAAGATAGATTATTGTTTGAATTTCTTCAATAATCTAAATTTTCTGTTATGATTTATTAATAATTAATATTTAATGTTATTTATGTTATATTTTAATTGTATTATTAAATTTAATATAATGCATGTTTTAAATATTTTGTTGGTATTGTTGCACAGCTGCTTGCTTATTTAATCAGGCACAAAACAATGTACAACCAAAATTCTGTAACAAATTGATTATAAAGATTATGAATATATGATCATAATAAGGATAAATCTGTTAATAGTGATAAGGTGGGCAACACATTATTGTAGAGCACATTTAGCTAGGGTTGTTGTCATTTCTATATTAATTTACAATCAAGTCTGATGAAGAAAGTTGCAAAACTTCACTGAAATAAATTATTGATCAAGATCCATTAAAGGCATTGATATCCTCATTGCACTCCTTCTATAACAAAGAATTAAAATTTGTTGAATCAGGCCAAGGTTCTATGACTCTCATTCAATAAAGGCTTGACACACTTGTTACTGTAGCCTGCTTAACCTGGCTCTGGTAATAGTTGATGAGCAATTTTTCTGAATTTTATTTACTTTGCTTTTAAAGATTTATATTTTCTTTTTAGTTATGAGTGTATTAATATGTTTAGCCTAGCACAGTGGTTCCCAGTTTCTTTTTTATATTGTGATTCTCCAAGTACATTAACGTCAACACAATAATAGTTTGCATGTAATTTGTCGAGATGTCATTAAAATTTATTTTTTTTGCAGCAAACCTCCAGATAGGAAACACCTGCACATCTTTTGTACTGTAGAAGTTGACTTTTGAAGCTCATTTTTTTTTCACATTAGGGTTACAGGCTAAATGTAAAATAACATTTCGAATAGAGAAGGTGAATATTGATTATTCCAAACTTCCAAAAATTGGTGATCCTTATTCTACATTGCTACACCATTGTTGCAAATTAAGATTTTAAAAATAATAGCTTGTACTAGTTAACAGTTTTTTTTTTTATTTCAGAATTTTTGCCTTTTACAGCTTGTGGTTGGCAACCAAATTGGAAAAACGTTTCTGAATAATAAAAATATCTTGTCTGAAACTTAATTCTGGGAACTATTTTTAAGTATAACTTAAAATTGATTTACGAATGTCTTAAATTCTTAATCTGAAAAGTCTTGGTCAACTAATAGTCTGGCATGATATCTATTTACTAGAATTAATGGAGATATCTTGCTTGGATATTTTTGTCATTTTGAGAGATGCTTTAAGGGGAAAAGATCTCACTTTCAAGTAAAAAAATTCAATAAACCTTTCAAGTAAACAGAAAATACTATATTTAGCAGAAGGAATTTCTGTTTATCAGTAAAAAGTCGAATCAAGATATTGATATAGGATGGGAATGTGAATGAAAGAAAGCTAACTTAAAGGTATTCTTTTTTTAAATAGTGAACCCAAGTTGATAATGTGTCTGACAATAAGAGTGGTTTAATGTCTTTTTTAAAGCTGTTTGTTTTTATCTGTAATTCTCATAATGTCTTAATGATTCTAAATTTTTAAAATAATATTTACCTAATTCAAGTATTCGTTAATTCCAAAGCTTAGCCTTTCAGACTTAATAAAAATGATTAAACTGCTTTGATCGTAAGCTTTCAGCATAACAGAAACGAACTAAATATCTATAGTACAATATTTCTTGTATGTCAAAATATGATAAGTTTTAAGACTCAATATATTTTTACAGTGTTGTCAAAGGTCCAGTTGATATTTTAAAATAAATAAATGAATAAAATTATTTACTTGAATTTAGAATTTTTCTTCCTTTTTTTCTTTTTTTTTGCCCTCTTGTAAGTTTTTTGTTTTTTGTTAAGGTCCTTAACATTCTCAGTGCTTCTTTTAAAAAAAATAATGGATAAACTTCTAGTTCTAAAGGTTTACTACTGGGTACAATAAATAAATTGAAATTGGAAACCATATTTTGCAAGTTATCTATAAATGGAAATATCAGTAATACTTAAAAAAAAAAAAAAAACTTTGATTAAAAGATAGAAATTAAACTACAGAATTTCCTTCTTTAGGTTTATAATAGTCAGCTTTTTTTTATTTAATTATTATTATTTTTATTATTTTTATTATTTTTTGCATAAAATTTTTAAAAGTAATATCTAATAATGATGGATGGTTGTGTGTGTATATGTGTAGAAGTTATTACAGATTAAAAAAAATGTATTCCATCCCTTCATTATTTAGGTTTCCAAAATATCATGAAAAGAAGACAATTATGCCAAATTAAACTACAAATAATCTTATTGCTTATTGGTTTCCATCTATAAATATATAAATAATAGGTGATTTGGTTTTGGATTTAGAATTTAAGAAACTCAAAATTTAAGCCCATAATCATTGAAAACAATGGTCAACAAATTTAAACTTTTTATTGAGAACATGACAAAAAAAAAAACAAAAAAAAAAAACAGCTGATTTTACTAATTCAGATCCCCTGATTTCAAAAATGACTTTGAAAATTCTTTAAGAATGAATTTATGTGGAAATGTAAGATTAAAAACAGGCTTCAAAAATTATTGTTTTTTTTTTTTCTCTTTTTTTATATATATAATGTTTAAAAATCTATATATTTGCAAAATTTGGATTATTATACAAAGTGACTTTACAATTTAAATTTGTATCAATAATACCCCAGTCACAACAAGTTAATATGTATATCTAATGTTAATTGAAACTAACATGTATATATTTTCATGTTTTGCAGCCATAACTTAAAAACTGTAGGTATTAGAGAATTTTTTTCACTGGCAATTTTGAAATTGGAGGATTCAAAATGAGTAAATAGTCTAAATTTGTTTGAAATCGTGTTGACCACTGTAATCAAAATTTTTCTTTTGTCGTACCTACAGTAATATTGTTTTTATTTATCCATTCATTCAACAGGCAAACCAGTATGAAATATTTTATTTTACTTCTCTCTCCATGTTATTTGTTAGCACAGTGGTTAAGCATTCATACTAGAGATTTATTATTTAAAAATAAGGATCTGCCATTATTTTTGGCATTGTGTTATTCTTTTTAAAACTTATAAAAGTTTTGCCAAATTATTTAAAAACTTACACCTAACAATTGAATTTACATAAAACATCAAAGTTGTCAATGACATTATCTCATTATTTTGTCAATGCAATTCAGTGTGGTATTGAAAACTAGTTACTTTTTTTAAATCTCATTTGAGATTAAACTTCACCATCATTCGATCATCAAACCAATTTTGCTTGTTAGTTATTTAAATATAGAAAATTTAATTTCAAAGAATTAATTTGTCTCTAAGAATTCCAGTATTTAAAAATAACTGGTTAGACCCTGTTAATATTTTTTAACTGAATCAATTATGTAAAAGGAACATATTCTGTATGTAAATGTAGAAAAAATTTAGCAGAACAAAAGCCTGATACTTTGTAAGGATATATCAAACATTGTGCATATTTGAATGTCAGTGTATTTCTGAGAGCAGATTAATGTGATGCTGTTGCTGTGGCAAGATTTTCATGTCAAGGATTTTGAGACCCTTTTCTTTATGTTGATAGCATTAGTGGAAAGAAACTTGCTAATAAATAATACACACATTAATTCATTCATCACAGATATGGAGTTCAGTAGCATGTTTTATTTATTTTTTTGATTTGTTCTGTCGAGTAGAAATTGAATGTTGCTATAATTACAAACACTGGAAAATCAAAGACAAATTTCTGTGAAATATTTCTACATAAAGGATTTGTTTTACTTGTTTAAAAAAGTTCTTGTAAAAAATAACAGGAAGTAGTTATAGTGCATGTATAAGTTATTTGAAAGTTTTTTAATTATATAGGGTAGTTTATGAATATGGCATAGATATAATTTTCATAATTCTGAATTTGGAAATTCGATGGGGGGAGGGGGGCAATCGTAAAAATGTGCCAGTTGATTTCATCATTACAACTAAATAAGTAATTACAGTTCTGTCCAATCATTGATAATCTGAATATTAGTTGTTTACAATTGAGTGCTGTTAATTTCTTCGGAAAGTTTCTTGTGTGACTCTTAGACAAAATTTTTCTTTTGATTTTGCCATTGAGAGGTCTTGATGTCACTGAAAATTTTTAGATATATATACACTCATGGACAAAAAAATTAGCGCACCAAGAAGGAGTCGTCAAAATGAAACGAAAATTTACATACTTAATGACTACTTTGATATAAGTAAATGATAAGAAAATCAAAGAAAAAGGATAATTTATTTCAGAGAAAAAAGGCAAAAGAACGGAGGAGTTAATACTCCGTTGGACCCCCTCTAGCGCGAATGCACGATGCGATACGATCGGGCATTGAGTCATACAAGTTCTGTATGATGTCTTGAGACATTTCATTCCATATTTGCTGTAACCTTGCCTCTAGTTCGTTCAAACTCATGGGATGCCCAAATCGTCGTCCCAAATGATCCCAGATATGCTCGATTGGAGACAAATCTGGGGATCGGGCAGGCCAAGGAAGGGTAGTAACAGTGTGGAGACAGTCTTGTGACACCCTTGCCGTATGAGGCCGAGCATTGTCTTGTTGAAAAATGGCTCCTGGGAGCCGTTGCATGAGTGGCAACACATGTGGTTGCAGGATTTCATGAACATACCGCTGGGCTGTCATGGTGCCACGGAACATTATTAGGGGTGACCGTGTATTGTAGGCAATGGCACCCCATACCATCACACCAGCTGTGGGAGCGGTGTGTCGCTGTACAGCAAAGGCAGGATTGAAGCGTTCACCACGGGCTCTCCACACACGAACACGATTGTCATCACTGCCGAGATTGAATCTGGATTCGTCGCTAAAGACGACCTGGTTCCATTCCGCTGCAGTCCAGTTTCCTCGTGCGTGGCAAAACTCCAAACGGAGGCGTCGATGGGTGGGCGTCAAGGGCAGCACACGTAATGGGCGCCGCGATACCAACTGTCCTTCAGCCAGGCGCCTTCGTATGGTTCGAGAAGACACAGCGGCCCCTAGTGAAGGTGCTACCTGTGCCTGGATGGCGGCCGATGAAGCAGTTGGCTGTACGCGTGCATTTCTGACTATGTGGCGGTCTTCTCAACGACTGGTCTGCCGAGGGCGTCCTGAGCCTGGTCTTCGTGTACATGACATCTCTCGGGTCCACTGATCCCAACACCTCCTCACAACACAATCAGAGCGGCCTAATTGACGAGCTACTCGCCTAGCTGACCACCCAGCTTCCATCATCCCACGATTCTCCCTCTCTCAAACTGCGACAACTGCGTATACTGTCTTCGAACACTGCGTAATGGCATGTCTACCTCAGCTCTTCCTTTGTAAATGATTCAGCACACTCAAACAAGCTTTGGTTACCTGTTTTATACTCCACAGAGTACGATGTTCAACGCCCTCTACCGGCTATACGTATTGCGCAATCACGCTGCATTTCTAATCATTTGCATATCTCCCCGACATGTACCTTCATTGCAAGTTTCGTTACGATCCCGCAATTATTTCTTGGTGCGCTAATTTTTTTGTCCATGAGTATATATATAGACTTGAATAGTAACCATAGCACATCATACCTGTGTTGAGCCAGTCTTTAACAATTCCAGAATTTGCTTAAAAATAATTTCTAAATTTAAGTTTTCTTAATAACTAATGATATAATGAAATACAGGGTAATTCAGAATTCCCTATACAAACTTTTGAGGTAGGTCAAAAATACAAAAACAAACCGTATTCATAGTGCAACATACCAGGTATATCTGCAAACACCATCCGAATGTGCTAGAAGGTACTCTAAGGTTCAGAAATAAAGGACAAGTAAGGTAGACAATATGTTTATTATGTTTACAATAAGACAGTAAGGTGTACACAATCATGCCTGTTTCTGTCGAATGATCCAGTTCACACAATCTCTGGTGCAAACGTTTGATGATTTGAGGAACCCTTCATGATACAATCATACAGCTGCTCATCCATTTCCGTTTGCTGCCCCATAGGCTAGGTGCATATCTGTCCTATCAGCATTAGTGAAGCGATACATCCTACTCGTACAAAGTCAACATCTCAAATAACGATGGCTCACATTGATCAACTAATGTGCTGCCAAACAGTGCCCTCTAGCACAATCGGGTGGCGTTTGCAGACATACTTTCCATTATGAATACAATTTGTTTTTGTATTCCTGACTTTTTTTTTAAAGTTTGTACAGCTAATTTTGAATCACCCTGTATAACAATTACTGCATTATTTTAACTACAAAAAAATATTAAAATTGCTCAAAAGTAAGGAAAATTGCTTTTTTTATTATTTTGGAATGCTGCAGTTGCATGCATATCTTTATTTTGTTATTTTACTATGCTAAATAAACCTCAAATGTGCATGTGCATTTTTTCTTTCTTTTATTATTTTTTATTTTCTTTTATTCTTTATTTTCTTTTCTTATGTTTTCAAATTCCATCTTTAGATATTCAGCCTGATAAGAATACAATGGATCCTCTATTCAAATCCAGAACTCATGATCTGGGTCAATTTAATGCTCTTAAGCAGATGCTTTCTGACTGTGATTTTGATGAAATGACAGGTAAAGCATATGGGTTTATTTAAAAAAGGGAGATTTCTGCAACTAATTTTGTAGATGCTTATCAGATTTATATAGCATCAGATGATAAAAAACAGAAAAAAAAATCAACCAACAAAATATGTGCATATAAGTAGGCATGGGAATGGCACCTCCAGAAAAACTAAACTAAAAACAAAATATACATTAAAATAGAATAAATAAAATTCTTGTGCTGCCCTCCGGCACTCCCAACTGATGATCGCCAATCAAGCGAGAAACAGCTGTTTGGGATGTCATTTGTAAACACGATCTCACCCTTTTAAAATATGTGCATGTTTGCAGATTTTTTTTTTCTTTTTTTAATTAAAAAATTTCCATGTCAGTTCTTACATTGAAACCAATTTGAAATTATAAGAATTGCATTGCCAAAGCTTATGTAAACATATTTTGATTGCTTGATGGATTAATCTTCTTTCTTTCTTTCTTTTTTTTTTTGTTAATTTGAATGGCAGGCATAGCTACCAAAGGGTATTATAAGTTTGATCTAATGTTTGTAAAATCAATGTCCTGAAAGATTTTTACGGGCAGTGTTAAGTTGAAGTGTATATTTTGGTCTCTAATTAAGGCACCAGAAACCAATAAACATTGGCTGTAGAAGTGTAAAATCATGATAAAAATAAACTATTTATCTTAAAAAGCTGAAACATTAGCTATAGATAGTATTTGGAGCTTACAGTAACTGGTTTTGCTTTCTATTGGACTAAAAAGTGAGGAAATTAGGATAAAAAACATCATTACATGATGCTGATTGAAGTTGTTAAATACTTCAATATCTTCTTGAATATTCCAAAGTTTAATGATAGATTTAGTGTCCATGTAAACAATTATTTACAGCTTTACCATATAAGTATTCAAAAGTTAGCATGACAAAACTACTTAATTTTACTAACTGTTAATCAAATAAGAACAGTTTTTATCTAAATGGTGTTCTTGTGTATGTATTTCAATTGATGCTGGTTTGTATTTACTTTCATTACTTTTCATACTGATGCTTAAATTTTTAAGAAGAAGGCTTAGTATTAGTCACATATTCTTCAATTATGTATTCCTCAAAGTCTTATTTTATTTTGATGGAACATTCAAACCAGCAAGTTATTTAAGACATGAAGTAGAACTTTATGCCTTTGTATTTTTTGTCATTCGTTTGAATTATGGTCTCATAAATTCCATACTTGAACAATAGTTCTTCTTATAAGCAAAGTACAAACACATGAAACAAAATCACTTTTATTTCAGTAAAGCAAAATTTAGAATGAGTTGATTGTTAAATGATCAACTCATTCTTGTAATTGCTTGTTTCACAGTTTTGGCTAAACTATTGCTCTTTGATCATAAGAACCAGAAATTGAAAGCATTGTTGGGAAACAATGGAAATAGTAGATTACGTGTATATATACACACACAGGGTGCGCACGATAAATTGTCAAAATTTTACTAGGTGAATTGCATCCGGTGAACTAGGCGGCCAGATATCTTTTGACCAAAATTCAAGAACATTGACACTGAGAAATTCTTGTACCTTTTTGGCACTGTGTGCTGGTGCAACATCTTGTTGGAAGATAAAATGACGCCCATTTGCGACTTGCTTCATCCATGATACAACTACTTCTCTTAAAAACGTCAATCACGATTCTTGCATACCTTATGTGCTTTCCTTGCTGGTGAGACTATTGGATCAGCATCATACAACTTCATCATGTTGTAAACTGTACATAAAGGGATGTTATTGAAGTCCGCAATTTCCTTAGCAGCTCGCCCTGCACGCAGACCAGAAATTATCGTTGCTCTCACGTCGTATTCCTTTGTATATTGATGTTAATAATAGCATTAGAAACATATTTCAAAAAATTAATAAGAAGCACATGTAATAAGTAGAGACAAAGTTATTGCCAATTTTTTGCGCGCACCCTGTATATATACAAGGGGATTGTAAATACCATTCATTATTTTCATATCGTTATTATTTAGCATAAGAGTATTGATTGATTACCGTATATTTCGGAAGATAAGACGATAGTTGAATCATTAAAAAAGGCCCCCAAAATCCGGGGTCGTCTTATACGACAGATAAAAAAAAAATAAGATTGAAATTCATATAAATTAAAATCGTTATAAAATAAAACAAAACACTCACTTCAAATCAATGTATTTAAAAGCACGTGCTTCTATGTGTTTTTATGTCACTATTCACACAATTCACAAGTTCCTTTTTCCTTTCCATTCCTGACCTGTGATGCATTCTGCTCATGCGCAGTAGCGTTTACTGGCCGGCGTGCCTACTTTGCTACCGTGGGACTCTGCATACGCTATACAGTATTATTATCAAAATGATGATCGCTGATTTAAACTTAATTCATAGGCTGTTGATAGTTTGAGGGGGGTCTTACAGGGCAGATATATGCTTAAACTACAAAAATTTGACGAAAATTTACACCTCGTCTTATCTGAAGGTCGTCTTATCTGCCGAAATATACGGTAGTTGCTTTTTAGATTATTTCATACCACTTGGTTTTATGTATGTAAGAAATGGTTAATGGCTAATAGGATTTGTGATAAGAGTTAAAATTGTATCTATAGAAGCAGTTCCAAGAGGTGAGCAAAATCAAGAGGAACTATTCATAATGCTAGCATGAATAGCATGGCCTTCATAAAGCCTGACACTTTTTGTGGGGTTGCACCAAAACAAAAAAAACCCAGACATTTTTGAGCCCACACAAGCAGTTTCAGAAATGGTGGGATGCTGCAGTTGATTCTATAAAGGACAGTAGAAAACCTTAAGATTGGCTAACAAAGCTTTTACTTCTGTTAAAGATGTTGAATCATTGTCATTTAAATTACATGAAACAATCTATGAAAACAATGATTCAGTTAATATTTAATTGTTACATAATGCTTGAGCAATATCAGCATTTTGTAAGTTTGAGTTACTTAACAATTGCCCTGTAATTGCTTGCATCGTGCAGCCATTATAATTCATATACATTGTCATGAGATTATATTTATTTAAAATAAAAATCTAAAGTAATATTGTTTATAAATATCTTCTTCATATATTCTTTAAAAGCATTATAGAAAAAGAAAACTTAAGATAGTTTAATTAATTTATCCTTTGTTCTTTAAATTTCTTAATAAAAAATTGGCATGCATGCAAAGTGATTTCTTGATAGAAAACAAGTGAATATAATTTTATGCTAAAGCATAAATTTAAGGGCATCCCATAATAATAAAAAAAAATAAAAATAATAATAAAAAAGAAAATACATTAATGTAAGGAAAAAAATAAAAAAAAGTTTAGAAAATAAGAAAAAAAAAAAACTCATGCGGACATTGAGGAAAAAAGATGAAGATAAAAAAAACAAACAAACAAACAAAAAAAAACCCAGATATATGGATTCGAACCGACAACCTTCAGTATATGAGACTGAGACCTTAAGCATCAAACTACAGCTAACAACTGAAATGAGATGGTTGCATTTCTAACATTTAAGCTAATAGTGGAATCCAATGACAACAATGCTGAATATCTCAAACATGGGGGTGGGGGGGGCGCTTTAGCCCCTGAAAATATCTCATTCCTATGGTGTTTGGGCTTCTGAATATGATGGTGAAATCTGTTTGTTGATCCGACTTCCCATTTGGGAGTTGTTAGGGGTGGACAAGACAGGACAAATGCAGTAACTAACGATTTTGGTCGCTATCACAATAGCTCCCAAATGGGTCGCTAATTAGCTATGAAAAAGAGATGAGTATTAAAAAAATTATGTATGTATTATAATAATTATTTTTACAACATAGTTTTAATTCATTACATTAAGTGAAATGATGAAAAAATAACAAGTTTTGCAATCATTCATGTAAAAATCACATTTAATAAACTAATTTTGGCATTTTTTGAGGCATTCAAAATATTTGATAAAATACTTTTTTAAAAATTTTATACTAGGTATTATTTTCATTTTTTACTAATTATGAAGTTGCTGTGATTTCTTATTCAGTACTGAATATGGGAAAAATGAATAATAAACAGATTTCACTCAATATAACCATTCTTCAATTATTTGGTCAGTGATCTTAATGTAATGGTATTAGTTTATTGTTCAGGATGGACATCTTAAGTAATTTATAAAGGTAAAGGTATTCCAGTACAGGACATGCTCCCAATGATCTCTTAACTAATTTATAGATTTTATTAGTTTCTTACGTAGTCATTTCTTCTTTCTTGAGTCTTAAATCATCTTGTTCTTTCTATGTCTCTAGAACTTTTGGTTTTTTAAAATGCTTCTCTTTGTTCTATTTCAAATAGACTAAATAGCACATTGTAAGGCATCATCATCAGCAAC
This sequence comes from Thereuonema tuberculata, assembly GCA_023159025.1. Lineage (NCBI taxonomy): Eukaryota > Metazoa > Arthropoda > Chilopoda > Scutigeromorpha > Scutigeridae > Thereuonema > Thereuonema tuberculata. The sequence continues at coordinate 131,631,307 of JAFIDM010009631.1, read as the reverse complement.
ACCAGTGCTACATGAATTGCTGCACTTCATGTAAATGGGCAGTATTATGTCAGCTCCATGCTTCTACAAAAGCAGATTTGACTATTTTTATTGCCATGGATTTGTCTCAGTTTGGGCTTTCATAAATGAGAAATTTAACCTAGTATTTAGACAATGCTAGATAAAATTAACCAATTAACTAATCAGAAATAGAAAAATTAAAGGCCTATAAATGAGGAAGAGAGTCTTGTTTTATCTCCATTCCATTTTTTAGGAATGGTAATCCTTGTACCGAGATTAACAACTATGGATACCTAGGGCATTAGATAGAAGTGGATGATCTCATAGACCCACTTTGCAAATCAATTAATTTGTTAATTAATCTGGAACAGTGTGATCTTTGATGATGATTAGAGATATACTGCAATGGTCTGAATCATTGTAAGTTTTATAGAGTACAGTTTGAAGGTTATGGTTTTAGTTGACCGAACTAATAAAAACACATTAAAAGTATATACCTGATTGTATAATTTTTTCAGAGACACAGTTAATAGAGACACTTTAATTACGTTGAAGGAAATTAATAGTTAACCACTAAATTTTCAGTAATTATTTGGGTGAGATTTCAGAAGCTTAAGGTAAGGTATATTTTTCTTGAAAATGCAGATGTGAATATCTGTTAATTTGACTTTGACTATGTAGAGCCTATTTATACTGATCTCAGGCCGAGAAATATGAAAAATATATATGGGAAATATGAAAAACGAAGAAAAATTTCTCTTCAATATAGACCCTTGAATTACCATTAGTAATTCTGTAATCCCTGCCAAATTCATTCCAATGACAAATTTTAAAGAGTGTTCAGAAGCAAAAGTGATTATTATGACTGTAGTTTGTGTATGTTATTCCAAATACTGAAACAATTAGTCATGAAAAGCAACCACAACTTGTTATACTGACTATTCTTAAAAAAAAAAAAAAAAAAAATTCTGGAATCCTATGTTTCTTGGAAATACAGCAAAGAAATTCTGTCTTATTGTCTCTGTAGAATGAAGGATGCTGAAGAAATGAAAAGCTTATCAGTTAGTTTATATGTGGACTTCATCATGTGCCATTTGTTGCATTAAAATTGTGTACTCTTTCACTTCCTCATGGAAGAGAAAGATCTGTGAGCACTTTAAATCACATCCAACAACATTTACATTTTAAAGTGGTTTTGAAAATTTTGGAAATACACAAGACTGTCATTGAGTAGGGTTGTGGTGGGAGAAAATAAACTTCATTGTTGATTATTTAAGAGCCTCCACAACTTGCTGCGTGTGTGTGGGTGGGTTTTTTTTTTTTTTTTCTTACCTTGCAAACCGATAAATTTCAGTGTTTGGTTTGAACATAAATTTACTATATTACTGAAAAAAGAAATAATGTTTTTAATAAAATTTTGAGTTATTTTTTTTTAAAATTTTATACAGCGTGTTTCAGTGGGAAGTCCCACATTTCAAATAGGTCAATCTTTTGACTTAATAACGAAACAGTATCATAACCATGTGTAAATATAGGCTTTTTGAGATAACACGTCCACAAAGAAGCTGTTGATGAGCGCTTCGGAGGTGTGGCATGTGGCACCATCCTGCTGGAAATACCTCTGTAAAAGCTCAATGTCATCCAGTTGCTCCACGAAGACCATGAAAATGCCCTTGTACAAATTAGAGTTCACATTCCCAAAGAAAATTGGTCCAATGACTGTTTCAGCAAAAAATTCAGCTCTTGACACATCTTTAAAGAGTAACAGGTCTTCTGTGACAATCGGCGTAACCATTTCCAGGGAGAACAAATCAATGGCTCACTAACATCATCTGCACACTGCGGCACTCTTGACAGAGTGCTTCCATTATTCACTCAGTAATGAACTTGTTTTGTCCAGCTTCTCCACATACCTTAGAATCATCTTACTGTCAGAACCATCATGAACACCGTACTTGTGTCGATAAGCCCTTTGTGTGGCAGTAACAGAATTGGTAAGCTGGTAATTCTTCACAATAAATACACGCTGCTGCACAGTGCACGACATTTTACTGTCTGAAGTGCTAACTAACAAGTTAATATGGGACCAGCCCTTCAAGGTTACACTGATGTCATCTGCAGAAAACTCCTACATTCTGTGCACCGGTTGAGTCCACTTACATGTGACTGCAACCACAGGC
>JAFIDM010009631.1:131602623-131629117 GCA_023159025.1 Thereuonema tuberculata | reverse complement strand
AACCACAGGCCACAAAGTTATTACTAATTACAAAGTGAGATATCCCACTGAAACGCCCGTTTAACATACTATGGCAGTTATGTTCAGATACTCTGTTTTTGATAAAAGATCGACAAAATAGATAATTCACTTTTTTTCTGATTTAAGTTGTTTATGAAGCTTATTGGCTGATTTAAATAATAAGTAAATATCTTTGGTTTTAATAGAAACTTAATATATTTGTGTCAATTTAGTTTTTTTTTTTTTTTCTTTTAAAAATTGCCAGTTGGATCTATTTGGAATACTTATTCCTCTTTTCATTTATATATACAAATAATGATTGACATCTGAACTGTCCATATAAGAACTATCAATAATGATGATGGTGATTAATGCTAGTGCATTTAATTATATAGATAACTAAATGCAGTAGTGTTATTCATTGTAATTACTGATAGTCATTGTTTGGATGCAGTATTTTATATATGTAAGGAAAATAGTTTATTTAGATAACTGAACTGGGAACACAGTTACTGTGATAATCCAAAGTTTTTAAATCCACTATCTTCTGAATCACTTTGCGACAGTTGATTTCACAAGATGATGAATTGAGACATTTCTCCTTCATTCTGAGTGCTCTTACTATAATATTGACTATTATAAATAGATAGTTCCTTGATAAGCTGTTCACTGGTAGTCGCCAAGTCAGAATAATGAAACAATTCAGTTTAATGCTTGGGATTCAGGCCTTGGTAGCTGTGGCTGCTGAATTAACTGTTGTGACTTGCTTTATGTGTATGAAAAGTGAAAGATGGTGGAATGAGATTAGAAGAAATAGAGGAACCTCCAAAAAACTTGATTTCTTTGTTTTTTGTTTTTTTTAATACCACATTTTATACAAATGATAGTTTTTTATGATGGGTCTTTCGAAGGCCTAGAAGCTTTTATATCTGCCATCTCAAAGCCAAATACATATAGTTCCAATTTATTTAAAATAAAATTTAATATATAAAAATATTGATAATTTTTAATATAAGGTTGTCTGTTAATGATGTTTCTTAAAATGGACAAACATTTACTTAATATTCTGTACATAATAAACTTAGTAATATAGATTTTTTGTTGAAATTGTTGGGAGATAATTGCATTAATTGTGATTTCCCTATTTTATAATAAAGAGTCCTTGAGCTATCTATATTCTAATTTGTTTTCTGAATTGTTACACATTACTTAGTTAATAGAAAATTTTTAAACAATATTGATATTTCAGATAGTGGATTTGTGATGCTCAATGCTAACACATTCTGGACCGATCTTTTTGTTCGTCACTTCCTCTTCCAGTCTGATGATGATCATGATAGAGATGACCTTCTCTTCTTTGTTCGAAAAACTCCGCAAAAAGGTGCACGTTACATACCAAAATTTGAGGTGAGTTTGATCAAGTTTTCCTCTTTTATTTGTTATTAAATAATGGAAATAAAATATATTGAAAACTGATTCTAAATTTGGGGGGGGGGGGGGGTGATTGGGAAAGCCTGGGCAACAATATTTAAAAATTTAACAACAAAACTTGCAAGCTTTTTCTCAGTTTCACGTAATACATATGGAAATGACACCCATGATACTTTCTTCAGCATTTAGAGTTTGCTGATATTCTTGTAGCCTTTATTATTGCATCTCTTCTTGAACTGTTGAAGTATATATTTCATTGATTTTTTTTTTTCTACACAGAACATCTAAATGAAATTGGACAACAGCAGTATTTATTGGCAATTTTGACAAATTTGATTGTTATTTCTCTCCCCTGTATTTAACAAAAATCAATGGAAAAGCTTCACGTAACTTGGAGATAGCATAATTTGGTTTCAGGGAACTATGCCCCCTGGAGGTGTTGTAAAATTTCCTATTTGCAAGTATGCATCAATTCTACCATTTTTATGAAAGATATGATACCTTTATTGAGAAGCCAATCCATTTACTTAACCGAGTAAAACCTATCTACACTCAGTATTACTTGTCTTATACAGTCATAATGACCTAGCTACTGCAAATTCTCTGTGCACTTCTACTATTTCATGTTAGAAAATTACCAATCGTATATATTACATTTGAACTAGGATACTACATTCAGTCTTTACCATTTCCAAATTATGGTCATATTTTGACCTTCCCCCTCCTCCCATATTCATCTTTCTGCAGGCTTATACTGTATAATAATGGGTAAATGTTGCATTTCGGAAAGGAAAAAAAAATGTGGGTATTGATGCAGTTTTTTTTTCCTTGTATCTTAAATGATTTAACAATAGAAACATTTTTCAAAATAAAAATTGAACTACTTTAAATTGGTTACATTAGAGTATCATGATATTGGGTTTCATAGTTTTTAAAATTAAATTGCTAATACAGTAAAGAAATAGGATTGTTATATAGATTGTTATTTTAAATTCCCCCTTAACTTGTAAATCAAGTTAAATTGCAGATAAAGTAAATTTATATTAAGAATTGACTATGTTCTATAATTTAAAAGAAATTGACATTATACTTATAAATAGGTATTGTTTTAATTCTTGATTTCTCAGAAACTGTATTTTTATATCTTTATTTTTAGACTGAAGTGGAAGTTTTTCGGAAAGATTCCAAGAAAATACCAATAGGGGACCCAGATGTAGATTGGGAAGAAACTGTCTATTTAAATTTAATATTACAACAGGTAATTATAGATTCATAGTTATTTACGTTTTACTGACGTTTTTTATAGACTCATTGTCCTACATTTTATTTGGTTGTTTATGAAACTGACTTTGGTTGCCATTTCCTTTATCTTCTGTTAGTTTTCAAAACAGCTAGAAAATGAGGTTTTCATTTGAAATGAGTACATAAACATGTGAACCTCATATTGATGTATGGTCAAAATGACAGAGACTAGGAGGAGCATTTACTGGGGTTCAGCCGGAGCTCGGCGGCAGAGAGGCAGTTCAGGATGGCGTTGAAACATTGCTGATGTCATCTTTGGCCGCATGTTTGACGAACAATATCTTCCAGATAACATAAACAGATTGACCATCTGAGGCCGTGGAGAATGTTGTCCATCAGGCGCTCGAACATGGCTGGCGCATTGCAGAGTCCAAATGGCACAACATTGAACTCGTATAGGCCGTCCGGCGTCGAGAAGGCCATTTTTTCTCGGTCCTCAGGTGCAATGGAAACTTACCAGTAGCCGGTTTTCAGGTCTAGGGAGGAGAAGAAACTAGAGCCGCTCAGGGTATCTAAGGCGGCATCTATACGTTGTAGTGGATAGCTGTCCTTCTTAGTAATGGCGATGAGGTGGCGATAATCCATGCAGAAACGCCATGATCCGTCTTTTTTTCGGACGAGAACGACGGGAAAGCTCCATGGGCTTTGGGAGGGTCGTATCATGTTTTTCTGCAGCATGTTGCATGTTTCCTGTTCGAAGGCTGCGCGCTTTGTAGGGGAGACACAGTAAGGTTTTTGACGCAGCGGGCGGCTGTTACCCGTATCTTATGTGAAAGGTGGTGGAATGCTTCGAGTTGTTGTCGTGTGTGGGTTCGTCGAACAGGCGGTGGTAGCGTTGTAGCAGTTGGAGCAAAGCATGAGCTTCCCTTGGTGGTAAATTAGGTTTAATCATGCTACGGAGCTCTTCATCTGTTAACCCTCGTGGCGGAGAAGCTGGTGGCGTCGGATTGTTGGTGAGGGCTGTGATCGAATGTGGTTGATGGGCTCGATCGTTGCAATGCTGCTTTGTGCTGGTAGAATGACGGGGGCTCGAGAGGTATTGGTTACCCACAGGAAGAAAGTATTTGCTGGGAGATCAACGACTGCGGCCGGAAATGTCAGGTAAGTGCAGGTGGTTATTTTGGGTATCTGCTGGATTAAGGACGGCCCTGCAATATCTGGAGGTGGGGCAACAGCTATGGTGGCAGTAGAACCGGGTGGGAAGATGGTTGTTTCTGCGGTGGTACATATTAACGGCGTGGAGACAGTGTTTTGGGCATTGGCGAGGTGGTCATGCTGGTTGTTCTCCGTATCTGTGATGGTTACTATAATAGCTGCGCAGTCAATGCGGGCTCCATATCGTCGCAGAAAGTCCCAGCCCAGGATAACGTCGTATGTGCAGTGTTTTGTGATGAAAAAGTCAAACAGAATTGCGGCATTCCCTACTCCTATACAGGCAGTTGGGATGCCTATGATAGGGAGAGGCATTTGTGACATCATGTATGGGGTCATTGTTTTACGCATGGATCGGCGGAAAGTTTCGGTGATAATGCTGACGGATGCTCCCGTGTCGAAGAGGGCTACGGCTGGCTTGTTGTCGAATTGAATCCGATTCTTATTGTTTGCTGTATTTGGCCGATGGGGCATAGCGGCTGTTCCGGTGGCCTGTGCGCCATTTGTAGTTTAGCCTGGTCAGTATAAGATGAGCTGGGTGGTCGGCGGCTCAGTTGTAGCATACGGCTTCGTCTATCGGGAGAGTCGTTGTAGTGGCTACGGAAATGGTGGGGGCTGGTTGGTCGGGCCCGTGGTTGCGACGAAGGTTCCCGGCAATAGTGCTGGACATGTCCGATCTGGTTGCAGTGGAAGCAGATGGGCTGATCATCGAGAGTACGCCACTCATTGGTCCAACTTCACAGTGAAGTTGTTCGGCGCTGGGCTTGTTGTTTGCTCTGCTGCCTGGTCACGATGGTTGAGAGGTTTTGTACAACGGTGGTTAAGGCGTCTATCTGTTTCTGCAGTTGATCGGTGTTGCTCGCAATTGGGGGTTGTCGTGGTGCGAGAGTGGCTATGGTTGAACGGTGGTCTGGGAAAAGGTCTGTTGTGATGCGGGGGACTCGCTGTTTCCCTACTCGTCGGAATTCTGTGATTATCTCGCTGATGGAGGATACTCGTAGGGCCAATATTGCGGTGTTATGTTGGGGGCAACGCCTTTCAGGAGGTGATGAAGGCGTTGTTCGTCCGACATGTGGGGGTCTACCTTGCCGCAGAGGGGAATAACATGTTGGATATATGCCTCGCAGAACTCTTGGAGTAGCTGTACCCGAGTGGAGAGTGTTCGTTCGGCTTCTGTGGCGATGTGGTGGAGTGCCACGAATGTTTCTTTGAATTTTGTGATGAAGGAGTCCCAGGTGGGAATGGTGGCTTCTTCATTGTCGAGCCAATGGTGAGCGGTGTCCATAAGGATGAAGGGTAGGTATTCCAATTTGTAATCATCTGTCCATTCGTTAAATCGGGCTACTCGCTCGAAGTCTCGGAGCCAGGCAAGGGGATCAGTTGTTGTGCCGGAGAATGATGTTGGTTCTCGGTAAGGCGAGGGAGGTTCTAGGGGTCTGCGGTCGGGTAGCATCAAAGGGTTGTGTCTGGTCGTCTAGAGCGGCGGGGTTATCAGCAGAGTTCGGCATGGTGTCCGTGGTCCGTCGGGTCTTCGGCACCAATGATGTATGATCGAAATGACAGAGACTAATGCCGTGGTTTAGTCTAAGGCACACATATTTATTTACAATTGTTTACAAGTATATATACAGATTCGGACTGGATTCCGAGAATCTCTTTGAAGCTTTCTGTTCGGTCCATCACTCTGAGAGCGCTAGTGGCGACGCTCTCTGTTCAGTCCTCCACTTGGTGAGAGGACACAACGCATAGCCGATTAGCCTCCCGATCAGCCAATCACAGAGCAGTTTAACTGACCAATCGAAAGGCTTTTCAACTTTGCATCAATATGGACTGCATAATCTAGTCCTGAATATTATGATATACTAAAATATTTAGGCTTAATATAATAATTTTGCAAAAAATATCTGTGTCAATTTTCTTGAAGTTGATAGGAGAGAAGTAATTAATTATTTTCTGTGAATATACCTGACTTTTCAGAATAAAATTTTTATTTTTTACGAAATCAAGATCACAAATCAACCAATAACGTTTTCTTCAACATTCTCTATGACTTTTTCTACCAATTCTTGTGATTCCATGCTTGGATAAAATCACGGACAGATCCAGGATTTATCAAGGGGGGGGGGGGGGGGCTAACTTTTCTGAAGGGCTAACTACACCTGTGAGTCTGAAGTGCACACTAGTCGCAGGCTTTTTATTAGTATATTTCCATAGGTAATAAGCTATTGAAATCGTCATCATGACAGTATTAATGTCTACCAGGCAGCTGCCTTTGAAACCCCATTTTATCCAATCTATATTCACAGCTGCAGGAGGGGGGGGGGCTATAGCCCCCACTGGATCCGCCTATGGAGAAAATGGCTCATTTGAGCACATAAGGAAGGGATCAAGGTAGTGTTTGAGCTTAACTGTCATTGCTGAAAGAAACTCCATCCAGTTGCTTATGGAGAGAGTGAAACAAGTAATGATTCAATGGTGCAGTGTTAAGGCTAGATGGGTAGAGTTCGGCATTGATCATCTGAATCTACTTCATGACTCTCTCCTATCACTACAAACATCAGAAATGCTCGCAGTATAGCCTTGCAAGAAGAGAAGCTCAAGTTGTGGAATTGGAATTTTGCTCTACTTGAATAGTTTACATTCAACTATATATATATATTCCAGTCTATATATTATGACCACTGCTAAGAACTTAAAATTTTGCTGATATGCATCAGCAAAATAATGAAAGAAAAGATAAAAACATACTTAGTAGAACATTCAAAAAATGTTCTACATGATAGAATTTCCAGCAGTTTTAAATTGTTAGATACACTTCAACATCAGGGAAAGAGATGGTACAGATATTAACCATCACATCTCCTCATGTTTTGTTTTGAACTGTTCTTCGTGTTTGTGCTGTCTCTTTTCCAGATAAATAAGTGTACATATCACTTTGAAACAAGTGGAAGTTCATCATTTCTTAAACAAAAAAATACTTACTACAACATTTATCTTTCATTATTATGACAACCTTTGCATGTTGTGTTTTCATTGTGGTGAAATCCATTGTGTGAGATAGGGTAGATGTGCTTACCATTTGCAGTTGATACATAGGCTAGGGACCCGATCATATAATTTTGAACAGTTGAAGGATAATGGTTTAGTAAATTGCCAATAGAGTATAGGCTAGTTATAAAGTGCTGTTGTTAAGGCATTCCAAAAGTGGAAGAATATGCAATTTGACAGGCTGATAGAGGACACCCTTATCTCATTTACGATCATGGTTAATATAGATTGTAATGTCTTGTGTAAATCATTCCATAAAATTGTGGATTGGTTGACCATGGAATTTAATCAGGGGATGAACAGTGACTTTCCTTGACTGTAATCAAAAGAACCTTCCTCTGAATAGGCCTCCAAAAAGGAACTCTTGATATCAGTAGACATTGTTAATCATCAGCAACCATATCTACAGCTCTGAGAGATGTTGTTCAACCATTAAAATGAAATGTAATGTATTTCTGATTTTTTTTTTCTAATTTTTATTCTCCTTACAGTTTGAATTTACTCTTACTTTGGCTATCTGCACAAGAACAAGCCCAAAAGACTTACAGATACTCAGGAGGCATTCCCAGGTAACGATATTATTTTACCTTTTTTTTTGGCTAGTTGAAATTTTAAGCATTTAAGTTAGTAATTACTGTTAAAATACATAAGTATGTTTTTTTTAAGAAAATGATATGCATATATATTCCTTATTCTTTTCTATAAATGTTGTGGCAACTTAATATACGTAATGCACCATTTCACTGATGTAGTGCATTCTTTTTATTTAGCACATAAGATGTTAGTATCACTTCAGTAGTTCTTGAGTTACAGACATTATTGGGACAGCAGAAATTTGAAGATAAAGCAATGAACAGTCATCAAATTAAGCCAAAGAAAAGTGCAAGGGAAATGTTAAGAACCTGAGAAAGGTTCTTGGAAATCAGTGTCTATCATAATGCACTTGTATTTGATTCACTAACATGATTTCATGACAGTCATATGTCAATCGATGTTGAACCAAACTGGAAAAAAATATCACAACTATTGAGTTCCCTCCTTACTCATCTTACTTGGTCGAAGTAGAAGTTGGTTTTTGTTCCTAAGAATTAAGAGGATAATCATTTGACAGAATTAAGACCATGCAAGAGAGATTGACACTGCACCTTGAAAGACATTAGTTTCAGCAGTTCTTCCAGGACTTACTTCATTGTTATAAATGCATGTTTACAATGAAAGTGATTTTTCCTTTGGATACTCATAACCATTTATAAACCTTAGCATTATTATTCTCATTTTTACAAAATTTCCGTCGTAATTTAATAGCCACTCTGTCAAATGCCCATTAATTTTTTTTGAAATGTTGAATAAAAATACGATAACAAAAATCTCTGAAGCATTTAATAAGGAATATCTGTTTTATTGTAAACAAATTTTTTATGTAGAAATCATACTTACTAGGTCTTATCATATTACTAGTCTTTAGATTAAACTCTCAGATTAGACTTTTTATGTATGTAAGATTATCTGATCTGTCCTGATGACGTTTGGAAAATTTATTTCTCTGAAGGTATTTTGAACTTTGCTTCATTGTGCTAAAAATAAACTAATTTTAATTTGTTTAAAATTTAAAGCTATTCTTCTTTTCCTGGCTTTACTTCCCAGAGACTCACCATTTTTATTAATATTTTCCCATTGTAACATCTAGGCTACTATTTTGTTAAATCAAATTTTACAATAATTATTAACAGCTAAATTTACTTTGCATATGGAACCCACTGTCTTGCCTAATGATTTTTTTCTTCTTATATAATATACAAAAAATGTTGATTCCTTGTCCTGCGTTCCATTAGGCTCAAAAGTTTGGAATTTCTTCTAGGGAGGTCCCACTTTCGGGATCGAGACTCGGGATACTTAACCTTTTGCACCGTCTGAGTCTGTCATCGGTGGAGTTTGGCTGGCTGATGAGTCCTAAAGAGGACGAAACGGTCGTCCAGTCTCTCCCTGGTAACAGCTCGGGGTGCAAAATCCTTCTACTTAGCCTTGTGCCTTCCTTGGTTATCATTTGTTGATTTTGTTTGCTTTACAACATTCCAAGTAATTATCAATTTAAATTTAAAAATATAAGCATTATGTTATGTGTCTCAGTTGAATGTACTTTTATACAGTAATTGAAATTCTGCAATGTTTGTGAAATTAATAGGTAATTTTTAGAAAAAATAAGAACTTTAATGAAGATGTGAATAATGATAAAACATATGAACTTATTTTTTTTTTTCTTCTGTCTGTGAATAATTATAGATATTAACATCTTCTCTTTTACTACTACTACTAGTCGTGAATGGGCCCCAACGGACCACGCGCTAGCCCCATTTGACGTCAGGACAAGGCTAGAAAATCAGAGACGAGAATTCACTTCCCGTCGAGGATTCTTCTCTTTTATTTATTTATTTATTTATTTATTTATTTTTTAGAAAGTTTATGCATCTCCAAGCAGAAGACAAATGGCAAGCAAAGGAGAAACAGAAGAAATTACCTATCCAAATATATTTTTTATGATTGATAACTTTGATGAGGTAATTCCATTAATAGTTAATTATATGTCTATTAAAAAATTATAAATTTGTTTAGGGCTAAGAACTTTCAAAAGGTGCTATAGAAGAACCATTTTCATTCTATTGTCCAAAAAAATATCTGGCCAATAACAAAATTCCCAGTCCCAATTCATAATCAGTATGTTGTAGGTTTATCTTTACCCTCAACTGAGTGAATAAATATTTGACTGATGACCTATTCAATTATTAGTGGTTTCCATCCTTCATATATATATATATATATATATATGATGAAGTTATATATATGATGAAGTATGCTGAAGTTTTGTAATCAAGAGCCATTATGAATTTGACAAAATGATATTTATTATTTCAAGTGGCAACACAGAATCAGGGATTTGGATTGATGGCTTTTTACGATGGCCTGAGTAAATACATCTGTACTATGTTATGTAATTATATCACGCAATTTACTCTGGATTATTTGTCATGCTTTCTTAATGCTGTTTTGCTCAACCAGCAGCCTAATATTAAGCAAGTCTGTGGATTTGCGTATTTAATATTTTTCTTCTTCATATGTTGCAGAACAAATGACTGCATTCTAGTACTGGCTTGTTATACATCATCCATAGAAATACTCCATACTCATGTGCTAGCATGGCAGCACATTTCATTTTAAAGCACCTTTGGTTAGCACAAGAGTAGAAACTGTTTAATCATTTATAGACTTGAAGTATCCCATAAGTCCAGTCTCATGGAAAATTGATCTTTGTTTTAAATATATAGAGAGAGAGAAAAAAAGAAGATATTGAAAAATAAAATCAAAGTTAAAATTAGTATCTTTTCTGTTATGTGCAATGTTAATATAGTGGTTCAAACTGAAATGCTAATGTGCAAAAATCTCTGGTGTATGTTTTGATATAGGTGTTAGCTAATACTCTATATTTTCAGTATTCCTTTCATATGTCCCTGATAAATTAAAAAATTAACCAATATATTTATCGGAAACATAAGGTCAAACTAAAATATTATCAATTATTTTGACAGGTTTATTTTCTTGTGAGATTATATTTATGGGAGATTCTGAATAATTTTATAATTTATACAAGACGCTTGTCCATTTTGTCCATTTTAATACTTTCCTCTCCCAAATCATTCATATTGCACTTTTTACCTGTTATTTTTGTAATAAATACAAAGCTACAAATTTTCCTCTTCAGAATTTTGTTGAATTCCTATTTCCATAAGAAGAGTGTTAATTAAACTTCATAGATTTGATATATTTATATTTATTGTTATTATTAGGTTTTCTGTGATATTGTTGTTCGGGATGGTGAAATGGTTTGTGTAGAATTGGTTGCTGGTGATAAGGAAGGTTCTATTCAGGGTGTCATATTTCAAGGATCAATTCGTTATGAAGCTCTGAAACGTGTTTATGATGCTCGAGTAAGTATTGTTAATGAATCTATTGTCTTCTTATGATTCTTTTTAATTTTGAAGACTTTTATAATGATAATAATAATAATAATAATAAATTTTAAAAAAGATTAGTTATATACATTAAAATCTTGAAATAAAGAGTGAATAAAGTCCAAGGTAAATTAACTTTATTCACTATTTAAATGTCATGTGTAATCGGCTTTGATTTATCACTACCATTGCTAAGATCATTCATGTTTTTGTTGTTACTGATGTTGCTGAATAATTTGTCATTAAATTCTGATGTATGATGTTGACTGTATTTATAGATATTGTTGTGAGTTAAGAAAAATTTCTTAATTACTTTTAAGGGAAGAGATATGCACTTTAGTAAACGTCAGAATATCATAAAGGTTAGAAATTATGATGTTGATTTTGTTCAAAATATTTACAGATTATTATCAATAATCAATAGTTCTTAGACTTCAGGATTTTGTAGTTCATTAAATTTCAAAAAATATTTTAAGCGCTGACATACACTCATTTTTACTTACAAAATCAAACATTGATAATTCCCTATCATCGCTACACTAACTGATGAAATGCATGAAGTCTCCAAAAAGTTTTATAAAATACATTCTTGCTGATTGCAATAAATTTGAATTGATGAATCTAAAAGGATTAATGTTCATAATAAATTATGGGAATATTCTTCGGTCATTTTTTTCTTGAAAATGTTAGCCATTACTCTTAGACCAGGGGTGAGGAACCTTTTGTTATTGGAAGGCCACATGTTATATAGTGGAGACTTGATCAGGCCTTATCAGTAGAGCTCTACATATACGTATGCTATTAAAATATTCCTGATAGATCATGAAATTCATATATTTAGTTATAAAGTAGTAAAATCAGTTTCCTAAGAATGTATCTAGAATTATAACATGGAAATATCGCTATTTGTTTAACAAAAAATAAAGTTCAAGACATGTTTTGAGAAACCTAACTGTCGTTAAGCGAGGTATGATTGTATTGAAATAGAAATATTTGGACAACTTAATTTCAATTGATTTGGAAACGGTCTGCTTAAGAAGTTTTCAGTTTTCAGCTCTCACAATTATCATGTCATGAGTTTTCAATTTATTTATAACATAATCCCTTACTGTTTTTTTTGTAAGTTTCCTACTAAAACCACATATGAATTGAAATTGAATTGCAATAGGCTACACTGAGTTTCACAAAAGGTTGCAGGTTCTCTACCCCTATCTTAGACCTTAGTGAAAAAACTTACCTTTATAACTTTGAAAAATTATAATCATAAAACTATTTTGAGAACATAGTGCATTTTTCTGAAGTTGGATTTGATGATACAATCAGCCTAAGTCCACTTACCATTAGACACACATAAATCACCTAATAGCTGGTATCAACTGTGAAGACAAGTGGCGAAAAATGATAATTTATGATAATTTGTGAAAAAATATCCAATTAGGGATGATTCCATGAAATGACAAACAATGAGTGTATTATTTTCAGGGATTTTCTCTATTCTATGAGGAATTCTTGTGAGCATATATTATAGTTATATTATTGTATTATGTTATGTAAGTGCATTTAATATATAAATATAATATGAAAACTTTAAAAAAATGATAAAATTTAGTTTTATACATAATTCCCTACATAATCTATTATTATTATTACTATTCAATTACTAGACTAGCATTAAATCTATTAAGGACGAAAGAGGTTCTAACTTTTATATTTTAAATTTTTTCTGTGCAGGAACTTGTTGAGAAATCAGCACATGAAGGTGACAAAAATTCCTATAGAAAAACATTAGAACTTAAATAGTGATGTCTAACAATAGATATTAATCATTTTAGCTAATCTACTAATTCTGTGTGCTTTGATATGATTAAAATTAATCAGATATAAGCAGCTTAAAACAAGTAATGTGGAATTAATTATTTTTTTTTTCAGAAAATGAAAAATTTCTGCTGTTATATTCAGCAAATATTGTAATTTAAAAGTAAGCGTAGACTTATTTTTTTGTGATTTTTTTTTTCTTTTTTCCGACAAAATAAAAAAATAATATTAAGTATAACATTGTAAGGCAAGTGGATTTTTTGAAAGTTCTTTTAAGGACTTCCTGTTGCCAACAATAACTTATAAGTTTGCGAGGAACCTATACTAACCCATGGACAGATGTTTGGGAACAATTATTCTATTAATCTATAATTTCTATTAAGAAAAACCCAGAAATTTATTTAAATTCAGCATATATTTTTTTTTTCCACAGACTAGTTTAACAACAAAAGTTGCACAAAGGATGTCTATGGGATGGTATCAAGGACAACAACGTATGGAATTTGTACGCATGAAAGGTCCTCAAGGTAAAGGCCATGCTGAAATGGCGGTGAGCAAGCCTAAGGGTTCTGGAGTTGAAACTCCTACTTCAGAGCCAGGGTTCTCGATAACTGAATTTGATTGGGATGATGATGAAGATATTGAGGTTAGTAACATACATCATTTTGTTATTGCTACGCATAAGCTTCATTTGGTTTAAGAATAATTACAATTCTTTACTCCAAGAATTATAATGTATAAGAATTTGTTGGAAATTATTCACATTTTGTAAAAGATTTGCAGGAAATCACTTATGAACAGCAAAATATTTACTGCAATAAAAAAAGCAGTTGTAAAATCTTATAGATTTGATTAAGTAAAATCATTAAAATTTTTTGATCAGCAGCACTGGTGATGAAAAATTGGAATTTGAAGTCATCATATGGTGCCAAATCAGAGTTATAGGAAAACTTTGTTACAAACAAAATTTTCTTCACTAAAAATTTACTCAGTGTTCATAACAAATGGTTATCAGCATGACATTCAGGGTATTTTATGTGAATATGTTCAGGGCGATTGCATAGGCTTGATTTATGTCCTCTGACTGTTGGTAGCACTGTATGCTGGTATATCATTCCATGGTAGTCAAAGCAAAGTTATAATCATTACCTTTTCTGCAGATGGAGCAACCTTTGTCTTACTATACCTATACATGCTTCTGTTCTGGTGTTAGGAGTGAGATATTCATCTTGCAGATACACATTGCTGTGTAAATGGTCATTGCAACATTGTGTTTTTAGTACCATGTTCAGTATGTTGGCAACTTCATCTAAGGTAATGTCTCAAATAATAACAGCCCTGATACTAATCACTTCCTCCATTGATACTCAAATCTTTCAATGATTCGTGACCTTTGCTGAATAACTTTAACCAAATTCAAAAGATTTAGATAGTTTATCTTATTTATCGTAAACCTGTACAATATTTCAGTGGTTGTTTCTTTAAAAGAAAGCGAAATTTCGTTGCTGTGTACTGCTCCCAAGATCATCTTCATGATTAATATTTGATAGGCAGAAATTACACGATTTCAACTTCATGTGGGTAATTCAAATGAAACATTCTGAACACACAAAACAAAAGATGCTCGTTACAGTACTATACATTCGATTCTATAAAGTTAGCACTTTATGAAAAAAAAAAAAGAATCAATCTCAGTTTCTTTTACTCACTATTAACTGTTACATACGTAAGTATCAAGTGTCACTTTCTTATTATCAGCTTTTCTCTATTATTTATTTTAGTCTTTACTTTGTGCTTCTGTGAAGTTCTTCATAGCTTTCTGAATATCTTCAACCATGATTTTCCTAAGTCTTCCTAATTTTTTTCCCCCCTTTCTTGAGGTAATGATTATCATGCATGTTTAAAAAGCAATTCTTCATTATTCATTCCCATTATATGTCTATCCTAAATTAGTTATCTTTCTTTCTTAGTCTTCTGTTAATGTTTTTTTTTTTCATTGTCATTATTGTCTTATTTTTTATGCTTTACCTTCTAGAAAGCCACACAATCCCTTTCCAGCATTGAAACAGTTTTTATTCCATTTTTGTTTTTAGCCCACCCAAAGCTATCCTTTTCACTATTGTTGTACATTTATTTATTTTTTTTCTTTTAAAATTTCATTGCTTTATCAGATAACGTATGATCTTTTTATTGCTTTTCTATCCAGACATGGTTCTCTCTTTAATTTCTTTGGAGTCTTTACCTTCATAGTTAAGCACACTACAAAATCGTAAATCTTAATTCTCTTACTTTTTTTTCAGTTCTGTCTTTACATCTGTTTTTCTAACATGAAAATTTATATGATTCATATAATTAAAAGCTTTACTTTTCATATTGTTCTTTATCTTGAGTAATGAAAACTTGGTTGTTCACAAATTGTAAGTGTTAATGGTTTGTTGCCTTGCACATGAAAAGGAATTTCATGAAATATTTCTCTTGATTTATCAGATTTTTTTTTTTTTTTGCTTATATTTTTAGTTTTAATCATAAATTTATCATCACTCTTGTATACATTAAAAAAAAAAAAAATCTTTTCCATAACAGACTTCTCAATATTAGTGCTTTGTTTTCTCCCTATCAATCATTTATTCTAGGAGTATCCATATATGCAGAGGCGAATGAGTGATCCCAGCTCCAACCTCAACAATTTTGTCCGTGGTTGGCGGACCAAGTCAGAAGCTGCAAAGTCACGATCAGAGAATGAAGGCCTTGATTCGTATGCCAACGGATACAATGAGATTGAGGCCGGAGATTTAAGGGATGGTAAATAAAGTTATGGTTCCTTATTATGGTAAAATTTCCTCTGGTTGAGATTCTAAGTCAGTCTAAAACTAATAAAAAAAATTCTGATTAAACAACTGATTTCTTTTTTTTTGTTGTTGGTTTGTTTTAAATTTTTATAGGTGTAATTAAATTTGGTTCTTTTAATTATAGGATTTATTGAAGATCTTTAATTTAGTAACTTTCCTGCTTAAATCATTTGATGGGTAGATAAATATAAATCGATATATTTTTCAGTTTTCTAATCCTAGAGAGACTATTAATTAGCTGTTTATAGCAAAACAATGTGTTATTTTTTTTAAAAAAATACTTATTTCAGAAAATTTTTCTTAATTTCTTGAAATAAAAAAAAACTACCTGAAAAATTAAGTTAGCCTCATGTAATTGAAGAGCTTGCCAGACTAGTCACACATTATTTCTATTCATATGATAATAGCACTAAGGCATTGCTTATTGTTTTACAAGATACAGCATTATAACATAGATCTGAAGGAGCAGTAGATCATGATTTAATCCATAAAATATATATTAAATAATACTTTAGGTATTCCACAGTACTTTCTCTGCTATGCCACTTGCTCAGTTGTTATTGGAGAGAGGAAAAGCTACTGATAATCTCATTTCCAGTAAAAATACCTCTGGGGTCCCCATTCTTTTCTGAGAGAAGATTGACTAAAAAATAAACAAATAAATAAATAAAAAAGGGACTGAAGGGTTGCAATGATAACTACATTCCTAGTAATATTTAATAAAGCAAACAGAACCTTTATTCCAAGTTACTTATTTGATATCAAGTTACATGTTTCAGTTTGTTCTGTCTTTTTAGTTCCAGTTAGTTATTGAAATAGAATTTATTTTTCTTTCTTTATTTTTTTTCCAGTAATTCTTATTTTTAAAAAAAAAATCAAATGATTTTATTGCTGCTGGTTTATTTTAATTCTTTAATTCATTTGTTTTATTTACTTTCATTTTCAGTTAAATTTAGTTTATTTTAATGCTTACTATAATTTGCTTTTTTTTTATTTTTGTAATTTTTAAGTTTTTGCATGTTTGATTTTGCTTGCTTTATTTATTTTTTTTCCCTTATGTTTTGTCAGCACAGCACCTTAGGAAAGGTTTGAGTTCTTCTGATTCACAGTTATTCAAACCAAAATTAATAAAACCTGCTTTATCTGGTTCTTGTAACTTAATTCAAAAGGCACATAAAAAGAAAAAGCAGAGGGCTAAAGGACCAAATATTAGAGGTTAGCTTGCATTTAACCAACACATTTATTTTTAGTTATTTTTGTATTTTACATTTTGCTAGATTCTGAAATGAAAATTAAATTTGTTGAATCTGTAATATTTTAATCATAAAACGAGCCATATTAAGATGACTGTGCAAATTCTATAGAAACTTCATAGTTATTATGATCGTAAGTCAAAAGTGAGTTACATGCTATTAAACCTCGGCCCCCTCCCCCCCAACATCTCCCAATCAAAAAAATAAAAATAAAAAAAAAATAAATCCAAAATTAATACACTTTTTCTTTGTTGAAATTATGGTAAGAATTTTTTATTCAAAGTTTAGTCTGTTTTGTAAACTTGTTTCCAAGGTAAATCAAAAGTTTGTACTTACAATTGGTAAAACACTTTAAAAAAATTCTTCATAATAATTAAAGTAAATCAAAAGTAATAATTTTGTAAAAAATGTTGTCATAAATTTAAAATTAATTTTAATTAAAAAAAAAGAAATAGTTGATATATTAGAGAGATGTAAGACTCCTTTCCTAAAGCATTGAACCCAGGAAATAGGAAGTTGGTGCATTCATGAATTAATCCAATCTGTTGTTTGATTTCCCATCTGTATAAAATCTTCTCATTGGTTGCCTCTGTCTCAGGTGGTTTCAGTAGTGAGGAAGGAGAATCTTTCTCTTTATGCAAAGATTAAAAATATTAAAGTTTAAGGAATTTTGAAATCATATGGAATGAAGTATAAGCTATGAATTGGACATCTAGCAAAATCCCAGTGGTCTATTGATCCATGGGCTGCAATAAATCAACATGGACCATAATCAAATGTGTGGGCCTCAAATATGTAACTTAATGGGTTGATTGACATTTTTGCTCAGTCATCTTCAAGCTGCCAGCTGCCCTTAATGTTGAAAATGAATTGAATGTTTGATGGAAATTTAAGTTCAAGAATGCTGATTGAAGAGGAAAAATAATTGTCAGGAAAAAGGTTGTTTTGGAAGTGTCAGTAACATTTTAGAAGAACAGAAATTTATGACTATCTCCAGATTGTAAGTGTAATTTAAGGAAAGATCCCCATCTGCTATCTCTTTACTGAGAAATAATATTAACTGCTAAGACTGTAATTCTTTTTTATGTATTTTTTTTGAGCATGGAATTTTCTTTTTTCTGTAAAATTAAATTCCACAAATGCTTAGTTATCAATTGTGTGAAGGGAGAGATGTGTGGGTCGGAGCTCCAATGGCTAGCACTGGGCTTTGGGCTGGAGGAACCGGGCTCAATTCCTGGCAAAGAATTAATTTTTCCCCAGTATTTCTCGTTCATATGGGTCCTAGGGTTCACCCAGCCCTCTCTAAAAATAGGGTCTGGTTTCTTTCCTGAGGGTTAAAAGTGGGCGGGTATCAGGCTGACCATCTGACCTCAACTTAGTCCCTTATTTCCCTTGACCCCAAGGGCCACATAGGGCTTTAGTGGGATACTAGCGAAGGGAGTGATGTACTAAATAAACTGGCAATTCAATGTATATGGTACTATGGCCAGGGAACAAAGTAAATGATAATTTGCAGTTCATTATTTTCTATTTTTTTTTTTTACAAGAAACTTAAATTTGATACCCTAGAAGTTGCTTTATATTACAGTATGGCCGAAAACAAACGACATTGAACAATTTGACCACATGAAAGGTGGCACTGCGAGAAGAACACTTAGGTGATTGTTGTATTCGGAACAGGAACGATTGTGTATGTGAGATTAATCAGTGTTGCTGTGAAAATGGTATTAACTACCAAAGAGAAAGTGTTTATTGTGGAGCACTATTTTCGATCGGAACAGGCCGTGGCAATGGGCCTAGCCTGCTACATGTTGCAACGGAATTTCGAGAGCGCTTTGACCATCCAGCACCGACGAACAAGGTTATGCTATCTGTTGTCGATAAATTCCATCGAACCGGAAGTGTTCCCACACAGCAGAAAGGTTGCACCGGCCATCTCGTAACAGTAAAAACGAATGAAAATCACGGCCGACTTTTTGAGCAGGTGTTGCAGTCGCCACCACGAAGTCTCTGACAAACGGCAGTTAAATTGAACATAGGTCAAACATCAGTTCGACATATGTTTAAAACCATTGGTGAGTTCCCTTACAAGATACAGACTGGCCAACCATTGAAACCAGTCGATAAAGAAGCAAGAGTCATGTACTGTGCTTCCATGTTAGCAATGGTGTATGATGATCCCAGATTTTTGGCTTATGTTTGGTTTTCGGATGAGTGTCATGTTCATCTGAATGGCTATATCAATAAACAAACAACCCAATTTCTTGGTTTCACCCGACCAAACATCATTATTGAAGCACCACTCTACAGTGAATGGGTGACGATATGGTGTGCGGTCTCTGGAAATGGCATCATTAGTCCGTACTTCATTGAGGATGACCAACAGAATTTGGTGATTGTAAATCAGGTGTGTTATAGAGAACAGGTAATCATGCCATTTCTCAGGGACCTCCAATGTTTCTGCTGAGCACGATACCTACGTCTTCATTCCCAATGGTTTCAACAGAATGAGGCTACGTGTCATACGGCGAGGGAATCACTTCAGCTACTTCATGACACCTTCGGAAAACACGTGGTATCCCACGGAGCAAACATTCCATATCTCTCTCATTCCCCTGATTTAACTTCACCTGATGCATACATTTGGGGAATGCTGAAAGAAATGCCTTTTCAAGGACAGCCTCCAGAAAACATTGTTGAGTTGCAGCAAAAGATTGTGACAACTCTTAAGAGAATGGAACAACCTCTCTTCCGGGACTTGGTGGACAACCTTCGCAACTGCTACCTGTACTGCTTAGAGTGCCAAGAAGATAATATTGAACATGTATTTGTCAACAACCACCGTTGATTATTCTTTGGTTGCAGCGTTTTCTGTTCAAAACGGTTCAGTGTCGTTTGTCTTGGCCATACTGTATATCTGAAATTTTAAGTTAAATGTATTCTCTATTGGAAGGAAGGAAGTAATTTTTATTTATTCATTATTGTTTGGTATTTTATGAGAATTGTTTATGTTTATATACAATTTATTCTCAACTGGTATTCATCTTACTATTATCCTTGTTTCTTGTCAAATCTTCAATGTATATATCAAAATGTTAACAGCTTATAAAAAAAAGTCTAATTTATCTATTTATATTAATTCAGTATGAATTTAAAACTTGAAATACTGCATCAGCCTTCTTTCTTTTGTTGATTTTTGTTTTACACTGTTAACAATTTTGGATATTTTTCTCCAAATCTTCATTAGAACTTGACGATACTACTTACAACAGGTTATGGATGATGAAGGGGTTTGGGCAGGCCTATCATTTTTGGAAGGAATCACGGAGGGCGCAGTCTGTAGCATTACATGCGTATTTGACATATGTTACATTGCCATGGCATCACATCATTGCAGGTAAAAATTAAGGCCATTGATGTAAATCAATAATTTACCTATTCAGTAGCAATAAAAGGTATTTTCTGGTTAATCTTAAACAATTTCAAAAAGAATGTTGTTTAATAAAAGATTACATTTGGAAAAAAAAAAAATTGAGCTCATTTCAATATTTTAAATTATTTACTGAGTTTAAATCTTTATTTCTAATTGTCACAGAATTAAGAAATATTCTACATTTGTCAGTTGTTTTAATTGAAACACAGCTTTTTAAAAAGTAAGTAAAGTAATTCATGCCAACAATTTATGCTACCAAGTTTTGAAGACCATCATACAGTTACATTACTTGATTGAATTGTAAGGCAAAAAGACAAAGAAAATCCTTTCTAAATCACTGTAATTAGCCAAGCAGATCAAGTATAGTAAGACTCCAAGTCCAGAAATATCGTTGTATAATTGGCAGTGAAGAAAGGAAGGGTTTTCTTTTCTTTCTCCTTTGAGCATTAACATACTTTCCAAATTACTAAAAAAAAAAAAATATTATATATCGTGAAGTCTATAATTTTTATTAAGGACTTACTAATATGGTTAGTAAACAATTAGTTAGTTCATAATTTTGAATAGAAGAAGCAGACAAATACAGGAAAGAAAGAAATTGAAATATCCAAGCCAATACTTGGTTTCGAACCCAGGTTCCAACACATCTGCCTCAAGGGAGGCCACCATCTGGAATGGCCATATGTAACTTTAAGAATCTCTTATAAGAGATGGTCAAAACTTCTCTGAATTGAACTAGGGAAAAAAATATTTTATAAATGTAGGGGTAAATAAAAGTAATTCTAATTAAATTAAAAATTACTGTATATCATAACTTCAGTTTTTTTCATTAATTTCAATAATTAGGAATTAATATTCTTAGGATTTTAATATATCTGAAAGCATTTTGAAGTTTAATATGTTACTAGAATTACTTTTTATTATTTCTCTTATTAAAAAACAAAAAAAACAAATAAAAAAAAAAAACCAGCTTAAATTTGAGTTACGTATATTACAGAAGTTTGGATTTAAAAATTGAAAATTAATACCTCACCAATTGATTAGTAAAGGATGATATATCCAAGGACTTCATTTACAGTACTTCAACGTTTGATAATCTGCTGATTTCTTACAACAGTGGATCTCAGTTTAAATGAAACCTCCAAGAAGGCAGAAATGAATCCCTGAATGGGATATAGACCAACTCATTTAAGGAATTTTTCTTGTTTGTTGAGCATGCAAAGGCTTACTAGTCCACTTGAACATATTTCTTGGTTTGCTTGTTTGTATGCACATCACACTAAAACAGCTGGACAGATTTCCATAGTTTAGTAGGTTGCTTGTTTATTGTCCAACTTAAAACATAGACATTCTTATTGTGGTGTTTCCCCTCTCCCAAGTCCTCAAAAATGACCTCCATGTTCTTTCTCCACTAAATCTAGTAGTAAATTATTTGCTAAATAAAAGAAATTGAAAAATTAATAGAACTAATTGACTATCCATTGTTATTATCTTTACTATTCAATTGGAACATTTTTCTTCTTGGTTTGTTTATCACTCTACAATAGCTGGATGCATTTCCTTAGAATTTAGTGCATTGTTTATTTATGATCCAATTTAAAACTTGAGCATGATTATTTTGGTATGTTTTTATAAAAGCATAACAAACATTCTTTTTTGTGGATTAGTTTTGTAATATAGTAAATTTTTGAAAATTGTTTAGATTTACTTTCAGTGTTGTGGGAATAAATAAGACAAATACATGGTGTAGTTGTCGTGACATCCACGAATAGATTAGAGATCTGTGGTTGTCATTTTTTTGTTGATATCAGTGAGCAGGAGTTAGGTGAAAAGTTTTAAGAATTATTGCTTTGGAGAGATGATCCCCTGAATCACAGTTAGCTAGACAAAAAAAACCATTCAATGTCCTTATGGAATGAATGGTTTTTGTTTTTTCCAATTCATTATCTCCTACCCCAATTGCTTTCCATTGAACTAAACAGTAGAATATAGAAATTTGTATTTCCTCTATTTTTAACTATCTCAACCAAAGTTTAAAGTCAGAAGAAAACATATACTCTTTTTAAGTGTTGCTATGAGAGCCCAGTGAGTGTTTCCATCAACTGCAATAGGGCTTGGTCCTAATTTCAAATGATCTATTTGAGATTATGGCTTTTTACAAGGTAATTAAATTTGTCTTTACTCTGCTCCAACTCTATTCCAATCCATTGATCTAATTGATGATTTGAGATTCCTCCACTCCATTCATGGCAATAGAGTTTCATCATACATGCCATAATTGAAGCTCCTCTCTGGTTGTATTACTGCTTATCAGGGCCGTCGCGTGGTTTGTTGGTGCCCAGGACAAGATTTCGTCAGGCGCCCCCTGAATCTCCAATTCAACAACAAAAAAAAAAACGGAATCTCCTGTTGCCGTTGCCGCGGCGCCCCCCCCCCCTAGCTGATTATGCTTCAGGAAATTTTTGTGAATTTTGGTATAATATTGTACCAATCATGTGCTGTAGTATGTGTGTATTGAATATCAATGGAAGTTCTAGTTTCTTACATTTAAATAAATATGGTTGTGTAATACTGAACTGTTTTGATTGTGATTACACATATGAGGGCAGTCAAAAAAAGAACAAGACTGCCACTGTAGCGAAGTGCAACAGCGATGCGACTCGCATGAAAATAGTGATGATATTTTGAAATGCTGCCCTTTCTTCAGTGAGTGTGGTTATGGATGGAAATAGGTAATATGCTGTTTTGCCTACAAATGGCAGTTAAATGTAACATGCCCAGTTCAGCCTCTGTGAGCAATGACTGATACAAAGTAAGAGCAGTACGCTGCATTGAAATTTGGTTATCGAGTGAAGAGAACGGTCACTGAAGCATATGAAATCTTACAGGAGGCATATGAGGACAATGTGCTGCCACGTTCAACAGCATTTTGGTGGTTTTAAACAGTTTCCACAAGGTCATCAATCAATAAGCAAACAAGATGGGCCAGACCATCCGGCTATGGTTGTTAATGAGGCATCGATCAGCACTGCTGTTGCTATTGTACTTGAAGATCATCGAGCGAGAGTGAGGTAACTGGCTGAATTGCGGGGAATGTCTCATGATAGTGCTGGTGTGATTTTACATAATCATTTGCATATGAGATGTGTGTGTTTGCAAGGTGGATTCCATGTTTGCTTACACCAGAAAAGAAGCAGGTTGATTTATGCCTAACTTGGGAAATGAAGTTTCAGGAGCTTGGCAATGATATCTTGGATGCCATAGTGACCGGCGATGAATCGTGGATTCATCACTATGATACTGAATCGAAGCAGCAAAGTTAAAATGGAAGTCACCTTGCTCTCCCACAACGAAAAAGGCTAAAGTTGTTCCTTCCACTGTCAAAACGATGCTAATCACATTCTTTGATCATGTTGGAATGATTTTATCAACATGTTCTGCCACCTCACATGACTGTCAAAGGCACATATTATGTCACTGTTCTGTAGTATTCATCCAAACAAAACTGTGAAGAGAGGCGTATCCTTCATGAAAAAAGATGGATGGCTCTACAATGATAATGCTCGACCATATGTAGTCAATGTTGTGATTGAGCACTTGGCAAAAAACCATATCGCCTGCCTACTACAACAAAGCTACAGCCCACACTTGACACCATGTGACTTTTTCCTGTTCTCATCATTGAAGAAATCTCTTCAGGGTCAGTGCTTTCCATCAGACTGGGTCAAAAAGGAAGAGGCAATTTTGAAGAACCTCTAAAAAGATGGCTTTTTATACGTTTTCGAATGTGGCAGCGAAGATGGGACAACTGCATTGCTGCAATGGAGACTATTTTGAAAAGGACCACAGTCATTTGGACACTGAATAGCTGTAATTATAAGTCACAATAGCAGTCTCATTCTATTTCTGGCTGCACTTGTATTTTGGTGACTAGAATATTTAGCTTTCTCTCTTAACATGTAAATGATAGTTTATGATTATTGTTAAAATCATCTTAGCCATCATTTCAAAACTTGTTTGACAGATGCTTTTACCTGGATCAGACCATTCTCCTGTTATTGAGATTTTTGCAGTATTGACTTGTTCCTGTACATCCTTCAAATGTTAAACTCTATTGGTATTATAGTCTGTTGCTCTGAATGAACTTCTTTTCTTTATCATTGAGCACCGTGATCTCTTTTGCTGATTGATTGAATTCCTTGTCCTAATATCAGTATTCTCAAAATATTCAGTAATCTCTGCCACTTTTTCTCCATTCTATGTATTTTATATGTTTAGTTTTCCTTTATATTTTTCCATTTCAGTAATCTACTTACCATCTACTTTAACTACTGTAATGTTTCTAAATAAAATGGAACACTTATATACAATATAAACATTGTCTTTGAATTGAATACTCTGGGCTAACTCATCACTATTTATTTAAAGATCAGCCTGCCATGGGCAATATGCAACATTATTTTAACCATTCATTATATTTTAGTCAAATATCCTGCTTTAATCAACATTGTTGTCAGTGTTTTGTCCTCTTTTAAAATTCAGTATTCCCTTTCATTTTTCCTTATTTTTAAGAGTAATGATCTTTTACCCACTTCATGTGCTTTAAAGTTATATGTGTCCTTGCCACCTTTATATAATTTTGAAATTTAAAAAAAAAATAGAAATTTTTTCCTGGTAATTGTACTATCTGTAAATCATTATCTTTTTATAATATCTATATTACTTTTATCTTTAGTTCTATTATTTTCATTCCTTATTTTCGTTGTATTTTCTGATTGATAATGCAGCATCTAGAAGGATTGGTGCTATTATATTGGAACTCAGGCAGATGTTAGCATACACTGAGAAGTGCTATTGATTACATTAGCAAGAACATTTATGGAAAATTACCACTGTACCAATCTGGTGAAGTGGTGTAATTAGTAAGACGTGGAACTGCCCCATGCATCAATGCATGCATGAACATGGCAGAGAAAGCTACTGTACAGCTGCATAATGTCCTCCTGAGGAATATAATGCCAAGTAACTTAAAGTCACTGTTCCAGTTGATCAATGTAGTGGCTGGTGCATGTCTTGGGTGTTGTTGGAGCTGTTGACCCATCATGTGTCAGACATGGTCAATAGGTGAAAGGTTGAACGAGCATGCTGGTCATGACGGTACCTGAATGTTTTGCTCGTGTAGATACTGTAGAGTAATGCAAGCTGTATAGGAATGTGCATTATCTTGCTGATAAAAGGTTCTACGGTGGTGAAGAAATTGGACAGCTACACTGCCTGCAAAATGTCTGTAATATATTGTAACAATTGGAGATCCTCTTATGATGACCAGCTCTGACTGAGATGTCCGATAAATGGCATCCCACATTGTTACACCAGGTGCTCGACTCTGTGATGTTGTTGCACTTATTGGGTGGCATTCATTTGCCTGAATGGTGGTGAACACATTGTCTGCCATCATGTTGATGGCTAGGCAAATCAAAACAAAAATGAGATTCATCACCTTAACACCATGGTATACCATTCCTGTTCATTCTAATTCTGCCTAAGATAACACAAATAAAGAAATGCTTGCATGTGGGCAGATTTGAGCAGTATATGCAGTACAGGTTGATATGCTTGCAGTAAAAATTGTAAAAGTCTGTTGCCATTTCCTTTGCAGGTGCATTGCAGTCACAAGCCTTTTTACACAATGCCAGATGTTGCAAATGACATTCTTTGTGGTCATATGTGCTCTTCCCGATCCTTGTTGGCATTGTGCTGGATCTTTGCTGAACCCATTGACACTATATGAGTACAATGGTGTTTGGGACTGCAGCCAACATGAAAGGCTATATTTCTGTAAGATACTCTAGCTTCTTTAAGGCTGACGATTTTTCCACGCTCAGTCTGCTAACTGTTGGAATAGCTGTTGATGTCTGTGCAAGGGTATCTTTAGCAGTTTTGAACAATCTCCACAATGTTTAATCAGCCAGGGAACTTAAATAGCATATATCTGGGTTCCACAGCTCCGCACCTGTGATGTCAGCTTGTGACTGTCCAATTGCTTTGATCAGCCCACATACCTAATCATTTGCTTGTATTTACATAAACTTCTTCTTCCCCACATTTCATGACATTTGTATAATTTCCTGCAGATGTTGTATTTTTTCCCCCCTTTAATATTTACTTTGATTGGGAATGTTTTTTCAAAGTTAAAACTGAAGGTAT
>JAFIDM010009631.1:131580783-131602523 GCA_023159025.1 Thereuonema tuberculata | reverse complement strand
GTAGGCTATTTTCAACTGTCTTTTTTGACAGTTGAAAATAGCCTAAAGGTTAGGCTGAAACATCCTGATTTTAACCTTTTAATCCATGACAAAAAATTACAATCCTGTAATTTGGATATATCATATAATTTGGGATACCTTCAGTTTTAACTTTAATATTTACATTCTCGATTGCTCTGTTTTGTTGTATACTTTATTTATATATATAAGATAGTATACAACAAAACAGAGCATTATATAATGTTATTCATTTTGTAAGTCTACAGTACATGTGAATGATTTTTTTTAAATATTTAAAAATTTGTATATGTTAACATATCTCTCAGCCAACACACAACTAAATATAGAATGTTTAATTAATATTTACCTTATTAATTAAAATTAACTTGTTTACATGTCCTTTTTTACAAGGATTGTTTGTACTACCTAATTTTTTTTTTATTCTTTAATTGGTATTTACTTAATTTGATATTAAAATATATAATTTATGTTCATCAATTCTTTTACTTTTTAAAGAATGCTAAGGTTGTTGTTATTTTTGTTCTCCTTAGATTTACTCGAGAGTCGCCAACCTCCAATCTTAACATTTTAGTCCCGATATCAAGAGTCAAAGATCCTACAAGTGCTTTAAGTAAAACTAGTAGACATGAACTAAGAAAGTCATGGAACCATTTTCCAGTAGAGAAGCAGCGAGCTTTCTGCTGTTTGGCAGTTGAATAGCATCATGAACTTAATTTCATCTTTGGGCAAATAAATTTCTGAAGAAATAGTTATTTACCTTTTTCAATCCAGCTGAAAAAAAAAAATCATTGTAAAATAAACAGGGATCATGTGGAACTGAAAATGCACATAATGTCAAGTATGGTGCAGTTTATCTTCCAAAAGCACAAGATGAACATAGAATGTATAAATAGTGCAAAAGCCATTGCCATTATGTACAATTTCTTGTAATTATTTTAACTTTATTTATCTAGTCAATATGAAAGTCTAATGATACAACAATACAATCAAGTTCAAAATAAGAATACTCATCTTAATTTTTCCAACATTGAATTGGTGAGTTTTGAATCATTTAAGTCTAAGACCACCAATCTGAAAATAATCATTCTTTTAGGTTCCTAGTCAATGACTGTTAATTGTGATATTTAAAATTTCAACAAGTTTTAATGTGCCGATATTAATAAATATCACCCTCAGTGAACAACTCATTTCTGAAAAATATGATAAATGGCTGAGTTTATATGGGAAAGGGATTAAAAACAAAAGTACAATAATAAATGTTAAATTTTTCTTTTTGGCAAATTGCACTTGTAAAGTTCCTTCAAGAAAGTTCTCCAGAATAGATTAGAAATTCAACAAAGGAAATAAAAAGAATTCTTTGTATCCTAAACAGTCATTTCATTATCTGTTTTATTAATTTTGATGTCCATTGCTTTTCAGATTATATGTGACAAACTTAAATTAATTTATTGTCATTGTTTTATGTGGTGTAAATGTATAAATCATAATTTGTTTCAATATTCTTGTGCCAATGTAAACCACTCACATTTAATGTAACATCTTTAAATACAAATTTTCATTACTATTTTCTGCTGCTAATAGAATAAGAAACCTCTAATTGAAAATTAAGCAAAATAATTAAAAGATATATTTTTTTTTAATTTAATAATTTATTTTAAATACTTTAATTTACTGTTTGATTTCATGTTAAATAGAAAAGCTGTTGCAGATTTAGCTGTTCTGTAAATTTTCAGGTACAAGACATTTCTGAGATGATAAAGTGTCCTTATAGATCTTTTAAATTTGATTTCAGTGTTTCAATTGAAAATGTAATGAAGAAAAGTTTTTTGCATTTCAAAATTACATAATCAAGAAAACTCCAGATCAATTGATTTGAAATGAAAATATATGAAGAGATATTTAGTGATAATAATATTTATATGAAATAAAAATTCCTTATTTTGGACATGAAATTTTTAAAGCACTATGATTTTTCAGGTCTATTTGTTATACAAAATTAATACTTTCTTGGCCTTTAAACAGAACTAAATATGGCATTTAGGATACATTTAAGTTCTTCAAAAATATCACATTTTGGTAATGATAAAGGTAATGATTTTGTAGGATGAAACAAACAGAAAGTTCTCAATTTTCTTTTTATTTAATATGCTTTTATTTAGTTAGAAGAAAATTGAAACTAAAAAGTTGTTTTAAGCAGATAAAAGATATTTAGTTTTATTCAATAATTTTAAGGGTTAGATGAAGAATTTGAATCGTTGTCACTTTCACTACTTAACCTTCTTGCAGGAACTGTGTTAATATCAAATGTGTAGTAACTCTTGAAAGGTCACTTGTTGTCCAGTCCTAAAAATTAGAATTATTATGTATGTTATTTTGTAAACACTGTACTTAACTGTGATGTGAAGTTAAATGTTTG
Source organism: Thereuonema tuberculata (assembly GCA_023159025.1). Classification (NCBI taxonomy): domain Eukaryota; kingdom Metazoa; phylum Arthropoda; class Chilopoda; order Scutigeromorpha; family Scutigeridae; genus Thereuonema; species Thereuonema tuberculata. The sequence goes on along the minus strand of JAFIDM010009631.1, from coordinate 131,600,086 downwards.
GTTTAAAGTGTTTTTCAACATTGTTTTCTACATGTGTATATAATTTCAAATGTTTATTTTGTATAGTTTATATTTAACGAGTAAAGAGATGCTTCCAATACTCAAGATGTTAAGTTTGATTTATAGTAGGATTTTTTTTTTTTAATATTTTTTTTTATATTTTATCTCGAAGTTTTAATTCAGATTAAAGTAATAGATAGGAAGCTAAGTTGAAAAAAGCCTCTCTACACTTCCACTTTTTTAAATGAATTAGTTATCTTTAAAAGTTGATCAAAACAAATTTTAATCATTTTTCTGTTTGCTATTTGATAGTTATTATTAAAGTTTTATATTTCAGTTTTTCAAAAATATGATATATAATGTTTTTGTAACTTTTATTGCAAATAAGTTGTTGAAAGATTATCCATTCCATTCAGTTGTTTAATCTTTTAAAATGCTGCATTTCTATAATCAGCTGTGCTGTATCTGCACCAAAGGCTAAAGTAATCCTTTGTTGGATTTTTTTTTTTTTAATGTTTGCTATTAAAGGTGCTACAAAAACAAATTTTAGATGCAACACAGCTAATATTTTGTACTTAGTTACACCTGGAGTACTTTTCTTTTCTAAATCTGGTGTTTAATAGAAGATCCTACTTTCTATGCTATTCTGTTTTGTTTTTAATTGATCCTATATTTTTCAGTTTATCATTTGAAGTCCTACATGCCTTAGATTGATAGCAAGTTTCATTGTATATTGGAAGTCACCCTTCGTATTCTTGACTAAGATGGGAAAAGCTTTGGCTACTCTTTTTATAGTTCTGTGAAAGACGATTGTTGGTTACTGAGAAGATTGAAGCATTAAAAGCTTATTCTTTTTTGTATATAAATCTATATTGGGCATTGCTAGCTGTCCTACTCGAGGACAGTTACAATTGAACTCCCAGCTTTTTAAGATAATGAATTTGATTGTACACAAGGTAAATTATTGTTTGTTTTCTGTGTCTGTAAGATATTGAAAATGAAATGGAAGAAGAAGAAAAAAAACAAAACAAATTTCCTAGTATTATAAATAGCATCATTACAACACAGTTGATAGATGGCATTGATAGTTACTCAAGAAAATAAAACATTCCGTTTTATTTTTTTCTTGAAACCTGTGACAGATTTAATTTCAGGCTTATATGTAGCTAGATTAAGAAAGAACATAAAGGCAAGCATTTCAGGAGATAAGTGATATGCTGTCTTATTAAATATTCATAAGGATTGGGGCAGTAATTATTTAAATACAGAATTACAAAATGTGATTCATTAAATGTATATTAAATCTCAAATTCCTAATGATGAAAAAAAAAATGATGGTGAAATGTAGCTGTCCTTTATGGAGTCATTTAGTTTTTAGATTATCCTCATCAATCTTAATTCATTTTATATTCTTCTGGGAACTTTTTTTTATCATTTAATTGATCAAATAGTGAATTTAACAGAGAAAGGATGCTTCACTTCCAACCATTTGAAAAGATTAAATAACAGTCTTAACAAAAGCAATTTTGTATTTCGTTTTATTATTTTATTTTTGACTACTTAGTCAAATGTATATCAAATAAATTTAATTTGCCTTATTGATTTTAGACATGCACACAAGATAGCCTTTGCATTAGGGAAGAGGGGAATATATAGAAATTGTTAGAACTTAGTTATTGTTGTCTAATGACAACTACTGTAGGGATAATTTGATGCTGCTTCTGTATTTAAATCCACTGGAAAATATGATCCAATTCAGTGCAGAGTCAAAAAAATAATGATTTTAATGTCATAAGTTATCTTGGTTTTGGAAAAATTTCTAATTCTAGATATTAATTTTTTCATATTTTTTTTTAGCCAGATTTAATAATTTATTTTTAGGTTGAGTATTGTTCATGGTTTTTATCAAAAATAATAGTGAAGAAATTGATAATTAAATTCTGATTTGTAATGAATTATGATAAACTAATTTTATGAAGAATTAAAAGTGGGTTTAACAAAAATAAACAAACATTTACATTAATTTCAGTGGAAGCATCATAACCTACAAAACTGATATTATAGGTAAAAATGATTTCAGTGTAAAACTGGTACAGTAGTTTTATTTTATTGTTAAAATTACAATCTTAATGTTAGCCAGAATTGTGAAGGGTCAAGATTCATAAACTGTAAATTAGTTACCCAAAAGATAGCAGTGTTTCAACATCTCATGCTTATTTTTATCAGGAACTTTGAAATATAATATTGAAGGATCAATTGATAACTGGGTAATGTTGTAGTTTTTGTAATGAAAAAAAACAAAATTCAACAAAGCATAAGCATTTATGTGTAAATTTATATTAGTTTATTACAAAAATCATTGAGTTTTATTATGAGCTTTTGAGATCAAGAGAAATTTTGCTTTACTTTTAGAAGACCATTCGACAACTGCTCAAGATCAGATATTATAATATAATTAAAATTTGTGTCAGTTGAGTTTAGAAACCTCTTAACAGATAAAGAGAAGAATTGTGAAGGTATTTCTTACAGCAGATGCTTTTAAAGTCAACTGTGCTTGAATATAATAATTGGATTATATAAAGAGAGCCCAGTAGTTATGGGCTCTTGAATTTTTTTATTAATATTATTCATTCAATCAAATATGTGATACACATTGCATTGGAAGTTATTTTTCCTGAGTTATGGGATTTATTGGCTTTTTTATTTGAAAATAATAATTTAATCATCAATTATTATTCTACAGATTTAGAATATTTTAATAAATAGACACAATATTTTGGTTAAATGAAATTATAATATAAATGTATACTTTATTAGGATGCAAGGATTATTTTGAATTTGAAGCAGTCAAATACGACTGAATGCCTATTTTTTTAACTAGTTGAAGATGCTGGTAACTTTTCCTTAAAGATTTGTAATGTTTATTTCATCTCGTGCTTTTTCAGAATTACTAAATCAGGAAATTTAAGTAGGAATTCGGTTTGGTTCAATTCTTTTAAGATTGTGTGAATTATTAGACTTTTGTTTTCATTAGAATCTTGTGTTTGGATGGGATGGTTTTAAATGTCATTTGATTCCTTTTTTTTTTTTTTGAAAAGGTTTTCTGTAATGGTAGTCTGCCAATTATTTTATTGGATTTGTGGCTACTTGAAGATTTCAGCTACTTGAATATTGAAGTATGTTAATTTCATTATTAAGGAGCAAAGAGAGATAAAAGTAAGCAATGGTAAATTGTTGTTTGTTCTTGTTTCAGCTGAAACAAAAGAGAAAGCACATATTGTCTATTTATTTTTTCCTAGTTTTCTGTAATTGTTTCTGTTTTCTTTTTTTTACTTTTGTTACTAGTAAAGTTCATATTTTAATTTCAATTTGATGTAGCTTCAAGTGGCATGATATTTTTTTAAACAGTGGAACCTTAATATTTGAGCTAATCTGGCTGATAGCATCAAAAATAATGAAAGCCTGGATAAAAATCAAATGTTCGTATTACTTGATACAGTTTGTAAACTTTTATGTATTACAAATACATAGCATATTCATAAAAACTAAAAGAACATACTAATTATTAAGATGTGCTGAAATTTTTGTTTTGTTTTATAATATTCATTCTCCATCTGCTATTATATCTCTTGACTCTATTAAATTACAACAAAGAAACTGAAGTGGAATTAGGCAGGACAAGAATAAATCAACTACAGAAATTCTAATAGATCAAGAGTGGTTTAATAATAATAATTAAATAAACTTCATTGATTTGAATGGAAAGTTTTAGATTGAACGAACTAACAGAAGCTTGAAGAGATCTTAATCCTAACATGGATAGAAACTTTTCTAATAATATACGAAGTCTTAAAAACAAGCAGATGAATCACAATGATTTTTATTTGAGATCAGATGTGTGCCTTGGACACTCTTCCCCCACCCACATACTTTATATCAGTTACTAACCTTAAAAATAAAATAATTTATGTATTCAGTGAATGGTTAAAGCATTCCATTAACAGGTCATGAAGATCCAATGGAGCGAGAGGGTATATATATATTTGTTAGCTTTGGTAAGCTGAAGTCTGGATTAAGTCAGGACTCAGATAATTGGGATTCCTCTGTATATTTATGATAAGTTTTGGAGGAAATTTTCATATAGTTTACTGCTATAGGAATTAATAATATGTTAAGAAAATAATGTTTGTTTTATAGTGGGATAGAGTACCAAATTTATTCTATTTATTACCTTGCACCTGTATTTTAGTGCATTACTATTCCTGAGTGATTAACATAAATTGGGATATTAAAATATTTGGATATTGGCAGTTAGTTAGCCTTTCTTCTATAATCCATTTTGTAAAATGTATCTTTTATTAATAAAGTTTTCATCTAAGGATGTTATTTTTGAAGTATTTAATTTTAAATGTTATTACTATGTTATCCTTTGTTTAAATGTAATAATCTTTTGTCTTATGTGGTGGCTGGTATTTAATGATTTAAGGACAATCCATGATTGAAAAATGTCGGAACTTTAATAAGGATTACTTTAATAAATTGATGCCAGTGGATGAACAAAATATGAAATATTTTTTTTTACTTCAGTTAAATGTTACAGTTGTGAAAATAGTGTGTTCGAACAGTGTTCAGTGTTGCATTATAGGATTTATATTAGTTTAACAAAAAAAAGTTTGTTTTTAAAATACATAATTAATATTGTAATCAGAAAGCCCGTCCTCCCATCTAAGTTATAATGTGTTTTGATCTTTTTAAAAGATTGCATGTGTAAATAATTTTGTAGTACAGTGAAGGAATTTAAACTGTGATGAATAAAAGTATTCAAAATAGGATGAGTCTAAATGCGTTTTTGCTTTTAAACATCTTGAGGTAGAACTCATATTAAAATATTTGCAATGTAAAAAGTTTTGAGTTATATTATTCTTTACTCTAAAACTGTAATTTTTTTTATAAGTTTTTATTATACATCTATATATATTTGAAATGTATTGTATTATGCTTTGGACATCAGAAGGACCACTCTGTAAATAAATATCCTTGAAATAAAATGAGAGACTTTGTTTTCTTGCTAGAATAATAAATAAATAAATAAATAAATGTCGATTTATTGGGGTAATTGTGTTTATTTACAAAAAAAAAAAAGTAGGTGTTAGGAATTGAGTGGAAGTTTTTTGTTTGTTTTATTATATTCTTATATCTTTATAGTATTTAAAATATTAAATTCTGAACAAACTTTATTTCTTTGAAACTCCCAGACAGCGATTCTGACATCTTTGATATTAATTGACACCCTTTAATAAAACTTATTTTTTTATTGAACTTTTTTCAAATGTTACAAATTGTTAATACACAATAGTTTAAATAAAAGTACTACAAATTTCCACTTTTAAAAGTAAAAAGTTCTAAAACATCTGACAAAGTGCTCTTATTAGATAATATAGAAACATTGCTTTGATCTATTTCTTAAATTCAGGATTAATTGGAAATGAACACAAAAGACTTTTGAGACACTGTTAAGTAAATGACAGTTTCAATTGTTAAAACATTACAAAAGTTATTAATTAAACATTCTCCAATAATTTCTAGTTTCGTAATCATTTTCTAAGAAGGAATCGAAAGTACATGAGTAGAAAAAAAAATTCAGTGAAGAATAAAAATATATTTCAGAAATTAAATGATTGGAGAGCATAAATAATATTCTCCGTTTTGCTGTTAGGAAATTAAAAATTAAATTTCCCAATAAAAAAGTATTCATAAAAAAAAAAAGAATAATATCAATTAAAACATGGTAAGTATCAAAAGAGCAATATGTTAATTTTAAACAATAAAAAGAGTGATAAACAATTTAGTTTCTTAAAGTTTTTATATCAGCAATATATTATTCTAACTATGATTCATTCCATATTTAGTCATAAGATAAAAATTGTTAATAAAAAAAATAACAATGGGAGAAAACTTGAAAGACTGATAATGAGTAAATAAAATAAAAAAAAAAAATGTTGACTGCTTTTGTTTGCATATGTCAGTTGTTATATTTTATCTGTCTGTGCACATTAAAAAATAAATAAAATGTGCAAGTTGTCATTAATTCAGTAACAAAACAAGCAGGATTTTCCATCCAGTCTTTAGTAATTTTCAAGCCACATTCAGCCTTGTCAACTTTTTTTTTTATTCAAGGGAAAAATCCATTTTGAAAGTCATGAAGTTTTTCACCTTTTTTTTTTCATTAAAAATATGCTTTAGGAGATAAAGCCATTTAAGCTACTAGATTCAGTAATTATAAAAATGATTACTATGTCAAGTTTGAATTTGACTTTACTTAATCTCTAATTTCTAAAACAACAAACTGAAATTAAGAGAGCCATTTTTCTATTCACTAATTACTTGGATAAACTCCTGTTAGTCATTTGACTCTGGTAGCAGTTGTTCATTAATAATAAGTACTTTAAAAAGAAACTGAGATAACTGGAATTTTGTTTTCTTAGCTGATTTCTTAGATGGTTATATTTTTAACTACATCAAAACCTGATACTCTTCCAGATTAATTTCTTTTTCATTCGACCATTTTACAAATTAAATGGTAAGTTTTTAAAATAAACTACCGGTATATTTCAACTATAGAATACCTGATATTATAATCAACAAGACAGTATAAAATCTACCTGTAATTATATATATATATAAGCATATTTCTCATAAATATATATAAGTAGCATGATATCGTCTACATCAAGTGAACCAATTATATAGTGATGATTTTTATTATTATTTTTTTTTTTCAGTCAAGGTTGATGTAAAACCACTAAAGCAAAGCAAATAGTGAAACCAATAAAAGTTTTACTTGTAAAACCGTTATTGATTTCACTATTTTTTATTTTGCATATCTGTGCAGAAACATCATTGTCATCTGCATGAAAGAAATTAAAATGGATTTTTCTATTTTAGCATAAATTCTTAAGAGTTACTTTTTGTTTTACATAATAAGAAAGACAGTTTCAGTTAAGGATCAATAACTTTAACAAATTTTGAAAAAGAAATATAAAAGCACTTATTTTGTTTATTTAAGATATTAATAAAACAGTGATTCATCTTCCAACTCTCTTATATCACAAACGGGAACAACTTGCCACTTGTTAGCCTGTAAAGAGTGTTTAAATATTATATTAAACTATAATTTTATCCTAAATAATTTTTACTAAAATATAAGAAAGAAAAGACATTCCTATTATTAAAAATAATTTCTAATTAAATATACTTGCTAAGAATAGTGTCTTGTGACATTAGATTACATTTGAAAATTTAATTTTCAAGGAATACATTCCAGGTAAATTTAATTTTGAATTTCAAGACCATTTATTTTAAAATTCATAAAACTGTTCTTCTACTTGTCTTAGATTTTGAATATCAGCAATCAGGCAATGGACTATTTTAAAGACATTAATTTCAAGGAAGTTCTGTATATCATAATATTCAAGGATGATTTTTTTTTTTTTTTTTTTTTTGATATTAAGTTGTACTGACAAAACATGGATGGATACACATTTCAAAAAAGCTAAATGAAGCTTACAAAATATCTATTATTATTATTTATTTAATGTAATGATACCATCTACAAAAATTTTATTTCTGTTTTATTTTTTGGAGTAATAAATAAAGTAAAAAATTATTCATTATTTATATATGACTTTTTTTTTCTGAAAATGATAAATTCACAACAAAACCTTTTTATCTCTTGAAGTTAATTTTGAGAATGTAGGGCATTTTCTGAACTGAAGCATTTAAAAAAGAAAAAACAAAACCAAACTTTTGCACTAGAATTAAGTGATGATCTTCACAAATTCCAGCAATATCAACATAGCTTTGCAGTAAAGTGACATATTTTTTAATAATAATATTTGTTAATGCTTATATGTGATATACATTTTTGTAAAACTTATAAGAAAATGATTTATTTAAAATTTTTCTTACTTTTTTATATGGTTTGTTTTTTGGAGGTGTCCATGAAGGTACCAACTGGACATCAGAAAATCTTTCCTCAGGGAATCCAATTAAAGTTTCTTCATCAAAGCTGTTTTCAGGCGTCTGTTAAAGTATAATTTTATTTTTATAAAAAAAAAAAAATGTTCCTTAACAGGCTTGAACTCATCATTAAAAGAATTTAACTTGGGGATTACTTTATTTAAAAAATTAATGTGACTAACAGACTGTGGTTTAATGATTATAATACAACAATGAATTATAATTATAGAGAGAAATTGATGTAAAATTAACAAGCCATCTCATTATTCGCCTGCCATGTACTGTTGGAACCTGGTTTGAATCCCTGAGTTAGCTTGGATGTTTCTTTCTTTCTTTCTTCTGTGTGTTCTTTTCATAACCTGTTCTCGATTTCATACCTTGTTCATGGAGAAGCTTAATATTGTTGTTCTCATGCCATTACACACTGAAATATGTCTGATCAAGGAAACAAACAAACACAAGCCAACTATGTCTATCAATTTTTTTCTTCTTTGACGGAGAGTATGTGTGTTTTTTATCAAGTTTTTATCCTCTTACAGTAATCATGTTTTAAGAAATTCATTGGAAAAATTCATTTAAGAAATTAAACAAGGATGAGTTAATAATTATCTTCAACATATTATATCTGAATAATCTTTTGAATAATTATCTTTTGATTGCCTTGGTTGTGCATGGATCATGACACATTGAATCTCTCATGTAATGAGGGTTGGTCTTAGTGACTGTCATTGTGAATGCTGCAATATTAACATAAATGTATCACTTTCACCAACAAAGATATCCAGCAGAGATTTGAAGGTTTATAGGCGTTTTTCTTTCAGGGGCTTTTGTGGACGATTTCCTATGTAGAACCATATCTAATTTAATATAATTGCCATTCAAATGATCTAATGATTATCATCAGCAGTGGCTATTAACAGATATCCATGTACGACATATTTATGATCACTTTCGAACGTGTCAGTCTCTTCCTAGGTATTCTGCAGTAGTAGAACACATATCTTAAAGAGTACTGAAAACCTTTGAAGCCTTTTGCTTAGGATCTCTATTGAACATTTAATACTTTAAAAATAGATCACCTGCTAGCTTCTTATTGTTATTGCAAATGGAAAGTAGTGCAGCTGTATTAATGTTGCCATAATAGAATCAGAAACAACTAAATGTTAAAACCAAAGCTGCAGTAGCTGCAGTAAACATATTGAGAGAGATTCAGTATCTTATGAAGATATTCAGCCAAACTGATAATTGGAAAAAAATATTAACTACATTGTGGATATTTATTGACTCACTCATACTTTGCAAAAGCTTAACTATTTTATCCAATTTATATTTCTGTTATTTATTATACTGATTACTTATTGATTTCATGTAAAGTCTTTGAATTTATAGGTTTTTCTGATCTTTTAAAAGTCTTTCCTTTTCTGTTATCATTTTGCTTTACTATTTTCTCCTAGGTAGCAGAAAATAAGAAAACAAAGCTGATTAAATGAAAAAAAATAATAAGAAAGAAACTCCGTAAGGAATTTCTGAGATCTTATTATCACTATTTTTGCAATGACAAATGAAAATCAATTAAAAGTGTTAAGATTTTAACAGCAAAAATCTACCCTAAATAACCCAATATGTTTGTAGTTCAGTAAAAGCAATTTAACTAAATCTAAGATAATGGGATTAATGCTTAATGAATACATCGACTCACTAGCACTAAACAAAGCAGAATTAATTCATCTTCAATCTCAAACTGCTTTGTTTAGTGATTAAACCTCAAACAGACAATGGAACTTTATAAGTTTTGTTAATAATCAGTTTAAGGAGGCTTAACGTGCATGTATTAAAATAAAGAGAAAGTGAAAATAAATAAAATGCACTTACTTACAACATGTAGGAGAGAGAATTAAAAACGATGGCAATAAACCGACAGTTTCGGAATACTCCATGTATTCCTTCATCAGGGACGGCACAAACATATAAGACATCACAATAACGTTTAAAGACGCCATGAGGTGGGAATGCATGGTGAAAGTGAGGGAAATGATAGGATTAGGCAAGTTTAGCAATAGTGATGGGCGTTTTTCCCGCCAGTGAAAGGGTTATAAGCCTTAAGTCGGATTATATGCAAGGATTCAGCTAGGAAGTCGGTGAGATAGTTTATTGTGGCAGAAGAGGGGTTTAGCAGTGGAGAAGTTGGGTGTGTGTCCCGTTTCTTTATAGTGCGTAACGGTGTACCAACGTGTGGGGTCTGTGTTATTGAAGGCTTTTTTATGTTTTTTAATGCGTATCTATGGATATGGGGGGCCAGAAGAGCATTGGTTACATGGGATCCAGTATACATATGTTTGAAGAGTTATTTAGTTGCTTGGTTTGGGCTATGTTTATGTTGGGCGATTTGAAGCAGGGGTATTCTGGTATTGGTTGAGGAATTTTTTAATGAAGCTTTCCAGGGGTGGATAATAGGGAAAAGGGATGTATTTGACAGGGGGTTTGGGGGTAGTATTTTTAGATTTTTTGTTCAGTTTGTGTGTGAGGATATTGAGGCAGTTGTGGAAAAGCTGGTTTAGTGGAGCATGTTGTGATTGCTCTGTGTATTAGAAAATCTATTGTGTTGATTTTGTATGTATGGGGTTTGTGGGAGTTATATTGTATGTACCTGTTTGAGCAGGTGGGTTTTCTATAGACAGTGGTTTGTATGGAGCTATTTTTGTAGGTGATTGATACATTGAGATAGTTGATGTGTTTGTTGGAGGGAGTTTCCAGTTCAAATTGTACATGGGGATCTATGTAGTTTAGATGTTCTTGTATTTGTGTTGTGAGGATGTTGATATCATCGACATATCTTCCATATAACTGGATGTGTGGGCGGTGGATGGATATTCGTACACCGTTGCGCACTATAAAGAGACTGCACACACCCCCAACTTCTCCACTGCTAAACCCCTTTTCCACCACAATAAAGTATCCCACCGACTCCTAGCTGAATCCTTCCTTATGATCCAGCTTAAGGCTATCACCGGCGGGCAAAATGCCCGTCACTATTTCTAAACTTGCTTAATCCTTTCACTTCCCTCACTTTTAGCATGCATTCCCACCTCATGGCATCTTAAATGTTGTTGTGATGTCTTATATGTTTGTGCCGTCCCTGATGAAGGAATACGCAGAGTATTCCGAAACTGTTGGTTTATTGCCATCATTTTTAATTCTCTCTCCTACATGTTTGTAAGTAAGTGCATTTTATTTATTTTCACTTTCTCTTTGTAATAATCAATTACATCCTGAACTAAATAAACTAAGTCCAATTATATAAAATATGTCAAATTTCTGAATGTAAGTCTCAAAATAAAACTCATAATAAGAGAAAATTTGGAGGAAAAAAAAGGTCGAATTTTTTTCTCTCTTAATGATAACTATTTTCACTTACTTGGAAATCTGGTGACTGAAAATTATCAGATGAATCAAGATTGTATCTGTCAAAAGCACTGCTTTGCTCTCTACCTATTTCAGATAAATTGTCTTCAGTTATAAGAGACAAATCCAATCCAGAATATTCTAGAAAAAAAAAAAAAAAAAAAAGTAGGAGTTTATACTCTAATTATTTTTTTTTTTTTTAATTCTAAAAAGAAAAAAAAATCCACAAAAACAATTAAAAAAAGGTTTCCTTTAAACTAGCAATTACAGTGAAACCTGTCAAGTTGACCACCTTTATAAGTTGACCACCTGTCTAAGTTGACCTACTTGACCAGGAACGGAATGGCTTAATTACTTTAACATTGAGTGAACCCTTTATAAGTTGACCACCTGTCTAACTTATATGTTGACCAGGTAATTAGGTAGAATTTGTCACAAAGCTTAGCTCAAAACCTTTGTAAGTTGACCACTTCCAGAATGTTTTCTATGTATTTCTAACAACTTTTATACTGTATCTTTTTTTCTAATTTTCTAAAGAAAGAATTGTTAAGGAGCATTTTAACGTCCATTCCACAGACGAAACCTACTTTGAATTTCGCCGACAACTAGGGGAAAGTACAAATGTACAGTATATGTGAAGTACAAAACCCTTAATTTGTACACATTTATATGTATGCAAATATGTTTATTATATGTATTAATAAATCGAGTTTCATAATTAAATTAACTTATTTCTGTTCAACTTACTACTGTAGCACATACAGTAGTAACTATGACAATATCTAATAATTAAAACGTATGTATAATTAATGTTTAACCCTAATAAGCAATTATTAGAATAAAAATAATTATTCCTATTTTGTATCATTTTCATTTCATATTTTGTTTAATTTCGTAGTACTATACTATGTATGTGTATAGTAGTAGTACGTAGATGATAAAATATGAAAATCAAAAAGTAAGTGTTGTACCCTTGGTAAGTTGACCACCTGTCTAAGTTGACCACGAAAACGTGGAACCACTGGGTGGTCAACTTAGCAGGTTTCACTGTATTAAGATGTCTATCCTGTAACTACAGTTAAAATATATTCATTCAAATAAAGCTGATTTCTGCCAGATTTCTGCAGAAGTGATTTAAAATGAATGGACATGTAAAAGATTTATACCATGGTTGCTTAAGAATGTAAAAATTATTCATCTCAATAATCAACTATCTACACAGAACTGTAAAAAAAAACAACAACAAAAAACAAAAAAAACATGCATTTTTTTTTTTAGTTTGTACTATCCTAAAATTATCTAAGATTCTTCTTTGACCCCATTCTAATGTACATTTTTGCCAATGGTGTCTACATGACTATATATCTTTTTATATCTTTCTATCCCATAGTTGTGACATTTAGTGTCCATTTATTTACAGTGTCTAGGAAATTGTGACAGCTAGTGAAAATTTGAATTTTTATCATAATATTTCATGACAAAAATGTATATGAAGGAAAGGTCAATTCTTAGTTGGAATTGACAAATGCTTATTGAGACTAGTGAAAAACAGTCTGAAGATTTGTTGAACACCTATTTTTTTTTACTATTGACTATTATTTGTTGTTGTTATTTATTTTTTTATTTGTTTATTTTATCAAGAGGAAGCACTTTATTTAGCATAAAGTTACAATTCCTTTACATAATAATTAGTAAAAAAAAAAATTAAATTAATGAAGAAGAACTTTTATAAAGAATAATCCTACATAGAGCAATAAATAATAATAATAATAAAAAAAAACTCGAAAAACCCCCAACTTGATCCATAAAAAATTATATACACTGTATAATATATTTTTCTGTAATGCATATGATTTGTTCTCATCCATGTTACTCAGATTATAGCTTCATTAAATCAATAATCATGTTTTACCAAAGATATTTTCTTCAGGATCTTCTATTTGTGTTTTAATTTCAGAGTGGAGAAAAGCAGATGTAAAATCATTTCTCTTGGTCTTTTCCTGAAATAACAAGTAAAAAAATTATTGTGTGATATAGAGAATTTATGTAAACTTATTTTATTGCATAATACAGTAAAACCTCGTTAAGTCGTCACTCAAGGGACCAAACATTTTTGACGACTTAAGCAGAGTAACGACTTAGGCGGAGTGGGAATTTTTGAAAAAAAAAAACCCGAAAAAAAAACAAAACACTGAAATACAGTATTTTCATGAATTGCTGTAGGATTCGGTGAGAAAAGATTTTCAGAGTTCAATACATGCAAATGAATGAGTAGAAAATAATAAAAAAAAATACTTTTTGTAGTTACCACATTTTATTTTATTTTACTTTGGTACATTAAAGCCATCGAACTAAAACCTCCTGGATCTCTCAATTTCCTCATTCTCTTTCTTTTGTCTTTGCTGTCAGTTTCTTCAATTACTTGTTTCGATGAAAGAATATCGTTTAATGTAGTCCTGGGAATATGGTGTTCTTTGGCAAAAGCTGTTTTCCAAACATTTGATTTTTCAAAAAGTGCAATTAAGTCTTTTTTTTCTTCTTCAAAAAGATAACGAGGTAAGTTTTCATTTCCCTGGCATGTTAAAAACGTAATCGAATCCAAAATTGCAAGATAAAAAATAGTCCTGATAGCGGGGCTTACTTGCTATGAAATGAAGTCACACTCAGAAGCGGTCAAAAAAAACTTCTACATTCGACAGAGTCGCAAAGAGAAGTGTCCCCCGAAGGGTAGGAAAGGAATGAAGTGACAGGCGTGGTCAAAAATTCCTCGTAAAGGCTTGGCTTTCTTAAAGTGAAGAAAAGACAACACGATGGCATGCAAAATGGAGAAGAAAGATGCTTTTGGCCATTTTTGAGGGTGACGAGTTATCCGGAGTAGAATTAAATTTGGTGACAGGTAAAGGAGGGTTATTTTACATTACTGTGCATGAGACCTTGTCGGGACCAAAGGAAACTGACGACTTAAACGGAGTGACGTCTTATCCGGGTGACGACTTAATGAGGTTTTACTGTATTATTAAAATATTAATTTTTTTAATAACATAATTTCTTACCATTTTAATACCTTGTGGTGAGGTTGGATTGCTTTCAGTTAAGAAAGGCACAATTGCGTTGTCTGAAAAAAATATAATATTTTAATTTTTAAAACTTATTTTAGAATTAATTTATATATATTGTGACAAAACGTATATTTAGCAATTTAAATATTGTAAATTAGTTTTGTAAGGCTAAATATGGCATTCAAATGTAAAGAAAACATTCAAATTTTAAATTGTTAGATATTTAAATATTTTTAATTTTATGTAAAAATGCGAAAAGGTTTGCATTTTAAAAGAAAAGAAATTTATCTCTGGAAATTAATTTTCCTGCTTTCCAGGAATCTGCGAAAGGTCAATTTGCCTTATTAGGAAATCTTTAGTATTCTCGATTTCGATTGATAGCTTAGCTTATGTGTCCATCACACGTCACCTTTTGCACACAAGAGATGGCTATTTAATACGGTGTCATGACAACGGAGATTACTACAGTATGCCATACAGAAAAAAGAAGATAAGAAGAGAAAAATCTGAAAGGGATATATTAAAAAAGAGGAAAGAAGAAGAGGAAGGAGAAGAGAAAAAGATAAAAGAGTAGAGACCTCAACACCTTCCTTTTTCCCCCTCTCTTTTTCATCCAAGAGGGTGAACTTCCAATATATACTCATGGACAAAAAAATTAGCGCACCAAGAAATAATTGTGGGATCGTAACGAAACTTGCAATGAAGGTACATGTCGGGGAGATATGCAAATGATTAGAAATGCAGCGTGATTGCGCATTACGTATAGCCGGTAGAGGGCGTTGAACATCGTACTCTGTGGAGTATAAAACAGGTAACCAAAGCTTGTTTGAGTGTGCTGAATCATTTACAAAGGAAGAGCTGAGGTAGACATGCCATTACGCCGTGTTCGAAGACAGTATACGCAGTTGTCGCAGTTTGAGAGAGGGAGAATCGTCGGGATGATGGAAGCTGGGTGGTCAGCTAGGCGAGTAGCTCGTCAATTAGGCCGCTCTGATTGTGTTGTGAGAAGGTGTTGGGACCAGTGGACCCGTGAGATGTCATGTACACGAAGACCAGGCTGAGGACGCCCTCGACAGACCAGTCGTCGAGAAGACCACCACATAGTCAGAAATGCACGCGTACAGCCAACTGCTTCATCGGCCGCCATCCAGGCACAGGTAGCACCTTCACTAGGGGCCGCTGTGTCTTCTGGAACCATAGGAAGACGCCTGGCTGAAGGACAGTTGGTATCGCGGCGCCCATTACGTGTGCTGCCCTTGACGCCCACCCATCGACGCCTCCGTTTGGAGTTTTGCCGCGCACGAGGAAACTGGACTGCAGCGGAATGGAACCAGGTCGACTTTAGCGACGAATCCAGATTCAATCTCGGCAGTGATGACAATCGTGTTCGTGTGTGGAGAGCCCGTGGTGAACGCTTCAATCCTGCCTTTGCTGTACAGCGACACACCGCTTCCACAACTGGTGTGATGGTATTGGGTGCCATTACCTACAATACACGGTCACCCCTAGTATTGTTCCGTGGCACCATGACAGCCCAGCGGTATGTTCATGAAATCCTGCAACCACATGTGTTGACACTCATGCAACGGCTCCCAGGAGCCATTTTTCAACAAGACAATGCTGGGCCTCATACGGCTAGGGTTTCACAAGACTGTCTCCGCACTGTTACTACCCTTCTTTGGCCTGCCCGATCCCCAGATTTGTCTCCAATCGAGCATATTTGGGATCATTTGGGACGACGAGTTGGGCATCCCAAGAGTTTGAACGAACTAGAGGCAAGGTTACAGCAAATATGGAACGAAATGTCTCAAGACATCATACAGAACTTGTATGACTCAATGCCCGATCGTATCGCATCGTGCATTCGCGCTAGAGGGGGTCCAACGGAGTATTAACTCCTCTGTTCTTTTGCCTTTTTCTCTGAAATAAATTATCCTTTTTCTTTGATTTTCTTATCATTTACTTATATCAAAGTAGTCATTACGTATGTAAATTTTCGTTTCATTTTGACGACTCCTTCTTGGTGCGCTAATTTTTTTGTCCATGAGTGTAATAATAACATTAAAAAGCTTTATACTTCTTTTTGAGAACTCCTTCTTTATTATATGCAATATTTCGACCAGTATTTCCGATCTTCTTCTGATTAAATTTAGTATATTTACTAAGTCTATTTAATTTTTTGTAAAAAAAGTAACAAACAACAAGTTTCAAATTAAATATAGAACTAACTAAACAAAACACACAAACACTCACGCACAACTCCAGAAGGCTGTGGTTCGCAACACAGCACGCATAGTTAGAAAATTCATGGACAAAACCATGAAACCCTAACATCCCTCACCCCCCTTCACACTTTTTTACACTTGGCAACATGTGCTTTGGTCCTTGACCCACCATATTGTCATAGCTGGGGAAACCCAAATATAGGAACATTTATATAATAATAATAATAATAATAATAAGCCCCCATGGACCCTACCTCCTCGCGGTGGGGGCGGGAACTATACTAGCTTTAGGGTAGGCTAAAGGGTCCAACCATCCATGATGAGAACTCGTTCTAATAAAGAATGTGCTGCATCAGGTGTGGTGCAGGATAAAGTCACTCGCGTACGGGGATTAGGCAGAGGCCTCCGTTCGAAAAATATACTACAATCTATTGCAGGTGGTGGTGGAGAAAGTGGCACCCCATCCTGTAGTATGGCTACCACAATGCCCGGGCAACACATTCAGCCCGAACAGTCGGAAGTGTTTCGTCTGTGTCAGAGCAGGCGACCACCAAGACTGGGAAACGACGCCAGCGCATCCAATGGTCATCACAGATGAACCAGGATCTTATGCGCGACTTCTATACTGTTACACAGTTAGGGACTCAACTCACAGGATACAGACAGGCACTACACCACGCATTCACCACACGTTATCCATCGTTAGGGAAATAGCGAACACTGGGTAGCGGATCAGCGACGTTCCATAGTAGTAAACAATCTTATTCTTCCATGCATACTTGCACAAATTAGGGAATAGGTCGCTGAATCCAACCACAGGACACCACACCCCACCCCACCAGAAGACACCTTTATGGAAAACACAGAAACAATCTCTACCCCTCAGCACACATGCCCCAATAATACAACTACTGACTTATTACTTGCACCACATGATCATGTTTACACTGCACTGGCACAATACACAGGCACAGACCCGACAATCAGGCCTCCACTCCCCAAGTACACACATCAAAACAACTCTCCACAGTCATAAATCATCTGAACACACATACTATCCCACAACACCTTGACAATATCCAAACATTAGAAGACATACATTCAACACTCTATTGCGCCGCATAGGGAACCATTCGGGCACTTGGAATCAAACAACACCACATACTCCCACTGCATGGTCACAAGAATACATCCCCCCTTGGAGACATCGCCTTGAGGGCCGCATGAGAGGAGACATAACCAGGATCAAACATTACTGTGCAGGAAACAAAACAAAGAAACTTATGTCGCAGGTTAGAAAGATATTCAAGCACATAAATACTCGCCCTTCACATTCAAACCATCATAACCAGGTTCAGGAACATCTCGACACCCTAAAACAAAAACTCAGTGCACTTGCAAAAAGATTACAAAGATACAAACAGTGCACTCTGCGCAAACAACAGAACAACTCTTTCCAATACAATGAGAAAAAATTCTACAGATCACTTACATCTCCCTCCACTACACCCAACACAAACACTACCACCAGCAAGGCATTACATGAATACTGGTCATCTCTGTGGTCTAATCCTATTTCCCACAATGATAAAGCATCATGGATCACAGAGGAACAACAACTCACTGAACACTTACCCTTCATGTCCTTCCATGAGATTACTCTCGCAGACATACAGACAGCACTAAAACATGCACACAACTGGAAGGCTCCTGGTGCAGACGGCGTCCAGAACTTCTAGATCAAGAGGTTCACGTCCCTGCATGGGAAGCTAGCGCTTACACTCACTGACATAATCCAACACCCAGAACATATGTCTCGTTTTCTCACACAGGGTGTCACATACCTACAGAGCAAGAACAGCACACCCTGCTAACTACCGCTCAATCACTTGCCTCCCCACACTTTACAAACTCCTCACCTCCTGCCTCGCAGACAAGATCTACACATACATCGAGACACATAACATTCTTTCCGAACAACAGAAGGGCTGTTGCAGGAATTCCCAGGGTTGTAAGGAGCAACTCCTTATTGACTCTGTAATCCTGCGCCAGGCGTGCGCGAAGAATAGGAACTTACATATTGCGTACATTGACTACAAGAAGGCATTTGATTCTGTCCCTCATTCCTGGCTCCTACACACTCTTCATTTCTACAAAATAAACCCCAAGATCACGGCATTCTTAGATGCCACGATGAAGAGTTGGAACACAACATGACACCTATGCACCTCCAACACCTCCATCACTACAGATTCCATTCCCATAAGGAGAGGTATTTTTCAGGGAGACTCCTTGAGTCCTCTTTGGTTCTGCCTTGCCTTGAATCCACTGAGCCACATACTAGATAACACAAAACACAGTTATAGGCTTACCTCAGGCACTCTGATACCATACAAAATCACACACTTACTCTACATGGATGATATTAAACTATACGCCACAAACAATGCACAACTTATTAATTTACTACAAGCCACCACACAGTTCACCAAAGACATTGGGATGGAATTTGGAATCGATAAATGCCGCAAGCTACACTTAACACGCGGGAAGACTACGAAGTTGGAGGGTTTTGAACTGGAAAATGGGTTGGCCATC
>JAFIDM010009631.1:131561616-131580773 GCA_023159025.1 Thereuonema tuberculata | reverse complement strand
CTCCATCATCAGCAAGATCTTGCTGATGATGGAGAACTTGATTCTCCAAAACCGTTCAAGGGACCATATTTAATGTATTCTATATGTTTTTTTAAAAATTTTTTACCTTATAATTTTTTTAATGGTTTTTACAGGGTGCTCTTTGTATTATCCTATCAAATTTTAAATAACACACGTTAAAGTATTTTCCTACCTTCAATGTAACAATGCCTTGCCAGCCAACTCGCAGCCACTATGACCATGTAACGGAGTTTGAAAGAGAATGTACCACTGGAATACATGAGGCTGGATGGACAAACTGAACATTTGGATGAATTAGCCCACCAATTGAAGGCCGTTTGGCAAGAAATTTCACAGAACATCAACCTCCAACTGTATTAATCAATATTATTAAGCATTTTCCACTACACCAGAAATAAATGTTAAACACTACATTTATTTCGAGAAAAAAACAGGAAATTTTCGAGGAGAAAATAAAGAACGTCTCCTCTTCTTCAAGCCTTTACAAATAATAATATTAACATTAAGTCACGAGATTTTGATTTTACAATATCCGTGAATAAACAGTACAATATTAATATATTATTAAGTTACGAGATTAGAATTTACAATATTCGTGAATATCATATGAATAATACAATATTAATACAATATTATAGAATATCGTCTTCTTCACAATAATCCTCGAGTTGTGTATCCAAATTCAATTGTTTTTTACAATCTAGATCTTCAATTATTACTTTATTGTTGGGATTAAAATATTCTTTATCAATTAAATCTTTGCCTAATTTTACTATACCTTCATCCATATTAATCCCATCAGTTCTATTTAAGTTGTATCCTTTTGAGGATCTTATGCATAAGCTTTCGATTGTTTTTCTAATTTTAGTATTCTTTTCATTGCAAAGAATTCTAACTTCCTTATTAATAACATGTTTCTTTTCATTACAATGCTCTGCAATTTCAGATTTTTCTACTAATTTTTTCCTGATATAGTATCCATGTTCTGATGCACGTTCCTTAATCGTTCTTTTCGTTTCTCCAAGATAAAATAAATTACAGTTAAGACATTCCAATTTATATATTACACCCATTTCATATCTTTTATCAATACTATTCAATTTTTTACACGAAATATTCTTTAATTTATTATTATATTCAAAACTTACATTGATTCCAAATTTCTTGCATATTTCTTTCAAACGCAAACTATTGCTATTCAAATATGGTATAAAACATCTCATATCATCATAGGCTTTCAATTCTTTTATTTTAAATTTATGATAATTCCTAATTGTGCTTTCAATAAATTTGTCTGTATAATCATTCTTTTTTAGTAGTGTTTTCATATCATCAATTTTTTTATTAAAATCTTCTTCCGTACACGTATTATTATCTATTCTAAGTAAATAATTTTCAATAATATTTCGTTTTATATTTGTATTATGTCCAGAATTAAAATTTATAACATGGTCACTTTTATACTCTTTATTGTTGTGTTTTAGGATCAATTTGTTTTCCTTTTTTATTAACTCCAAATCAAGAAATTTTAAACATTCATTGACCTCTTCTTCCATTTTGAAACGAATGTCTTTGTTTCTTTTATTGATTTCATTCAAAAAAATGTCAAATTGTCTCCTTGTCCCGAACCAGAATATTATTATATCATCTGCATAATAAATAAAATATAAAAATATATAAAACGATAATAAAAAAATTGATGATATGAAAACACTACTAAAAAAGAATGATTATACAGACAAATTTATTGAAAGCACAATTAGGAATTATCATAAATTTAAAATAAAAGAATTGAAAGCCTATGATGATATGAGATGTTTTATACCATATTTGAATAGCAATAGTTTGCGTTTGAAAGAAATATGCAAGAAATTTGGAATCAATGTAAGTTTTGAATATAATAATAAATTAAAGAATATTTCGTGTAAAAAATTGAATAGTATTGATAAAAGATATGAAATGGGTGTAATATATAAATTGGAATGTCTTAACTGTAATTTATTTTATCTTGGAGAAACGAAAAGAACGATTAAGGAACGTGCATCAGAACATGGATACTATATCAGGAAAAAATTAGTAGAAAAATCTGAAATTGCAGAGCATTGTAATGAAAAGAAACATGTTATTAATAAGGAAGTTAGAATTCTTTGCAATGAAAAGAATACTAAAATTAGAAAAACAATCGAAAGCTTATGCATAAGATCCTCAAAAGGATACAACTTAAATAGAACTGATGGGATTAATATGGATGAAGGTATAGTAAAATTAGGCAAAGATTTAATTGATAAAGAATATTTTAATCCCAACAATAAAGTAATAATTGAAGATCTAGATTGTAAAAAACAATTGAATTTGGATACACAACTCGAGGATTATTGTGAAGAAGACGATATTCTATAATATTGTATTAATATTGTATTATTCATATGATATTCACGAATATTGTAAATTCTAATCTCGTAACTTAATAATATATTAATATTGTATTGTTTATTCACGGATATTGTAAAATCAAAATCTCGTGACTTAATGTTAATATTATTATTTGTAAAGGCTTGAAGAAGAGGAGACGTTCTTTATTTTCTCCTCGAAAATTTCCTGTTTTTTTCTCGAAATAAATGTAGTGTTTAACATTTATTTCTGGTGTAGTGGAAGATGCTTAATAATATACTTTACAGTAGAAAAGATTTGAAGAAGAAATATGGGATGTTTATTTATAATGTATTAATCAATGCCAAGTCATGTAACAGCTTGTATCCAGGGCGGAGGTGGACCAACACCATACTGACCTGCTCACTTTATGTAACTCTTTCTGTTCAATAAATCATCCAATTGTTCTGAAATTCTAATCATTTCGTTTTCTATACATGTACATTAAATGTACCATATTTTGTCTCAATTGGATAATTCCTTCTTGGTGCATTGATTTTTTTTTTTTTGTCAAAGAGTGTAATTAGTCTATTTAAATGTCATAATTAAAACTATGTCTCAAATTAAAACTGTTTAATCAATTTCCAATTAATTAGCAGAAATGATTAGATGCTCTACTAATGAATGGAAAAGATAGGTAATGGAGTTGTTTTTAATAATGATCTCTACTTTAA
Source organism: Thereuonema tuberculata (assembly GCA_023159025.1). NCBI lineage: Eukaryota > Metazoa > Arthropoda > Chilopoda > Scutigeromorpha > Scutigeridae > Thereuonema > Thereuonema tuberculata. The sequence continues at coordinate 131,577,648 of JAFIDM010009631.1, read as the reverse complement.
ATGGCTGTTAGAAATATTAAAGTAAGTGGGTATATTTTAGAAAAGAAGTTACTCTATATTCCAGAAAACACCACTACCATTTTATATCTTTTTTAGTAAGTCATTTGCTAATGTACTTTGAGAAATTAATAAATTTATTTAACACCTTACTAATTTAATTGTGTTATTTGCATAAGCAATTAACAGATTTTCTGAATCTGTTAATTACATTTTATGATATTAATAGATTAAAAAAAAATCTGCTTATACAGGCCATTACTAGCCCACTGGGGTCAGGGAGGCTAAACTGATATTCGGATAATAGGATGAAGTTGAGATTAAAAGGTAAGTCCATTGCCAAAGAACCCAGTCCCCATTTCAAAAGGAACTGGCAAACCTTAGGGCCCGTTTGATGCAGAACTAGCCAAATAAATCCCGACTGCACCATTAGCAATTGAACCTAGTTTGTTCAGTCCTCTATCAGTGCCTATACCCCTTGAGCTACTGGGCTCATGATATAAAGAGTACTCAAATGAAAATTCAGGTTTTAGGAGTAACAGACTCATCTTGTAAGGATTTCTTATGTCAATGTTCAAGCTTATACTCACACATTATATTGAAAATTTTGCTAATCTTTTAGGATATGTTGTTCTGGAAATGGTATAGTCTCGGCATTATTCTGCCTCATTTAGACTAGCCATTGAATTTTTCTGAGGTAGCAGAATATAACTCAAAAGACCTCATAGAACAGGAAGGAGAAATTTATACTTAAAAGAAATTTGCTTTACTTCCGCACTTTACACTACACTCTTTTTTTTTTTAGCTAATTACCTTGATGATCCTGCATTAAAAACACTTCATACAGATTGTTAAATAGAACCTATGACTTTTATAGCAAACATTGATGAAACATTTTTAATGAAATTGTGTGGCAAGTATAGTTTTTATGGAAAAAATGTTAATCAGAATTCACCTGATTAATGGTTTTTAACGTAGTCATTGAAAGGATTTCTTCTGCAAGAATGGAACCTTCCAGTTGTGAAATTATATTCTTATAAAACAGCATATATCTGTAATGAAAGCAGACTTTTATATGTAAGAACTACATTAATGATGAAGATTTATAATTTAATTATAAATATTTCATGATAGTTAACCAATTAATTACACAATACTGAAAAATAAGACTATCCATACCCATCAAATTCAGATGACGTAGGATTTGTAGTAAAATCTTTAGAATAATTTGCAGCAGGATAATTTAAATAACACCTATAAAAATTTTGAAATGAAAATTTAATCAATGAATAACATTTTGCAATAGCATTAATTAATCACAAAAAAGGTAAATTCAATCTTCTTATTTAATCTTCTACAAATACAGCTATGTAGTTATGAACATATTAATATATTGTTAAATGAAGTCATCTACAGATATACTATTTCACATGGTTGGGTGCATTTCTTTGCATTTTGCTTATTAGATTAATTTTTTTTTCTATGTAATTAATAAAAGTCTAAACCTTTCTCAATTCTACCCAAGTTATAATTATGTCGAAACTGCAAAACTGCTGGTCCATCACATCTAATGCTGCCAACATGAGGTTTGGAATTATTGTTCAGTTGATATCCAAGTTTAGATCATTATTCTCAATGGGTCTATCTTTATCTTCTAAACTTATTCTTCTATAGACAAGATGAGTAGTTTGTCTGATGTCAGATCTGTGTAATCTTCATATTGAACAACCTTAAGTCACAGTGGAAATTTCCATTTTCACAAGGAATCTTTGATAAGCAGTCAATCTCAGATGAGCTTTCAGATGAAAGCAAATCATCTTAGCATTCTACATTGAGACAAAATTTGGCTCCACTCCTCCTGAATAACAATGCTGCACTACATGGCCAAAAGTATCTGGACACCCCATGGTTGGGATGCGGAAGCTCCTGAGGCATGTATTAATATGATGTTGGTCCCCCTTTTGAATCAATGACAGCCTGAACACGTCTGGGAAGACTTTCCACCTGGTTTTGATAGGTGGTCGCAGGAACTGACTTCCAGGCGGCTATGATAGCTAAAGTGAGTCTGGCCACAGAAGATGGGTGATGTGGGTGGGCACATAATCTGTATTTATTTTGTCTCACAGATGTTCAATGGGGTTGAGATCGGGGCTCTGAGACGACCAGTCAAGCTGTGGAACACCCATGTTGTCAAACCACAGCCGCACAAGCTTCGATGTGTATTCGGGACAGATATCCTGCTGAAAGAGAAAAGGGCCTTCCCCAAACTGTTGCCACAGAGTTGGGAGAGCAGCAATGTCCAGAATGCCTGATACATCGCAGAGTTCATGTTGCCCATCAGAGGAACTAAGGGACCCAGACCGAACCACGAAAACCACCCCCACACCATTATGCTGCCGCTACCAAACTTAACAATTGCCACAATGCAGTCAGATAAGAAGCGTTTGCCAGGCATCTGCCAAACCCACATGCATCCATCGGACCGCCAGATTGTAAAGCGAGATTCATCACTCCACAGAATTTTTTCCACTCCTCCACAGTCCAACAGCGATGAGCTCTGTACCATTGCAACCGATGCTTCGCATTGACGGTGGAGATGTTCGAATTGTGAGTGGCCTATGGTTGTGGAAACCCAAGTAGTTTAGCTCTCAACAAACAGTCCTGCTGCTAGCGACAACGCCCAAAGCATATTGGAACTCCGTCATCATCACTATCAATGGAGACTTGCGATTTTGCTTCCTACTCTCTTCAGGGTTTGATGGCTACAGTCAGTCAGTTATCTCGGTCTACCACTTTGTGCAGCTGTCGTTTCACTGCCTCGATGTCTCCATTTTACAATTACATCATTCACAGTTGATTTTGACATGTGCAGCATGTCCGCAATTTCACGAACCGATTTCCTACAACGGCGGCATCCAATTATCACGCCACGTTCGAAGTCACTGAGCTAACCTGACTTACTGATTTTATCAGGAACGCAGAATTACAACCGCCCAAGCCCCCACCAATGCTTTCATAGCATCTGATGATGCATCAAACCTCCTGACCTGCCCGATCCACTTCGTCGGAAGGCTGTCCGAATACTTTTGGTCATATAGTGTATTTTTGTTTAGTGCACCTCCAAAGCAGGGATCACAACCATTTAATTCCAGGCAGTTGTCTTTCTTGCTCCTCTGTTCTTTATTAAAAGAACTGCAGTAAAAAAAATACAAATAATTTGCCTAATCACTTCAAATATATCACATATCTCCTCACTTGTTTCTTATTTCATAAATGTGTGAATGCTAGGAAGTTACCACTAAAACTCAAGTCATTGTCTTCTTTGGTTGTGCTTTCTACAAGTACTCTTCCATCTTGTATCATGTTCTCATTTTTACATCTGTGCTATATTGCAATCCACTATGGGAGATGTCTTTTATTTGTCAACCAGAATATCAATTTATCAACCCTTTAACATGTTGTCTATTTGCTTTCCACTTTTATTTTTGCCAATTGTCTGCTGACCAATTCAGACCAGAATTCTCATTGTAACATCTTTCTTTACTGATAATGCTATTAACCTTTGCCTCTTCTTAGGTAATGTTCGTTTGGTTCTTTACAAATTCCATAACATTATTTACAACAAAACTTGTTCCATAACTTCTCCTGAACAGTATTCTCCTCCCTCCACTGGTACATTTCAGTTGTGGATAAAATTCTTATTATAAAACATTAATATTGTTAGTAAAATTAGTGTTTTGACCTACAATATATTCTCCTCCCCCAAAAAAGATTGAATGTCAGTTTAAAAGGCAAAAGACGAAGATTGTCCTGTGGAATGGAAACCAACAGCACAACTTCATCTGACTTTATGTAGGTTGTTTCAAAAGAGACTAAAAAAAAATATCTGTTTTATCTATTTCTGAGGGCATTTAACTGCATAGTGTTTGAACACAACAGTAGATAGGATATTTGATGATATTTTAATAACAAAGATTTTCTTGCTACCAGAGAGATATTTTTTCATTCTATTGCCACCCCTGAAGACAGAATATGCATAGTATTCTGGAACTGTCAGATTAATCCCATCTTTTTATCCTGTTTATTTTAATGTTATCAGGTAAGTGCATTTCATTTTCAATTGCTCTTCTGAGCTGCTTCGTTGGCTTTTAAGGTAGCATTAATACACACTCTGATGATTAATTCTGCTGGCAATAGGCTTCAAACAACTAAAGATTTTGTCTTGATGCTATGGAATATTATCTTTTCAGTAGATATTTTTTGTGTTGCCATAATCTTGTTAGAGGCCTTATTTTAAGGATATGTGAGTCCATCTTGCAATGCTTTGATATGTAGAGAAGTTCTTTATGAGAAATTCTGATTAGTATTTTTCATAAATCCTTTAAGAAGACATGACTTATTAATATTTGGGGTTATCTTCTTGTAAGTCTTAGTTATCATACTCTTAACTATTTACCTCAATAGCATTATCAGGCAATTCAACTGTCATCTGTGTTAAGTAGTTAGTTCATATACTCTTAGTTATCCAATGGGCATGCTTGAACTACAGTAGTATTTATTTTCGGGCTATTATTTATTTATATTAGAAACAAAATACAGTGAAACCTCCACTAACAGACACTCCTGAAAAGCGGATACCCCCCAATAGCGGACAATTTTGCAAAACCCAGTCCCTTAATATAGACATTTCCATGTGTTGACCTCCATGTGTTGTCACTCCCAATAACTGACAACATTCTACAGAAAATGAACGATCTTGGGTTACATTTCCAACGATCGCTACAAAAGTCACACCTCAGAACGGTACTAATCAGACTGATCAGTCTGTATTAAATACTGAAATTATCGAATTAATTAAAGAAATTGAAAGCACTGCAAACCCAGACGATTTCATCACGACTGATTACGAACTCTACACAGAAACAACTGGTGATTTGAAGGATTATATTTCCCTACACAGAGACGAAATGGAACTTAATGAAGATGAGGGGGATTGGACCGAAATGAACAACGAGTCGTGTGAAATTAGGGACTTTACTAGTGCAATTAGGTACGTTGAACAATTGCAAAAATTTTGATTAAACCGGAGAATAGGGTACAAGCCAATCGCAGTGTTCGGAATGTTACATCGGTGACAGATGGCTTACCGCTTGGTGACCGCTAGTTGCAGTGGCCTAAGTGGATTCCTGAATTGTTTTAATGCTTGGAATTATCATAAAAGGTTTGTTCTTTGTTTATTTTTCCGATTTAATGGTTTGTATATGTCTAATTCGCAGTGGTTACCCCTTTTAGCAAGAGGCGGAAGTGGCCATCAAAAAAAGATCGTCGAAGGCATGTATCCTATTCTCCGGTTTAATCAAAATTTTTTTTGTAAATAAAGATGATTCCGAGGGATTAAAATTAATTACAGGTGTAAAACTTCATGTTGAGAAACAAATTTGTGATGGAAAAAAAAAAAACCAAACATTGTTGTTGGATTTTTTTCAAATACCATTAACTGAGGTACGTAAGTTTATTATTTTTTTGTTTGCTTATTATGTACTTATACTATTGTTCTTTTTAATGAAACTGTATTTTCCCTAAAATTTCAAAATTTTATGTGTCCCTAATAGCGGACACCTCCCAATAGCGGACAAAGTATGCCTGCCCACAAGTGTCCGCTATTCGGAGGTTTCACTGTATTATTTGTTGGTTGAGAAAAAGCTTTATAGTTTCTTTGTGGGTGTGTGCTCATCACCATTTTTAGACAGTTGTTTAAATTTCAGCCGTAATATAGTATTGAGTATTGTACAAATTTTTACAATAATAACAAATAACAATTTTAAATATTAAAAGAAGTTTCAACCAAACATTTTCTTTACTAAGAGGTTATTTAGAGATCTATTCTAGAAGAACTTCAATTTATTGAGGTAACATTTTATAGTATTTGGATACTTCACCTGACCAGGTGAAGTATCCAAATACTATAAAATGCAAACAAAGGATTCAGCCACAGATTCAATTATTGATAAGTAAGAAAAATATGACTGCATAACATCAACTTGCACAGTATGCTTTGTAAACAAATTTGCTTTAATAAATAAAAAGAACATTTTAAATATATATTAAATCTTACTGTTCTAAGTTTCTTCTGCACTTCAATCCCCTTTGTTTCTTGTTAACATACTTAGATCCTTCCAGCAATTTAAGATTCCTTTTTGAATTATTCCAGTTTTTCCTTATATCCTTTTGATCTGTTGGTCTGCTCAAAGTAATATATTTGAGTTAGTTAAGATCAGTAAGCACACAATATAATCAAATGAATGAAATTGTTAATATTTCTGAATTTGAGAATCATAATGGATTCTTATACTTTTACTTTAACATTCAATAACACAATAATAAATATTGAAATAATAAATATTGCAAATGTTTATCTTTATTCTGTAATAATGAAAAAAACACTTAATGTATCATTACTGATGTAAGAAAATGTAAGCATGCTTATTTGTTGTCATAAATGTAGATAAGCTTATTGTTGATATAATTCAAAAAGAAGGCTTGAAAAAGCAAGATGATTCTAATCTTGCGAAATATTGCCAATAAAGAAGAAGTATTTTGAAATGAAGTCTAATGTACCTGATTTTAAATATTATGAAGAAATGAAGAAGAATATTGAAATATTGAAATCATTTCAGAAAAAAAATGCACATAGAATAATTAACGATAATGCAATATTTGCAAATGTACAGGTACCACATTAACTAAACTACAATACAATGCATGCTCTTAATCAAATAAAATTAAATGTGGAATTGAAGAAAAATAGAAATAGATATTTTTACAATCTTATGATTTTTTTTCAGTAATATGAAATAAGAGTAAAGCATCAATTGCACTACCTTTACTATCATAACTTTTTAAAATCAAGATCTCTATGGGTTTCTATGAAATCACAGAGAAAAGGATTAATTTGATTTTACCTATGGAACTCTTCTGGATCATCGAATACCCAGTTGTTAAATAATTTGTAATATGTAGGACTATCTGAAACAGTCTTTCCAAAAAAGACATCCTAAAAAAAAAAAAAAAGAATATATATATATATATATAAATAAATTTAAAAATATTTACAGATTATATTATAGCCTGCTTTAAAGACACAATTCAAAACTGTTTTCACAAAGGGACATTACTGAAAACTTGCCATGCATAAATGCAATTCAGTTATTATTATTTTTTTTTACAAATGATACTTGAAGATAATACGCTGTCGTTTAATGCTAGCACATATAATGTAAAATTAGGATGTTATGAATGGGTCATTCAAGTGTAAATAGGATATATTTTTTTCATATATATAAAAATCATACTTAAAAAATGAGTTGTATTAATTAAAAAATTCTTAAAGTATTTTGTTAAAGACAGTTTTCAAGTTTTAATTTAACAGTTTTGCAAATGAACAAGAACAGAACTTCAATGAACGTCACATCTTCAATCAAAAAGACAAACAGACTATCAATAAAATAATTATCTGGTACCACAAACAGAAACAAAAAAATTGCAACAATGATATTAGAGATATCAGATACTGATACAATTATCTGAAAAGCATGGAGCACATTATGTAGATTTGGAGGATACAATTGTAACTTCATGGAAAACCTATCAATAAATAAAAAAAAAAGTTGCTAACTGTATTGTCAATTTCTCCCATGCCCTGCCATCAAAAGCCACATACAAGAAGAGCAGGGCCGCGCCAAGGTATGTTGGCGCCAGGGTGACAGGCAAAAGTTGCCGCCCCTAATAAACTAAATTTATTTTAGCCTAAATTTAATATTTTTCATAATAAAACAAATATGTATATAATTATATATTTTGCATATATTTCCTTTCCATTACTTTTTTTTAACAAAATTTTTTGCCCCCCCCCCCCCCCCCCCCAAGACATGCCTCCCGGGTGCCATGCACCCCTGGCACCCCCGCTTGGCGCGGCCCTGAAGAAGAGCTTAAAAGATCTCAAATTTTCCACTCCCTCAACATCAGAGTTCTCTCCTAATTTTTCTATTGAAGAGTTAGAAATCGCTCTCAGGAACGTGAAGACAGGTCCTGATTGCATCTATCTGGAGTTTCTCAAAAATTGTGGGATAATAACATGCAGATGGCTTGTAGAACTGTATTCAGTGAAATATTATAGACTGAAAGTTTACCATTAGAATTCAAGAGAACCAAAATTATTGCAATATTAAAATCGGATAAGGCAAAAGATTCTAACAGAGTTATCGACTTACAGCCTTTCTTAGCTGCTAGAAGCACTATTATACTACTGCATAATAATTCCAGTGCAGCAGGCTAGATTTTGAAGTGGTTGTAATTGTACTGATCAACTTCTTTCCTTAACGACACATATTGAAGCTTATTTGAAAAAAGAACAAAAGACATCAAATGCCTAGATCTCACTGCTATGTATGAAATCATATGAGGGAGGATTTAATTTATAAATTATTAAAAGTCATTCCCTGCCACTTAATATTTTCTTAACAAACAGACTGTGTAAAGTATTTATACATAATGTTGCAAGTAATACCAGAAAACATAATAGTCTTCCACAGGGTTCGGTGCTTCCTCCACTTTAATCTTTATACAGTTGATTTACTGGAAACAAGCTTCAGAAAATTGATCTATGCAGATGATATATTGATTTTATTCTCAACATAAACTCAAGACATATACAGAACAAGTTTTGAAAGCAGACCTTGCCAAAATGAAAGACTTATTTTAAAAAATTGTGTACTCTGTCCAAATGCATCCAAAACTGAAATATGCCATTTCCCACTTATCAAACTGACCCTTCAAGTGGAATTTAATGGTAGGATCTGCAACCACAACAGATGCCCTAAGTATCTAGGAGAGACTCTTGGTTGGGCATTGACATATAAAAACATCTCACAAATATAGCAGTTAAATTAAGACATGTAACAATATTGTTTCCAAGCCTACTGGTACTTCATGGGTTGCCGGTGCAGCAACCCTTCATACTGCAGCTCTACCTTTGATCCATCCGGTTGTGGAATATTGTGCACCTGATTGGATCAATAGGATATGCGAAGAAAATTGTCATTCAACTCAATCAGGTGATGAGAATAATAACTGGAACTATATGATTTACACCAACTCATTGATTTTTGGTATTTAGTAATATTTTACCATACTATAGCTCTCATCAGAGAATATAAAAAGATAAAATAACCATTTACCAGTTCATAAGATATCTCATACCTTATAAGTCAACTCTATCAGCTTAAATCCAGATGCCCTTCTATCAGAAGTGCAATGTGATTGATAAATGGACTACCGCATGAATGGAGACTATAGAAGGATTACATCCAAATTGATGATGCAACTTGAGGTTTTATTGATCTAACCTATCATGACATTTATGGACAGAACTTAACCATATAAGAACAGGACATGGCAAATGTGAGGATTCTTCATATATCTGAGGAAGAGCAGAATCACCTGCTTGTGACTGAGGAACTTGTAGACAAACAGTCTGCCACATTGTTCTGGAATGCCCAAACTTAGTCTATACTGGTAATCTCAAATATTTTGTGCACTGTAATCAAGATGCAATTGACTGGCTGAACAACTAAGATGTTGATATATAGACTGATTATTTATTATTTCCCCCTTTGCTTTACTTCTCTTTTTATCTTTCTACATATTTGTTTTATATTATGCTCTTCTTGTTCTTTTTTGTATTGTATTGTTGACACATACACTAAATAATAACAATTACAGAGGGTTGAGGTAGATAAAATCATATACCGAGTGGTGCAGTGTATCGAGTGCACCGATGCAGTACATATTCAGCCACTGTTATTTTTATAATGGTGATATGTCAATTGTTGAATAGACTGAATAATGTCTGCGAAAATAACGCCATTTTGGGAATAACATCTGTGCCCTTTCCGATGTCAAAATGTCCTACAATGTGATTGTAAAACTGTGCCATGATAAAGGTTTGGTGGTCAGTAAGGGTACCATTAGATACATAATCTGCTGAAACTATCAACTCAATCTTCAGGCTAAAGGTATTGCAAAAACAGAAACCTGACAGAACAGACAAGTCAGCTGACTGCCTGCTGCTATATGACAGATCAGGGCAATGGTCACATGAGAGAACCTACCCACCAAACAGGTTAGGAATATCACAAAGGACTGTGGGACATGTCATCCTCAACCTTGGCATGCACAGAGTCCACAAAGCATGGGCTAACCGAACAGCATATCCAGGAATGTTTCACCAACGCAAGAAATCTGTACATACATTACCTCGCACGTGTATCATCACATTAGACAAAGGATGAGTGTACCTCAACAATGGTTGTATCAACCAACTCAGGGTGATTTGTTACTGGAACATTGGAGAGAAAGGACAAGTAAACTTCATGCAGGAATGCAAAGAGAAGTTCTCTAAAGCCTTCATGATTGTCTCAGAATACCGTGCTATTGGCTGTCTCCCACTGATCAGTGTGGCCACTAATGCCAAGGTAACTGCTGCTGGAGACTGTGATGGAACCAATCTACGGCACCCATGTCCCACAGCTTTATGGCAACGATGCTCCATTGGTGGATATTCACATGAAAAAGGCATCCAGCCATACTGCACATTTCTCAATCCAGTACTATGAGCAAAAGGCACATGAGACCAGGATTCATGTCATTCCTTTTATGTACATACCTATTAAATTACCTGATGCCTCCCCAATAAACTTCTGTGGTTTCAGGTTTCTCAAATCTGGGATTGTATGATGCACACCTCATACACTGTAAGCTTTTTTTTAACAGCAGCCTTCAGAATTCTACAGGGTGGTGCACATAAAACCGGCGCCAATAGGCTGGCAAAACCTTTGTGGCCAGTTTTATGTGTGTATCATCAAAGCATCCACCATTTCATGACATGTGGGACATATGTGATAATGTTCAGGCTGATTTGTTTAAAAAAAAAAACGATGCTATAAATACATATCATGAAAACAATAAAGATGAATTTCCATTTAATGTATGTGAACACCTCTTCTTGGATAGTGACCTCTGAAGCCCTTGTTCTATTTTCTTCAAATGTGCTTTTTGGATGGTAATAGATTGCCAAGATTCACCAGAACTTGATTCTGCTTCAGTGGTTTGGCTGCACTGCTACCATCCATTTTGGAGAACTGCAAGTAGGACTTGCCACACTGCTGAATCCTGAGGGCTTGCCATTCTTCAGGCAGCTGGGCTTAGCAGTCTGTCTGGCTAGAATTTTCTTTATGTTAAGATTCTTTCAATGCAGTCAAACTTGCTTTTCTATTCTTAGTAGGGCAAACAATGTCTCAGTAGTGGATCATTACACTGGGGTGAACTGTCTTATTTCCCTGGGAAATTCACAATATAGCCAGGCTTGATTTTCTTCTTTTAAGGATGGCTATAGAAGTCATGGTACAGTCGAATGAGGATGGTTGCTTAAGTGCTCTCCTGGCTGGTAAGAAAGCTGGATTTTTTTTGGTTGAACGGAGTTATAAAAATGAAAATTTTCAGTTTCTTGTTGCTTGTTTTGACTCAAATTATATAAAAAGTTTTATTAACTCCTCACCTCAAATGAAATCCTATCTGTGCCTATGACTCCAGCTACTGCTTTGCTTTTGGAGATCAAACACATTCTCTGTTACTTCTGTTGAAGAGAAGTTTCAACTATTATCTCTTCTTGGAGAAAATAAGCTCCTAACACCATGTAATTACTGTTATTCTGGGTGAATCTCATATAAACATTTGTTTTGCTTCAGAGAACAACTCCAGAATTTATAGCACTTTTAGTTCTAGAATGAGGTCTTCTTCCTAGCCCACTCACTATTAGAGAAGAAATATGGCAGTGCTGTTTCGTTTCTATAGTGGACTTCAGTTGAATCTTGTAGATTGATCACATGGCAGTTTTAAGTGTACAAATGAATTGGGTAAGAATAACCAGAACAAAATACAGTGCAACTTGGATAATTCAAAGCTGAAGGGACCACAACAAAACTTCGAATTATCCAAGACTTCGAATTAAACAAGTTACATCTTTTAACATTAATTTCAGGTCCACTGAATGCTTGAAAAGATTATTCTGTCAATGAGTAAATATTTATTCAGAAAGATCATGGTATGAAACACTATATGTACGTAAACAAAATAAGATTTATATTACGTAAGCTACAGTACATATTACATTCAATACAGAAAATTATAGTTTTTCAAAAATTGTGCAATGTCTGATTGTTTTGTAGAATTCAGTTGCTTAAGATTAGCAAAATCATCAAGCATGTTTAGTGAACGGAAAACAGCTTCACTTACGTTGGTTTGTCCTTCAATGTAACGACGAAATTCGGTGCTATCCCATATTCGTTGGCGATATGGCATTTCTTCTTCACACCCTTTTCCACTTCGCGAATGACAGTGACCTTTTCAGCAAACATTAAATTCTTGTACACGCATGGTTTACTGAAAGACATGGTGACACTGTCAGCAGGAAGGTCGAATGGCGTCTGAAGCGTCACGTGTCGAATGGTGGCGGGAAGGGGATTTCAGTTGTCGCGTGTCGAATTTCTTAACGATGAAACGCTGAAAAGTCGTTATGGTTCGAAATTTTTTATAAAAAACTTCGAATTAAGGAAGTTGAACTTCGAATTATCCACGATTTTTTAACATTGATTTAATAAGAAATTCAAGGGACTAAGAGAAATCTTTGAATTAACCACGATTTCGAATTAAAGACATTCGAATTATCCAAGTTGCACTGTATTAAGATTTACTATTCAATGTTCACTGACTACCTTAATGCTATAACAAAAGTCTCAGTTTGGAACTTAAAATTTACCATCTAAATTTTGTGATAATAGAGTTGAGGTTATTTCATTTTTGTTATCTTTGTAAAAATAGAAGAAAATTTAACCATAAAATATTAATGTAAAATTACTTGTTTTTATGTTTCAAGTGTAATCTATTTTATTTTGTTATAACAAATTTTTACATGCCTAATAATTTAACAAAATGGTAACTATGGAAGGCACAAAGGAACCAAAAAGATTTCGCACCTTGAGCTCCACCGATGACAGACTCAGAAGGTGCTCAGAACATATAAGAATCCCAATCTCGCTCCCAGAATTTGTCTAAAGCATAAAACAAAGCTTTTAAACTAACCAGTTTAAGTTATAGACAAATTTCTTTTTAGCATAGCAAAATGCAGGTCAAGGATTTGACATTTTTTTCTATTATTGTGTATTTTTAATTGTTTTTTTGCTTTTGTGGGGTCCTGCTTCCGGGAGCAAGAGTGGGATTTTTATATGTTTGCACCTTCTGAGCCTGTCATTGGTGGACTTTGTCTTGCTGATGAGTCCTAAAGAGGACAAAACAGCCATCCTAGACTCTTCCCGGTGACAGCTCGAGGTGCGAAATCTTTTTGGTTCCTTTGTGCCTTCTGTAGTTACCATTTTACTATTTTACTTTGTTTTAGTGGTATAACAAATAAGCACTTTTCAATATGATGTTAGAACTATGATGCCCCAATAATTTAGAGAGTGAATAATATATTTAAACTTCAACTGAATTATAAAAGTATTTAAGTAGTTCAATGGATTGTTTCTTTGGAAATATAATAAATTATTCATGTTATATATTTTCATTTAATTGACCTCTTCAAAATTAATTAAGTACAGTAAATTTTATAATAAATGTAAAAGAGAACCTTCAACATTGGGCTTGAAAATGATGAACTTGAAGAATACTTTGGATTTGAACATGGGGAAAAGTTGAACTGCGTAGCACGTGGAGTGAAGCTGTCTGGATCCGAAAGAAATTGAAGTAAGTAATTATTAATTCTTCAGTTTAATAATTTTTGGAGTAATATTTAACAGAATTTGACAAATTCAAATTGAAGCACTTCCTTTATTTTTAACCTCTGAAATGAGTTGATTAAAAAAAAAAAGTTTGTATGATCTCTTAACTCAAACTTTTTTAAGTAGTTTAACTTTATAAATATAGAGATGATGCAATTTCATTTATTAAATTGGCATTTTTAGAAACAGATAACTGTTTTCCTTAAATTTGACTATGTGTACTTTATCATTAAACTAAATGGTTATTTTAATGGATTTTAATTATGTAACTTAGATCTGAAAGAGTAAATAGGCCATGGTAGGTAAAAAAATATGTGCTGTGATTCTCAAATGTTTTCTGACAAAGGCTCAAGGAACCAAACCGAAACACTGAATGAATTTTAATCAGAGTTGGAAAATCCCTCATCCAAGCTTGCATTTCAATTAGTTTGTTTGAAGAGAAGACTGATTAACATACCTGGAAATTCAGTTTCATACATACAAGATGAATCTGATGGCAAATGATGTATGTATGGAAAATATGGTGCTTGGCTTACATCTGACTGAATAAAAGACTCATTTGCTTGAATACTAGAAGCAATGTCCATGGACCTTCCAAGAAAACAAAGAAAAAAATAACATAACCAGTTCATAATTTTTAAACATGCATTTGATTTAAACAAAAATAAAAATAAGGAAATGACTTTAAACAGTTCAAGACCCTTCACAAATAGACTTTTCCATTGACTTTTCAATAGGCCAGTCACTGTTCTTTTCCAAAATCGTTTTGTGAGTTTCTCAAATTTTAATTTAAAACAACTGCTTAAAATATATCATTTAAAAGATTTGATCCAGTTTACATATTTTATTCTTTAAAAATTAAGATAGATAAAAGGCAAAGCTTAAATAATGATTTAAAATTTATGTAAATATTCAAAGAAATTACAAAGATTTCAAAACAATTAAATGTCTATATTACTTGCTAATTTCTAAAATTAACAAGATTTTACAAATGGCAATTTCATTAATATTGATAATTTTTGCTTTTTATATAAAATAAACAATACAAGCTCTTGCATGCTTTTTGGTGTTGTTCATATGTTTCCATTTAGAGTAAAGTGATTGAATTCCAGCAACTTTAGTTATTACTATCCCAAGGCCAGTAAACAATTGAAATAATTTTCTGCTAATGCTCTAAAGCAAAAGATCTCCACTGTCTACAAAAAGCAAGTCTTGGATTGCTAGTAGATATCATAATTGTAGAGAAATTCTTTTTATAAACAATGTATTAATCAAACAGAGAGAAATTTTCTTCAAGTCATTCACAAAGAAAGTTGAGTGACCAAATTTAAACAATTATAAACAGCTGAACATATTGCTGAAACAATTACCATGATTTAAGAGGTAAATACATAAGATAAAATATAAGGCTAAAATTTTGTTTGCATACTCAATTTTCCTATTTCCTGTTAATTTCTTAAATAAATAAATAAAACAAGTGACTATAATTTTGTGCTAAAGCAAAAATTTAAGAGTGACCCATAATAATATAAACATTTAAAAATAATAATAAAATAATAAAAAAAGAAGTACATTAACATAAGGAAAAATAAAAAAAAAGTTAGGAAAATCAGAAAAACCAAAAAAAAAACCCAAGAGGACATGGAGAAAAAAAAAGAAGCCCAGTAGATATATGGATTCAAACGGACAACCTCCAGCATATGAGTCTTGAGACTTTACCCATAAAGCTATAGCTGACAACTGAAATGAGATGGTTGCATTTCTAATATTTAGACTAATAGCAAAAATCCGATGAAAACAATGACAAATATTCCGAAAATGGGGGGGGGGGGGCAGTTTGAAAATATCCCATTCCTATGGTGTTTGAGCCTCTGAACATGATGGTGAAGTCCCTTTGTCGATCCGACCTTCTGTTCAGGAATTGTTAGAGGGGGGTACAATGAAAAAAATGCCAATATCTCGAACATGGGTGGGCGACTTGTCCCATGAAAATACCCATTCCTACAATGTTTAGGCCTCTGAACACGATGGTGAAGTCCGTTTGCCGATCCAACCTTCCAAATTGAAGTTGTTAGGAAAGGACAGACACGGACGGATGGATGTGCTCCTTTTTCTTCCTTGGCTACACTGCATTGCCTTTTAA
>JAFIDM010009631.1:131534127-131561606 GCA_023159025.1 Thereuonema tuberculata | reverse complement strand
TGGATGTGCTCCTTTTTCTTCCTTGGCTACACTGCATTGCCTTTTAAACGATGATTTCCAAATACGTATTTTCCACTTGCTCTTATGACGTTTCTTCACAGACCCAGACCAGGTTAATGATGGCAATCAGAAGCACATCCAATAATCTTTCAAACGTGTATTCTGGAATTGCAATGGTGCCGCATGTTTCGCAGATAAAAAATAGCTGCCATGATTTAAGCCTCAACCCTCGTATTTGGGTCAATTCCAGCAACTCAAAAATGAAATATTTTGAACTTTTATAGACTCAATTTAGATTAAATTTCGTCAGTTTGCAGTTTATTTAACATCTTTTAATATATTTCCTATAACATGGTACTTTCTAAATATTATTTATTTATTTATTTATTTATTAATGTTACAAAATAAAAACAACTACTACTATTTTTTTTGTTTATTCCATTTAAAAAGATGTATTTTAGTACTGTTACAGTAACTGGAATACCAACCAACAGGTACTGTTTTTTTTTAACTGTTCTTTATAATAGAAGAACAGTGTTATTGAAGTTAAAATTAAAGGCACTTTTCATGCCTGAGAGTGATTAGAGCAGTCTGATTGTGGTGGCTTGGCCCTATAAAGCATGTCATAAACTGGAATTCATGAAAAGAAGTACTAATTGTACATTATAATGTAATTTTCAATCTATAAAGTAATCTGATTTTAATACAAAAAATTAAAACAAATATTTATTTATATAAAATTAAATTAAATTCCGAATTTGAATTAGATATTTAATTTTTGAAGTTATATTGTGTAACCAAAAATTGTTAGTAGAATAAACAAGAAGGCTTAACATTTGTGTATTAAAATAAAGAGAAAATGAAAATAAAACGCACTTACTTGTAAACAGGATAAAAAGGAATAAAAAAGATGGTAATTAACAAACAGTTAAGGAATACTGAGCGTATTCCATCATTAGGGATGGCACAAACATAGGATATCACAAAACACTTAGGACAACATGAGGTGGGAATGCATAGTGGGAGTGAATGAACTTCATCATACTTAAACACCTAATTTATAAATTGAATAATTACAGGAATAAAAGATAGGAGATGTTACAAGTCTATAAACAGCTTCTTATACACTACTGAATAATTACAATATGGAGGTAAAGCAACTTAAACAATCTTCACACTACATATTTTAAAATTACAAAGGGGGAGAATTAAAAGATTACATTCATCTTTTATATAAGGTACTTTATGATTAATTACTTGGGCGAAAAATTTGAGTATTGTAAGCACTGTTGAATGATCTTAAATAGTAGTCCTTGATTAATTTTAGGAAAAAAAAAAGAAAAAAGCAAACATACATAATGTGACATCTGCTTTGATAATATCATAATATTTATTATCAAATGTAATTCTTTTAGTAAAAGATGACAAAGGAAAAATGTTTCCTCTTGGCTTTTCTTCTTTTCTTTTTAATCTTTCTGGAAGTATTTTCTTCTTACTTAATGATTTTTTTTTTATTCCTATATTTTAATTTTTTTCACAATAATTCAGTATTTAATACAAAAATGTAAAATAATCAAAATGTCTTTCAATCAATTTTTTGACTGCTCTAAAATTATCTCAAAAGATAAAATGGTAGATATGTTTCCAGTATTTTTATTTTTACTACTTCCATAGTGTGATTGATTGTGGTGTATGTGGGTGGCAGGAAAACAAAAGCACCATGACCTGTAGGTCTATTGTGTTATCCCACAGAAATGGGGACAGTCGGAGAGAAAGACTGAGAAAGTATGGTGGGAGAAGTGCAGGAGAAATGAGAGAACCCCGAGAAAACCTGCCCAGCATGGATCGTCCACCATTACGAAGCCCACATGAGAACCGAACCTCGATACTCAGAGATGAGAGGCCAATGTCTTAGTGACAACGCCAACTGCGCAGCCCTAGTGTTGTAAGAAGAAAGTATAGTAATCATGGAGATCATACATATATCCAAATTTATTATTACCTTTCATTCATGTTATTTACTCTTACAAGGTAGTGTAACAGCAATGTAAAGTAACCACATCCAGATTTAAATCATATGTACAGATGCTTAGAATACACTTAATCTGATTTTTGAGTAAAGTCTGTGTGTCAGTATGGGTTATTTATATAAAGGTGTGGTAACTCTAAAGATTTCTTTAATCTACTTTAAATTTAACACTGAACAGTTTACACATGCTGTCTAGAATTGATTAGATTTTGGTGTCTGTAGATCCATTTTAATTTCACTTAACTTACAGAGGGCCACCACTATGCTATTCTGTGATCAAACAATAATGCACCAATCTATTAAATATAAATTAAGTTTAATTATACTTCTTATAGTCTGAATTTTAATTTCCAGAACTTCCTGAACTTAATAAATATAGAGAAGTCATGCAATGATTACATTATTTTTTTTTCTTTTTGGATTAAAATTATATTAATTTAGGTTGAAAATATATTACAATGTAAAATGAAGCTGTTATATTCTGGACTTCATACAAATTGAGCTCTTTCATTTATATTTATCATGGATCTCAAATGTATATTAATTATTTATTACTTTTGTTTACAAAAGTCAAACCTTTCATGACTCTATTGATTGATAATGGAAAAGTATTTTCTAAAAATCTTTAAACTGTTTTATCTTTTAATTTTTTTATTTTTAAAATTAATTCATGCTTACCTTCATCATTTAATAATAAGAATAATAATAAATTAAATAAATGAAGGTCTTAAAAAAAATAATCTATTTTAATACACTCTTTGTTAAAAAAAAATGGACGCATCCAGAAAAAATAATATGATAGGAATGAAACTTGACATGCAAAAACCTTTTTACTGAATATGCAAATGATCAAAAATTTGCACCCAATGAATGAAAAGCCGGAGCTACAGTGCAGTGGAACTGAGCATCGTGATGGTGTATATAAGAGCAAATCTCACTTTCAGGAACAAAACTTCCAGTGGATTTTGTTGGCATTTTCCTACCTTGACTGTAACAATGCATAGCCAGCCAATTTGCTGCCACTCAACCATATGATGGAGTTTGAAAGAGGATGTGCCGTCGGATTAAATGAGGCTGGATGAACAAACTGACAAATCAGTCGACATTTGGGTCGGAGCGATGTGGCAATTAGGTATGCTGGCAGGAATGGGTCCTGAAGTGCAGACTTCAGCTACAAGAGGGCAGTGGATGGCCTAGGGCGACGACAGAATGGGAGCGATTGTCAGAGCTGTTATAGCACCAGATTCATCGCTATCAACCATCCTGTGTTACCAATACTGAAGTGACCACCCGGACCATTAGTAGAAGACTACGGGAGCAGAATCTACGCTTGCGGCTCCCATTATGCTGCCTACAACTGACCAGTCCACACCGTTAAGAGCGATTGCAGTGGTGCTGGGTATGATCAATGAGGAATTGTGCTGATTAGGGGATGTATTGTCTTCAGTGACGAGTCCCATTTTGAACTCAGCACAGACATGTCTGTAGATGGCTTGGACATTGTCAGCATTCTGCTCTTACTGCTCTTTTGATAACCGGACCCACTTGGTAGTCCTCTGTGGTACTCTCACAGCACAGCGATACGTTGACAAAATTCTACAACCCATTGCGTTGCTTTTCTTCTCGTGATACCTCAGGCTTACTTTTCAGGAAGATAATGCCCGGACACATACGGCACACCTCTCCATTGATTGTCTTTGTTGTTGTGACACACTTCCTTGGCCAGCAAGATCACCAGATCTCTCTCCTATTAAATACATTTGGGATGTGATGGGGCGTTGCCTGACCATCCCACAATGTTGATGAATTAGCCCACCAATTGGAAGCCGTTTTGCAAGAAATCCCAAAAAATACCATCCGCCAACTGTATCACTCAGTGCCATGTCAGATAGCAGCTTATATCCAGGCCAGAGGTGGACAAATGTCAAACTGACCTGCTCACTTTATGTAGCTCTTTCTGTCCAATACATCAACCAATTGTTCTGAAATTCCCATCATTTCGTTTTTTGTACATGTACATTAAACATCAAATTTTGTCTTAATTAGATAATTCCTTCTTGGTGCATACTAAAAATTAATTTACTGCAAATAACTTACTTAACATTGGCCTTTCTGGTGTTTCTCTTGATTGTCCTTCTATTTTCGAATCTTTTCTTCCTGTTTTGCTTCACAGATTCTTTCTTCTTAGGCTTCTCTGAAGCATGTTGATCGATTGTTGAACTAACATTGATTATTCAAATTATTGGAAGAAAAAAAAAATAATTTTTCAAAAAATGGAAGAAACAGTGGAGTTTGTTTAATCTACATAAATAAAAATGTAAATGTTCACTTGTTCAAAATCTTAAATCTTCGAAAGTTCTTCACCGATTGCTTTGAAATTTTGACACAACATTGCATTCGAATATGCGCACGTTTTTATGAACCTATTATATAGATGTCACACCTGTGACAGGTAAAAACATATTTTTTTTGACAACCCCAGGTGCGTGGCGCCAACCCGCAATACACCTGAGTTAAGCGGAGAAGGCTACAACGGGCTGGGAAGTCGTATATTCTCCAATATCGATATTAATTTGCTAATTACATAAAGTTTTTGTTTTTAATGCTGTATATGCAAGGGTTCCAGAGCAAAGCGATGGTACCTGGCTAGTAATTAATAAACAGCTAAAAAAGTAATTAGATAGAGTGGCAATACTTGTTTTACAACTATCAAAGAGTATTAGCTTAAGATAATTCAAATTTATGCTCCAACAAACTAATCATTCTGAATATTTTTTTATGAAGAGATACAAAAAGCTAATGAGAAAAGTAAAGAACACTTAAGAATTATTATAAGGGGTTTTAATGCAAGAATTGGTAAACAACAGAAAGACGAAAGTTAAGTTGATAGGTATCGATATGGGGAAAGAAATGAATGAGGAAACAAGTTAGTTGAATTTGCCAAAAATGAGAATCTTTTCTTTATGAACTCCTCCCTTAAGAAAAAAACCTAATAGAAAGCGGACATGGAGAAGTCCTTCTGGGAGCCTTGCAGAACTGGACTACATTATGGCTAGCAAAAAGTTAAAGCTTATTGAACTGCTGTATGCTTATCAATTTAATACTGGAAGTGACCATCTATTCCCATCCTTTCAGGTGTAAGGCACGGCTGCCCTTTGAGCGGTCTTCTCTTTGATATTGCTCTGGATCTGATCATCCGAGCTATTCAGGAAGAGGAGGACCCTGTCCATCAGGTGCTTGCCAATGACCTGTCGCCATCAGGGCTGCAGTGTAAGCTTGAAGCCACTGTGGAAATCGCCGGCACTGTAACCTTAAGCTGAACCCCCTTAAGCACTGCATAGTTCTCATCTTGGGATGGACCTCAGTAAATTCACCATTAATGGTCTTCTTATTCCATCCCTGGGAGAAGGCAAACAATGGAAGTTCCTCGTAAAACTGGTGGGCTTCCAGATCCTCTCGGACTGGACATCCCTGAAGGTCTTTTTCCCAAGCCTTCAGTTGGCCCTTCACAGAGTGTAGTTTATTAAGGTGGAATGGGTGAGGTTGGTGAGTATGCTTTGTCTTAAACTGAAGCAGAGTCTCACCTTGCCTCAGGAAGGCAGCAACGACTACTTGTACGGAAGTTGGGCTGTTGGAACTTGCAACATCCCAAATGAGGGTATCAACATCCTTGCTGTTTACGATGCTTTCAAACTCCTGCTCTCATGTGACCATGCTGTTTGACATCTTGCTCACTCTGATATCAAGTCGATTGTGTTGGGTAGGTTAAGTTGCCCAGTCAAAATCCCCGATCTGTCAGACTATTTGTCTGCATCACTCATAAGGACTTCACAAGCACGACTAATGAATGCTGGAACATGTGGACTTGCAAAGCTTCGAACCTCCTACAGTGTGAATGGGACTTCGAAAACTGTGCTATCCAAGTTTCTCACTTCGGCATTATTATCCAAGAATAGCTGTGCCAAGTGCTTGCAAGGATTATTTGGAGCAATATTTGCACTGTCCACATTCACTTCTGAACCAAGGCAAGGTTATGGAATATGCTGGAGTGAGCCAAACGAGCTCTCATTTCTTAAGAGTGGCTCCACATTAGGTTTGCCGATTGGTGTTTCATCCACTGCGCCACCTTTATTTGTGTCCCCTAAACGCCAACAGATGGTGAAATGCTGGTGGTGTGAAGACCTGCCATCAGAGTAATTTTAGAGAGGAGACTGCCACAAGTCCTAAACCTCTGCATGTCCTATGCTGCTGCCTTTCAATGGCACCACATCGACCTTGTGGACTGGATTTGTAAAGTGTTGCTGGCAACAACCAACAGCAGTTGTTGAAGGTTCATGGCTTCGCCCTTGATCACATACTGGTACGTCAGCAATCCACACTGATTGCTAATATAATGGTCCTCTTTGATAACCAACTAGAGGACTTTGCACAGGCTTTCGTGGCCAAAAATGCGAAATATGAGTCTTTAGCTTCTTCTTTGTGGAGGAATTACAATGAGGTGAGCATTGTCCCTTTCATCGTGGGTTACCTTGGTTCTTGGGACCCGGCGATGATTCTTTTCTGCAGCTGTTATGTTCTCCCTTGTATAGTTGGTTATTTCGAAGGTTACGTGTGTTGGATGTTATAAGATAGCCTTGTGAGATCTACATACAGCATATAACTGATCAGAGATATTATGAGTGATTCCCACTTTTCTCTCTGCTATTTTCATGCTTATGTGCTTTAAAGGTTGCTTTTGTATTTCCTGTGTTATACCTCAACGTCAAGCTGGAAACACAGAAACTAGTAAGAAATGCAAGGAAATCTATTAATTTAATGGGTATAAGAGAAAGTTTGTCTGAATTAAGTTACACTTGAGAAATCATTTTCACTGCATTGCAGAATTGCTGAAGAAGAAGACATTTTGAATGTTAAGTTAACTAAATGTTACATGTTAAGTTAACTAAAACCATTATCGAAACAGCTATTTTGGAGGATCTAAAAAGAAAATATCTTTATAATATTAAACAGCTAATAATCAAAGGAAGAGAAATGAAGATGAACAAGGATGATCCTGTGATGCAAATAGAATATGCTGAGCTTTGTAAAACTGTTCATAAACACCTTACAGAGGATATCAGGAAGTATAATTGTGAACTGGTTACAAATGCAGTAGAGGAAAATAAAAGTCTAAAGCTGCTAAATATTCTTAATGCACCAGTGAGAAGTTTATGACGACTCTGAAAAATGAAGCTGGCATCACTATTAGAAATTGTGAGGAAATTTTGAGAAAAATGTACAACAATTTAGACTTAACTGAAATGGCATGTAAGGCTGTAACTGAAGTGCCTCCAGTATTGAAAGAAGTAGCCAAATGCCATCAAATGCATGGTATGCACCAAGATATAACAGAATCACAGCAGATATTCTCAAAGCAGCAGGAGAAAAAATGGAGGGAATTCTGGCTACTCTTTTTTCTAAATGTTCTAACCTTAGGGATGTTTCAGAAGATTGGAAGAATGCAGTGGTAATATTAGAAGATATTGGGAATTATAAGCCAATCAGCCTCTTGTCAGTCTTATATAAAATAATTACAGTAAAACCCCGTTATTACGCTCGTCAAGGGACCGTGACCTACAAGCGTAATAAGCGGGATAGCGCTATAAACGGGGAATGATTTATATGATGGGGAAACATTTAGACACCATTTTACAGGAAAGATACTTGATTCTGAAATAGATATAGTGCAAATGTGAGCTTATTTCCTATTAAAAAAATCTTTGATTGTGGTTTGCCGTGTGTGTATGCTACTGTTATAAATTACGACATTTTCAATGCGGTTCAAAAAACTATTAACATCAATTGATACTCCACTAGGAGCAATACAAATATATTTTCGGAGCAGTTTTAGTGCACTGCCCGCTATTTCACGCACCTTTTCTTGAATGATTGGGTCATTTAATGGCACTGATGCATCACGGGACTGATGAATCCATTCAATTAGAATTTCCTCGGCATCTTCACATTTTCCACACTACTTTTTTACGTTTGCAACCATCCTTCGCTGAATTGATAATTCCATTCTTATTTTTTATTATTGTTCTCAGACTGAATCAGGGAATTCTTAGATTCTGCGAAAACCTTCTGATTTAGTGTAGAATTCTCGTCGTACTTACGAAGAATTTGCAATTTTTCACTTATAGAAAGGGATTTCCGCTTCAAAGAGTTCGAAGATTCCCTCCTACCAGGGAAAGAAAAGAATCGTTACAGTGTTACATTTCTTTTCGATACAAAATTTCCGATATAAAAAAGCGCTACAAGCGGGATTTGAAGCGTTATAAGAGGGTAAAATTATAGAGAGTTATATAGAAAATTCCAGGGACCGTACAAAAGGAGCGTTAAGAACGGGATAGTGCTATAAGCGGGAGCGTAATAACGGGGTTTTACTGTATATAAAAGATTGAGACCAAGTGCAGTAGCGTACCAAGGGCGGCCGGGGGTTTCCTTTTTTTTTGGTTGTTAAAGCCAGACTAGGGGGCCCCATCCGCCCAAGATTTCCTTTTTTTTTGGTTGTTGAAATAAATTTTTTTTTGGAACTCCCGCCCCGGGCCCCCAAAGGCGCTGGTACGTCACTGACCAAGTGCTTACTAAGTGACATCCCAGGACAGCTGTTTCTCGCTCATTAGCAGTCATCGGCTGGGAATAGTCACCAGTAAACAGCAGGGTCTCAATATGGAGGTCAATAGTACTAAAAATCAAAAAGAGAATGGTATCTACAAAATTAAAATAAGAAACAACAAATAAATAATAAAAAATAAATAGGCCAGCATTCTCCAGCCACAAATGAATTTTCTTAGCTCATTAAAAACAACAAAGAGCGCATAAAAAGGTGCTCTTTGTTGTTTTTAACGTACTAAGGAAATTCATTTGCGGCCGGCGAATGCTGGCACGAATTTTCCAATTAATTTTTTATTATGTATTTGTTGTTTCTTATTTTAATTTTCGAGATACCTTTCTCTTTTTGATGTTCAGTCTTATAAAAAATATTTATGAAAGCTATTACCAATTGATTTCAGGAAACTTTAGATTCTGCCCAACCAAGAGAGCAAATTGGATTTCATAGTGGCTACAGCACAGTTGATTACATTCATGTTTTAACAGAAGTCACCGAGAGAACTAATGAATATGAGATACCTCTGCATTGGATTTATTTACTTTAAAAAAGCTTTTGACTCAGTTAACATGTCTGCTGTTATTAGTGCTTTGGAAAATCACGATCTTGACTCTAGCTATGTAGAGCTTATCAAAAAGATTTATAAGAATACAATGGCAATAATTCATTTGCACAAAGATAAAGAAAAATAATCAGGATAAGAAAAGGTGCCAGATAGGGAGATACTATCTCTACTAAACTATTTACAGCAGTACTTCAGGAAGTGTTCAGAAAATTAGAATGGGAATAAAAGAGGCATCAATATTAATGGTGACTAATTAAGCCATCTTCAGTTTGCAGATGATATAGTTATCCTAGCTAAAGATGCTGCAGAACTACAATTGATGATACAAGAACTTGCCAATGAAAGCTTAAAAGTTGGATTAAAATTAAACTCAAATAAAACAAAGATTATGTTTTTATGAATTTATTAATAGTTGGCAGAAATAAAGCAATACTGAAAGGAGGAATGTCATTTTGCTTAAAGAGAAAAGTTTCATAAGTTTTGAAACGCTTATGTGTATTATCAGTTCTAAAATATGGAGTAGAGACATGGACGTTGACCAGGAAAGCAATTCAGAGACTGCACATAACTCAAAGCAGCATAGAAAGATGCATGTTAGGAATCAATTGACGAGACAAAATGAAATGTATTGGGTTAGAGAGCAAACCAGAGTCTGTGATATTATTATCACTAAAGTAGCTCAAATGGAACTTGAGCTCATGGCTCAAATGACCATGTAGCAAGACATAATAATAATGGATAAGGTGTACAGAGGTAATCTGGGGCAAGAGAAGTATTGGAAAATCACTGAAGAGATGAATTGATGGGTTTGAAGAAAATTTGTGAAGATGGACATTCGTGGGTGGAGAAGAAAAGAATGGAAAAAAAAAAAAGGAATGGAAGATGGTTTTACTTGCAGCCATAGCTTTTCAAGAGGTGTAGTGTCAAGGAGTAAATAAGTATATTACTTATTTAAGTAAGGTAAGGTAAGTATTATATATGCATATTTAATCTCTCCTGCGCCCAGTTAGTATATATATATATATATATATATCAGGGATGAATATTCCAGCGTGCTAGGTGTGAGATGCCATCCATGGAATCGAAAGTCATCGATATTTTATTTTTTGAATTTATTCTTGTTAAGGACTCCTCTAATTGTTTGCCAATTTTGCATGATTTCTAAAATAAAATGTTTCATGAAAATAAATTTCAGCACATTAAAAACTATATTTTACTATGCAAAATAGCCTGGGTGTCAGGTCTCAGATATGGACATCTTTGAGTCCTTTAAACAAATGTACAGATGGTGCAATGGGTCAAATTATTAGCCTTCCATTCGGTTTTAATCAGTTCAAAAATCATGATAAACTGTGCCAAAAGCACCTAAAGGTGGAAGACGAGTTGCTGCATAGTAGGTAACACAATATTTTCTATCTGACGATTACATTACCATTGTATTTCTGTTCGTGCAATAATGAGTAGTATCTTTTCATTTCTTAAATAATATTTTTAATTACTACAAATTAAAGTATAAGAAGCAAAATTAACAAAATATAGTTAAAAGTTTAGCAATAGTCTGGCACAAATAGAAAAAAAAAAGGATTAAATTGAAACACAAACTTTTCAAAAAAGTAATATTGAAACATGAATTACAAAAATATTTTTGGAACACCAAGAAGTACATTGTCTAAGATTATCGATTGTGAGTTAAAATTATATGAGTTAATAAATTAAAGTATTCAAATTATTCTACACTTTTGAATGGGACCAATTACAAAAAAAAAAAAAAAAAAAAAAAAACAATCTTAAAATGAAAGTGTTGATAAAATACACTCATAAGTTCAAATTAACACATGAATTTTGTAATGCAGGTTGTAGAAAACTACTTCTCCCCCCTCCAACAGCATTCCCAACCTATATGGGCATGCAATGTCATTGATATATATATATATACACACACACATCTGTGATTTTGGAGGTCTCTAGCTCACAGACAAACTTGCCCACAGGGACGATTGTGACAGTGAAAAGAGTACATAATCAAGTTTTTAACATAGCTTAAAGATGTTCCTCCTCTGTTAACTCAACAGACATCAATTCTGTAATCTAGTTCTTGCCACACACGTTGCAAAATATCAACATCGATGGTAGCAACTGCAGCCATGATTCTTCGTTAAAGCTCAGGTAAATCACATGGTAAAGGGAGCAGTAAACTTTATCTTTAACATAGCCCCAGAGGAAAAAGTCACATGGAGTGAGGTCGGGTGACCAGGGAGGCCATGGAATAAGTGTGGAGTCTTCGTTAGACATATGTCCAATCCAATGGTGAGGTAAAGTGTTACTGATGTGATGGGGAACATCCAAATGAAAATATGGAGGAGTTCCGTCCAGTTGCAAAATGAAATTGTCACTATCCTTATGTAACTGAGGCAATAGCCATTGCCGTAACATGTCTAATGAAACGAAACCATTAACACTTTTTCTCGCCAAAGAAAAATGGCTCGTACACTTTCAATGAAGTTACACAAAACACATTAACCTTGGGGAAATCATGGATGTGTTGAACTGTTGCAGGAGGATTTTCCATGCCCCAAATATGCACATTCTGGTGATTGACCTTGCCAGAAAGATGGAAGCACGCCTCATCACTGAACACAACCTTATCTGCTTCCTCCAGTAGATGTTCTTGAAATTACAAACAGAATTCATGATGGAGATTGTTATCTTCAGGAGTGAGAGCCTAAAGCAGCTGCAACTGGTGTGGTTTATAGGCAAGTCTTTTGCGTTGGATGTGCCAAACAGTCACATCAAACATTTGTAATTCTTAGTGTTGATTTTTGAAGACTCCTAGTGAAGGATTCTTGTACACGGTCCACAGTCACAGGTGATGGCCCTGGCCTGCATGTCCGTTTTGCGGCACACAAACAGCCCATTTCCTTGAATTTCCTATACCACTCTCTTATTGTCCGTCGGTGTTTCTGTATGATACTTGGTTCTAAAACCACATTGCACTCTTACAAATGACTCGGTTTTAGCGAGTTGCAAAACACAAAATGATTTCTGTTCACCTGAAAATGCCATATTTCCACACTACTGCATCCTAGTGGAGAAACGGGGGTAACTAAGCCACGGCATGTGACAAAAGAAAACTTGATTATGTACTCTTTTCATTGCCACGCTCTTGTTCCTGTGGACGAGTTTGTCTGTGAGCTACAGATCTCTGAAATCCCTGAGGAAATTCTGAAACACCCTGTACTGCACATATTTTGTGTGTGTGTGTGTTTGTGTGTGTGTGTGTTTGTGTGTGTGTCACAAGTACAGACACTCCCCTACTTACGTAGGTGGATCATCCCACAAAACTCTAGTTGGCCAAAACGTAACTTATACTAGTGTGTCACAAAGACATAACAATAAAAATAGTTATATTAAAGCATAAACTTTAAATTATGAGAGGGCCTCCATTTCCTTTTCGATCAATTGTAGGTGCTTTCAAACCAGCTATTGTTAATAATAAATTGCACAAATGATTTTTTTATGTCTATGGACTTTCTACTTAACTCTGTCTATACACAGGTAAGGACTGTGCATGTCAGGGCTATCTGTACTTTGTAAAGTTAGTCTTCATTGTATTTTGATCAATAACCATTTGATGAGATTCTTATTGTAGACAATTACAAAGGTCATTTCCAAATTTAATTAGTAGTTTAAGTTAGATTTTTGAGCTACAAAATCAGAAAAAAACCCTGGATTTAAGTAACCAGATGCTTTTACGTAGGGCCTCAAAGCAAAATAGGATAAGGAAGGGGGAACAACCTTAACCAAAAAAAACATGAGAAGGAAGGCAGAAGAAACCGTCAATGAACATAGGAATGAAAACAGCAGAGAGAGAAGAGAAAATTAATCATCCTGTCTCTGACCTGTTTTGTGCTGTATGTAGATGTCATGAGACCACCTTATGACATCCGACACACACAACCTTATAACAAAGCAACTGCAGAAAGGAATCATTGCTGGGGTCCCAAGAATCAAGGGAACCCACAATGAACAGGACAATGCTCACCTAGGTGTAATTCCTCCACAAAGTTTTCTTCTTTTCTTTTGTTTTTTTTTAGTTGGGTATGCAGGGGTGTTTGTGGGACCCCAAAAAATCCCCTGAAACTTTTACGGACTTACTACCGACATTTTGGAGTTTCGAGAAGGGGGGGGGGAGAAATGAAAAATTACAATTATGAAGTATTGAATGACCTAATTATAAAAGTTCAATGAATTACTTTTTTTGCAAAATTAATAACCATAAATTTTCAAACATATAAACTACTACATTTTATGTAAATATTTTAAATTACCTGAATTAATTCTTGAAAAAAAAGTCATAACTCGCAATAAGGAAAGAACAAAAAAGAAGTTTTTTCCCCCTTTTCACGCATTATCACTGCCTTTGGAGAAAGAAAGGAAAAGTTTTCACCACACACACACTGACCTTGCGTTTTCTGCTTTCAAAGCAAACAAAATTACCCAGATCAAAATAAATAATTCATTATTATTCCTACTTCCTTTTGAACGACGATCCCCGGAATTTCCGGGTATCGAAGTTCAAAATCCCCGGAATTCCGGGGTTTCCCCGGAGCACAAACACCCCTGGGTATGTGAGGTCAAGGTAGAATGAGTTAAATAAATGCTATTACATTAATTTATTTAAAAAAGAGCTTTGCATTTTGATTAAATCTGAATAAATTAATAAATTGAATTTAGTTTTATATGATGAATTACTTATAAATTTAATTTTAACAGTCTGGTGAAAAAAAGCTATACCTTGAAAGCTGCAAATTGGGTTCCTTTTTAATATGATGAGGCAATGATATCAGAGTTTCAGATGACGGACTGTTTTTCTTGACATCTGTAAAAGTATACTTTGATATTAAGATCGCTTTAACATCTGGAAATAAATATGATGTAATGAAAACGTATACATGCACAGAAATAAGAAAAGTTAAAAGTTTAAAAACATTTACTGGATTAAAAATATAAAACACAAATAATTTTGGTTGCTCCACTGCAGCCTTTCTACCAAATCAGGCAGAAGAGAAACAAACAATTACAATAGATTCCCATGATGATGCGACCAAAGACCATTTTTTTTCTTCTTTTCTTTTGTTGTCATTTTGCCCCCCTCCATGCCACCCCAACCCCCTTTATCTTTTTACATGAAGACCTGCACAATGATGTCATGAAAATCTCCCCTAGGACATCCTTGTTTCAAGTGATGACCCACTATTGGCTTACAGCTCATCGCCCCCCCCCCCCCCCCCCCCACAGCATGTAATTTTGGATAGTTCCTTCATATCAACTAGGCCAGGTGACATCACCCACGAAGAAGCTTTTGATGCTCTCCCCCCTGCTGTCCCTTCAACTGTTTTCAACTTGATAACTTTTTTACAGTGAGAAGTTACATTGACAAGGTTGCATGTAGTAGCCCAATTTAATTATGTATTTTATATTTTTAATCCAGTAAATGTCTTTTAAACTTTTAACTTTTCTTAATTTTGTGAGTGTATATGTTTTCATTACATCGTATTCTTTGATATCTTCATTTTTCTTTGCTCTGAGAGAGATTTATTATGAAACATATTTTAAATAACTTCTAAATTAATTTTTTAAAACACAAATATACACTATGTGATCAAAAATATCCGGATACCCATATGCAATAGTGAACTGAAGCCTAGATGGCACTATGACATCACAAACTGGTACAACAGGAGGCAGGGAGTTGTGTGTTGTTAATTGATATGAAGAAACAGAAGAATGGGACAATCAGCAGAGCTCAGCACTTTGAATGTGGAGTGATCATTGGCTGCCACTTGAGTAATAAGTCTGTCAGGGACATTTCAATCCTTTTAAAGTTGCCGAAATTGACTGTTGGTGATTGTGAAGTGAAAATGGAAAGGTGCAACCACAACAAAACCATGACCAGTAGGCTGCATATACTGACAGACCGGAACTGTTGAAGGTGGTTCGTGCAAATAGCCAGACATTCAAACTATCACCCGTGAGTTTCACAGTAGTATTAACACTCTAGCCAGTACCATGACTATTTGTCAAGAGGTTAGAGGAATGGGTTTTCATAGTTGAGCAGCTACTCACAAACCAAACATTTCCTCTGTGAATGCTAAGTGCTGCCTGAAGTGGTGTAAAGAGCAACACCACTGGACAGTGGAATTGTGGGAAAGTGTGATGTGGAGTAACGAATCACACTATACCATGTGCTAATCCAATGGGAAGATTTGTGTGTGACGAATGCCCGGGGAACAATATCTGCCATCATGTGTAGTGCCAACACGGAAGTTTGGAGGAGGTGGTATTACGACATGGAGGTGTTTTTCATGGAATTGACATGGCCCTCTTCTACCACTACACAGCAATGTAAATGCAGACGTGTACAAGAATCAGTTACATACTGCCTGCAATAGAGGACCCATTTGGTGATGACCATTGCCTCTCCCAGCCTGACAATGCTTTTGAGTCATAAATTGAGGTCTGTTGACGATAAGATTCTGGAAATGAACTGGCCTGCTTGGAGTCCCAATCTGAACCCCATCAAACACCGATGGGAGGAATTAGATCATTGACTTCACTCGTGACTCAACATCGCACATCGCGACCTGTTCTGGCTACAGCTCTTCAGGAAGAATGAGCTGCCATTCCTCCAGACATTCAGGCACCAGGTGGAAAGTCTCCCTGGCAGAGACACAGCTGTGATAAAGGCAAAAGGTGGACCCATCCCATACTAATGTCCACTACTGGGGTATGTGTCAAGTAGGAAGTCTGACTACAGTTTTAGGTAGGTCTCTGATATATTTGATCTCATAGTGTATGATAAAAATTAATTTTTCAGTGCTGACTAGACAACATATCACTTACAGGAAAATATTTTTATTGAACAATACTAACCGTAGTAAATATTTTCTACAAGAGAAAAAGCAGCTTTCTTTAGTGAAAATTGAAACAGTTAAATTTGCTGTTATTGCTTGATGTAAAACTCTCTTACAATGCCTGACAAACTTAGATACTCCTTTTAAAATTAGATTATCCAAGTAACCATGATTTATTCTGATAATGTATTCAACACATTTTTTTTTCCTTCTTGCATATACAAATAAAACTAGAAAGGTATTCTTCACATTCAAATTCAATCATTACACAAGTTAGGTTTACAATTTCTTGTTAATATTTGCCAATTATTCTTCTTTCTAATCATCATGCCAGATATTCAGTTCATTCAAAACATTCTTTCTAAGACTGATGCACTTCTGGTTAAAAGCAGCTAATGGTCTTAAGTTTCTTCTGCTTCATTTCTAGAAGCCTTAAGCTTTGTTACTCTGATGTAACAAACTTTAGTAATGGTTTGCATAAGGAAATCTTTGATTTTTTTATGTTCAAAATGAAAAAAAAAAAAAAAGCTTTTAATTTTTTCTACAATTTTCATAATTTTCTATAATAAGCTGAAAAATTATTACATTGCTGATTAGTGATGCTTCATATCCCTGAATTTTAAGGAAATTCTTTGATCTTTTAAGATATTTGGTCTTAATTTGCATGAACCTTTGTTTATGCTTATTCTCAAGAAATGCAATTCATGTGTAAACCATGACCACACTGGATACTGCTAATAGTCTTAAATTATAACTTCTATAATTATTTGAATAAACTTTTTTGGTGTATAATTTTGATAATCAATGATGGTTAATGGCTTGACACAATACAGTGGTCAGTCAACTCAGAGTTTTTTCTTTTGCATTATCAATCATTATGCTATTTTCTTTCTTTAATAATATGGTCAATCTCTTTCATGTAGAATTCATGATGAATTCCTTACTGAGATTACAACGACACAGATATGGATGCTTCTCACAAAACTTTTGGTCAACAATTTTTACTCCAATAAATAAAATTTAGGCTAGGAGTAGAAAAACAAATCAAAAGATTTAGTGACTTTTGATGCATCTTATTAGTGCAGAAAATAAGTTATACTGGAAAGATTGAAAAGCTTTTTCATGAAAGAGTTGGGATTTATTAATCCAGAAGCAAGTAAAAAAATAATTGGGTTAAAGGTGGAGAGACTAATCTGTACTATAAGGCCTACATTATATGACAGAATCCAAATAGGAACAATGCACCATAATTCATTTTTTACCTGGGGGGGTGGGGTGCCAATTGATATCTACCAGGAAATGGTTTTTGTTTAAGATGACATATTTTCCAGTATGAGTTATAAACAGTGTTTGCTTATTGTCTCTAATACCATTACCTATATTCTGAGGCAAAGCCTGTGGTGGGGTCGAGCTTTTCTGCTTCTTGAATGGCCTTTCATCAAAGCTGTTTTCATGCTGAAAAAATAAATTCACTATGAGATGTATAACTGTTTTACACATGCAAAACAGTACATGAATAAATTGACAAAATGATTAACATCAAACTGGGAAAACTTACCATTACCTTTGATAAGGAGGCAATTTCTGCAGAGCGCATTCGTTTTTTATGTCTAAGGGCAGCTTCTCTTCTTATTTCTTTTTGTTTCAGCTGTCTGTCATATATAAAGAAAATATTAAGTTTTTAATATGAAAGTATGGATCAATGGAAGTCAATTAAATCATGAGCTCTTTGAATATTACAATTAAGTTAGTATACAATATCAAAAATGATCTCAAAATATACTTATTTGTGTTTTGTATCTATCTAATTTCTTTTGTTATTATTCAAAAGAATCTAAATACATTGTTTGTTTCATTCCACTTATTTTATGATCAGAATTACTTATACTGAACTTGAAAATAATATGGAAAAAAAAAAAATACAAGTGAATGACTACATCAACTGATAAATAAGACAAATGAATTTAAAGGGAGAGATTCATTCTGCCAGCATTGTGATATGGCTGTAGCTGTTGACTTATCAAATAAATTCATATGATATTTCAGTAATAAGAAATTACTACTTGCTCTAATGAATTTGATAAATAATGTATTTATTAATAAAATAAGATAAGTAAACATAACTTAGAAAAAGTTGTGTATGAATTTCTATCTGCTGTTTTTCTCTTTCTCTTCTACACTTTGATGCCTGACGTAATTTTACTGATTCACTAGTGCAGTTAATAAGTCTTGAGGAAAGTAATGTTATTTACAATCTACTGGAAGCTCATCACCTCAAGTGTTGAAATGTCTTCTAAACATGTTGACGATCACCTATGTAAATGATATCAGGGCACTTGGAAGTAATGGCAGTTAAAACTCAAATGAATGTGGACACATCACGGCCAAGCATGATTGTGCAGTTTCAACAATGTCTGTTCATTGTCAAACTGGGCAAGATCAGACAGAGGAATGCCTATCAAGACAAAAGTATGTTCTAAGCACACATCTAGGAATGGTATGAGTATGATAGTTATAACATAATGCATTTCTTGGAACTTACTGTCTGTACTATTTGTAATTATCACTAAAAAAACCATGTACATTTTGTAATTAGTTATTTTTTCATGTGTGTGTTTATTGTTGCTTAACTTTCCTCCTTTTTAGAAGATTAAAAAACAAAACAAAGAAAACATACTCAATCAAGAGAATCGAGATTCATTATGCAAAAGCTATTAAACATATATTAAATTTGCTAATTTATTATTGATTAAAAACTGGTTTGGATTTAGTAAATTTATAATGATTTTAAATGACTTTATACTAGTTAGCAAAAAAAAAAAACACCAACAACCCAAACATTGTTGTCATAGCTTGAAACTAACTGATCACCAATGGGATAATGATTTGCACTGAAGTACTGTAGAAAATACGTGCTATAATGCTTTGTTTTCAACAGAACTTTAACAACATTCAATTGAACTTTTCAAATCAATATCAAAGGTAATTTTTTTCATACTGTTTATAACTAATTTAAAATATAGTTGCTCCTTTACTTATGAACTTAATTGAGACTGAGAATTGGTTCATCACACAAACATTTTCATAAAAGTAGAAATTCATTAGGTCAAATATGTATAAATCATTAGTAATGTTTGAGAACAAGTTTGAAAATGAAACTTCTTGAACAGATTGTTTACTACTTATATACAGTAGATCATCGATTATCCGAAACAATGGGGCACAGGGGGTGTTCAGAAAACTGATATTTCGGATAGCCGATCATTTACGAAAAAATTGTGCCAGTAAAATTGTACCACATACCATTACAGTGATGTGTAATTTGTTTGCCTTAAAACCGGGTGCCGACATTTCTTTTTCTAAATTGATTTTGTTGGCATTTTCTTCCAATACAGACCAGTTTTGTCTGCGTTGTAGACTTAGGTTTTTTTGTAACCCTCCTTATCAATGTTTTTTTAAAAGATTCTTTAAAATGTGCAGCTGCTTCAGTATCAGCCGACAGTTTTTCACCCTGGATGTCCAATTTCCTAATTTCATGCCTAGATTTTTGTCTACTGGAACGTCTTTGGTTAACCGATGTTTCGGTTGATTGGTATGCGGATAATCGATGCTCTACTGTACTGCCATCTGTTGATGTGCTCGGTGAAGCTCTGGTATGCAATTTGAAGGGTGAAAGTGGATGTAATGTGAAAAAAAAATAACTCTTCTCAAAAAAATTGAAGAGTAAACAATTACTTTCATATGGGATTTGTGACCTTATAAAAGTAAACTAAGTCCTTTCAAGAATTAAGGATAGAGATACCAACCTGATTAAAGAAAAAAATCACATGTTAAGTAACAGGAATTAAGACTTATGTTAACTCCTGGCAATAAATTTCTGATGATAGATGAAATACAAAATAACATTAAGCTTAAATTTATTAATGATATTTATTGGAAATTACCTCATTTTTAAATTCTCATAGCTTAAAGACATTTTTAAAATGCTATAAAATTAACTAATACCAGTCAACAATTAAAGGACTAATGTTTATGCTAACTTCACACAGTCAAATTACTGTGGCCATTCAAATTTTGATTGAGCAGGCTAGTTTTCTTATATAATCCCAGAAACCATGTCTTTGATAAAGAGACGAATAATTGTTTTGCCGATTTCTTCCATTTTATTTTTTTTCTTCTTAATAATTAATACTAAAAAAACCTACTCATTTTAACATTTTATTTTATCTTAAAAATTCTAGCTTCTTACTTAATACAAAATAAAAATCAATAAAAAACCCTAAATTGAAAATTGTTAATTGCTTTGTCAAAGTAAAAAAAAAACAAAAAAAAAAACAACATTTGGTAACAATTTTTTTTAATTATTTTCATTTCAAGTAAATATTTTACTGTCAAATTTGCATGAAAACCACTCGTATGTTTTTATTGAGCTATCCTGATATTTTTCTTTTGTATGGATGCATTGTGTGTCATAATAAAAAATATAGTGTAATTTTATTTTATCATAAATTTTGAAAGGAGTTTTATCGACTGTCTGCTTCTGACAAAAATACTTTTATTTCTTCCCCAATATCTCTCTTTTATAACTTTTGTTTTACTGCAATAAATGAATGCATGATTAATGTTAAGTTAAAATGTTTGAATGTACTATTAGCCTTAGATTTTATTATAGGAACACTTACCTTCTATGTTTTTCTTTCTCCACAAAGTGAATAAATCTATTTTTGTAAGATTCAATTGTATAGTCAACATGAGAGTTTACTGAATGTTTTTTTGGGGACTTTTTCTTCACTGGATTCAATGAAAAATAGATATTAAAATGGAGTGAGTTAAGAAAAGATAAATAACACAACAGATAACAATAAAGTTTTTGTTACATTTAATGTATATAACCATCAGAGGATTTAATATTACTCAGATGAGAGGGAGGGGTTAATTCTATAAATCTGGTTTTGGTCTCATTTGGTAAGTGAAAGTAAAAATATGGTCATGAATCACAGTGATGGTCATTTGTAAAGGTTACATTAATATTAGATTAGACTGTATAATAGATAATAATGATAACAGATTGAAATCATCCTCATAAAATAACCCTGTTTCCTATAGATACAATCATTTCATTGTAGTTCATCCGGAGAACATGCTACTAAATATTCTAAAGGTGCTCAATTATATATAAACTAATGATAAATTGATTCTTGGTGAGAAAACTCATACATTAGATTGACATAAAAAAAAATATTTATAATAGTTTTCAAGTTTACCTTTTTCATCTAATAATGCTTGCAGTTTATTTTCTAAAATACTGATATGGTTCTGAGCGCACAGTAAACTAAAAGCCTATATAATAAAAAAAAATAATGGATGAGAAAGTTTGTTAGAAATAAAATTATTATTACATTACTTAATTGAAATTATTGAAAAATGGCTACCTATATCAAGACCAGCCAAAGATTGACTTTGACCTTCATACAGGACAATGATCTCTTAATCATTCCAGGACTTAAGAGAATTATTGACAAAGGTTTGCCTCGCTTGAGAGTCGCCAATCAGAAGCCATAAACTTTCCCGCCATAAACACTGACATTAACAATCGATTCAAATTCTACCATCGCGCCATCTGGTGCCCACGGTCGTTCTCTGATTTGCTCCACTATAGCGTGGTATTTTAATGGCATTTTTATTTATCTATATGTTACTGTACTTCTTACCTGTTCAATGCTGAATATTAAAGGCATAATTTATTATTATTATTATTATTATTATTTTTTAAAATTTTCTACGTATTAAACTAACAACTTATTCACAGTCGTATCAGAATAATACGACCATCTACCTAATAATGGGTGTAACCACTCTTTGCCTTGATTACAGCTTGTAGACACCAAGGAATGGACGCAATGAGGCTATAAAAGGTAGGTCGAGGCACATGTGCCCATTCGGATTGCAGCAGAGCACTAAGATCCCTAAGATTACAATGTTGTGGATTGCATGCCGAACTTGTTGATCCAAATGATCCTGTAAGTGCTCTATGGGAGTGAGTTTGCCATCCAAGGTAGTATGGATAGGTCACTGTCATGCTCCCGGTACCAGTCATGAACCATCTGAGTAACAAGGCAAGCAGCAATGTCCTGTTGGTACACAACATCACCACCAGGGTAAAAGTGCAACATGAAGAGATGCACATGGTCACTGATGAAAAATATAGGTAGCTATTGGCGTTTATTGTCACATCCAGTGATACCAGTGATTTCAGATCATACCACGAAAACATCTCCAGACATGAACACTGCCAGTGCCGGCCTGTATTTGATCAACAAGTGTGTCCAGGTGCTGTTTCTCATGTGTCTCACCACATATCTGCCACCACCAGTCAGTTTTGTGGAGTAGAAACCATGACTTCATCAGTGAAGGCTACCTTCTTACACTCTTCTAATGCCCAATGACAGTATTCCCATGCGAATTGGAGCCATTGTTACTGATGGACCTTGGTTAACATTGGTGCCTTCAAGTAGTGTCAATACAGGAGACCTCTATTGTTATCTTGGACACATACCTGGGTGCCCCAGTGTTCATTTGAGTCGTCAATTGCTGCACTGTTGCGTGTCGAATGGCCTTTACCAGTCAACGAAAGTAAGGTTCTCCTGTAGGATCAATGAGCTTTAGCACTCCACAGTTCTGACTACGATAGTTACTTAGTGTGCCATTGCTCCTTTTTTGGTACACTTTATTACAGAAGATCGAGAACAGCTCATGAACTGCACTGTTTCTGAGATACTTCCACTCTTTGAGTGGTAGCCTATGATCATTCCTTATTGCAAGTCCATCAAATCACTTCCTCTGCCCATTGTGATCACTTTATGCACTAAGGGCTATCTGTCCTCACTCGCCGCTTATATATCCATGTGCTTGACCATGTCAGGTGCTCTGGCATGTGCCTGGATTCCGGGGTGGTCATATTATTCTGATACGACTATGTACATGCAAGTTTGAAACCAGAGCTAAGGAAAAAAAAACCTGTACTTTGATAAACTGCACATGTATTCATATACTTCTATCAGAACCAATTAAAGATACTTTGTTATTTTTTCCTAAAATCTTTTATTAATCAGAGTAAACTTATATTAATGTAAAAATGTGATATATAAATAAGTTTGTCTTCTTACCTTCCTTTATTAAGATATTTACATTAAATAAAATAAATGCAAATTTTCGGAAAGATTATTCATCGTCTTTCCTTCTTCAAGCCTAATTTTAAACTAACAATAATGGGATTATACGAATAAGAATTAAAACAATTAATAACATCACATTATATAATACTATTCTTGATATGATAAAGTTGATTATAAAGCTACATCTTTAAATCTGTTAATTATTGAGTTAATTCTTTAAACATTACTTTACTTTTGGATTGTTTCTGGGACACATTTAACTCATTATCCACCAATTTTATAAATCTTACATCTAAAACAATACCTTCATTCCTGTTTATATTTCTTTCTTTTGAATTTCTTATAATTAAACTTTCAATTATTTTTCTTGATTTGGTATTTTGTTCATTAAATATATGATATAATGATAGGACTTTGGTCAAAAAAGGTAATGAGTTACGCTTAAAACACTATAGTAAAGAATTTCAAAGTGACCATATTTTAAATTGTAAATTTGGACATGGTTGGCATATAAAAAGGAATATTATTGAAAATTATATAAGAAGAATTGATGTAACTACAAATTCAACAGAAGATTTTGAAAATAGTATTGTCAGAATGAAACAAATCTTAAAAAAGAATGATTACAAAGATCCTTTTATTAATAAAGCAATTGGAAATTATAACAAATTTAGTATTAAAGAATTAAATAATAATTGGGAAAATAAAATCATGTTACCGTATGCTAATAATAATAGTTTAATATTAAAGCAAATTTGTAAAAAATATAATATTGAAATTGGTTTTGAATACAAAAACAAGTTGAAAAATATTTTGTGTAAGAAATTTAACCAAAGTGAAAAAAGTAACCAAATGGGAGTAGTATATAAAATAAATTGTGGTACGTGTAAGAATTTTTATGTTGGAGAAATGCAAAGAACGGCCCATGAACGCGTTCTCGAACATGTAAACAATATTAAAAACAAACAAATTGATAGGTCAGAATTGGCAGAACATAGCATTAAATTTGGTCACCGTATAGATAGTGAGGTTGAAATTTTATATAATGAACAAAATACCAAATCAAGAAAAATAATTGAAAGTTTAATTAGAAATTTAAAAGAAAGAAATATAAACAGGAATGAAGGCATTGTTTTAGATGTAAGATTTATAAAATTGGTGGATAATGAGTTAAATGTATCCCAGAAACAATCCAAAAGTAAAGTAATGTTTAAAGAATTAACTCAATAATTAACAGATTTAAAGATGTAGCTTTATAATCAACTTTATCATATCAAGAATAGTATTATATAATGTGATATTATTAATTGTTTTAATTCTTATTCGTGTAATCGCATTATTGTTAGTTTAAAATTAGGCTTGAAGAAGGAAAGACGATGAATATTCTTTCCGAAAATTTGCATTATTTTATTTAACGTAAATATCTTAATAAAGGAAGGTAAGAAGATGAACTTATTTATATATTATGAATACTAGAGAGAGAATAAGGACAGAATATGGAATTGAAAAATGTGATAGTATAACAAATACTTATACTTATTCACCTTAAACTTTAGTTGTTTTTTTTTTGATGCTTTAGTTTCACAATAATCAACTAATGAAACACATCTGAGTAGTTCGTAACAACTTGCCATATTGGCTCGCCACCTTTCTTTACAGCTTTTGGTCTGCTGATTTTTTTCAGGATTGCTGTTTTGATGAACATTGTCGTCTGTTATTGCTGTTGCATTTAGCTCGTCCATTTTTTATTGGTCAATTTCTGTTAAATAAAAAAATAATTCAAAATAAATACATAACTGAACACTACCTACAGGTAAAGTTTAACAATATAAGTGTTAGCTTCCTCATATAGCAAACATTCTGTAGCTCAAGATAAATATTAAGACATAATTGTCAAGGGAAGCTAATTATTGAACTTAACTGATCTTCTACAAACATTCAGCTCAAACAATGTAATATATAAACTGTCTCTCACATTATAAGCTTGTTTTGTCTTCCTATTCAGGAAGTAGCTGAAACCTAATGTAACAAGTGATTTTAAAAGATCTTTCACATTTTATCTCTATAGCCATGATCATGGAAAATGAACCCGTATGTAAAACAATACTATACATCAAGAGTGAACTTACTCGACAGTAATCAGGAGTGGAGCACCCTGCTTTCCAATATTATTCTACAACAGCCATAATAGTCTAAAGGACTTGTATGTAATGCCATAGTCCGACGGCACAGGTGAAGATACTACAGGGTAAAGCTTTTGGGTTAAAAGAGAATGATGATACTGCAAGACGATTTTTAAGTATGTTTAAAATCAAAAAGCTTTAGAGTTTGAAGGGAGTTTTCATATGGCCTTCAAGTGTTTTGAAGATTTTTGGCCAATCACATGTTTGCGAGCTAGTGACATAGTATGAAACACAGTGATTTGAAGAGAAGCAACAGGCACCATTTTTTTATCGCTTCAACTAAACAGAAAGCCATAGTAAATTAGCAGTCACTTTCCGAAACTTATTTTTCGAAAGTATACAATAATTATACTAAAATACATTTACTCTAAGCATAAGAACACATCAGAATTTACTTTTTAAAGAAATATTGCTGCCTGTATTTTTGATCAAAGTTCTTAAGTCCAAAAAGTACAGTAGCTTAGGGGTTCTTGTGAAACGGGGTAGATGATCTAGCACGGCACACTGTGATAGCTGCACTTGGATACTAAGTCCTATTATTTTATGCTGCTGCTCCTTTCATAACGGCGGCAATTCTTGCCCTCTCCGAACGGACAGTATTTCTTCTACCAGGATCAGGTGCGACTTGCACGCCTTCTCCGAAGACGTCCTGGCTAGACCGGGAATGCTCTTGCTTCTACCGGGAACAGGTGCGACTTGCATGGTTGATTTTAATAAGGCTCTCCAGCCAGGCTAAGAATGGCTAACTGCCGCTGAATCCTCTGCTTCTATTTTCTCCTAACTTGGAGACTGCAGGGTGGCTACACGCCACAAGGCTAACTCGCTGCTTTTCTGGAACACTGAGTGGCTGGATGCCACTGACTGACTTCTTCTTCGGGCTCCTGTCCTACAACGAACTGCTTCTTCTATGAGCTCCTGCCCCATACTGAACTACTTCTTGTTCCTCTGTGGCTCTTGACCATGAGCTGACTCCTTCTTCTTTGGGCTCCTGCCCCGAACCGAACTGCTTTTTGTTCCTCTGTGGCTCTTGACCACGAGATGACTCCTTCTTCTTTGGGCTCCTGCCCGAATCGAACTGCTTCTTGTTCCTCTGTGGCTCTCGACCACGAGCTGACTCCTTCTTTGGGCTCCTGCCCCAAACTGCCTCCTTGGTCTGGCTCGGCATTCCTATTTAAGGCCATTTAGCGCCTCTCTCTCGATTATGGAAGAGTCAACTCACTATAGGGAAGCTGGGTGGGACGAGTCTACTCCTTAGGAGGGAAATCGGCCCAAACCACTGGTAACAATATCTCAACGCACTTTGGAAAGAATCATAGGATCTTGAGTGAAAAGATTACAGTGCCCAATTAAAATTAAATCTTGTATAAAAGTCCAAGATCGTTTCTTGAATGCTTCTGAAGTTAGCTTGGAAGCTTTTCACTGAAATACCTTTAACTATGCCGTCTGACTAGAGTATAAAATAAAATCTATGCATGTTTTGGAAGATTCTTTTATGATTGCATTATTTAGAGTTAAAATAAATTAGTATTAAGCATACTTAGATACTTGCTTTCTTTTAATACCAATTTTTGACAAGTACATTGATAAATAATTAAATAGCAATGCAAGATTTCTTTGTACTTATCTAATTTCAAGTAATTCAATTAATGTTTCAGCC
Source organism: Thereuonema tuberculata (assembly GCA_023159025.1). Taxonomy (NCBI): domain Eukaryota; kingdom Metazoa; phylum Arthropoda; class Chilopoda; order Scutigeromorpha; family Scutigeridae; genus Thereuonema; species Thereuonema tuberculata. Next base: position 131,534,431 of record JAFIDM010009631.1, on the reverse strand, counting down.
ATTCTATCCAAGCAAGTTTAGACCTCCAACAAGGACATGGTCAGCACTGTGTCTCTGGGATTTTGATCAAACTTGGCACATATGTTGAGGATGGGGAATTATGTATATGAGCCAAGTTTGGAGTTGTCACCAACAAGGGGAGGGTGTCAAAATTTTACATATAAGTCTATTGGAAACACTTTTTTTTTATCTTTTTACCATATAATTTAGTTGATAAATGGAAGGAACAATGTTAAATCACTATTTCAAATTATTTATTGAATAATCATTCAGAAATAATCTAATAAAAAAGCTCAGTTCTTAT
>JAFIDM010009631.1:131508656-131531533 GCA_023159025.1 Thereuonema tuberculata | reverse complement strand
GAAATTATTCTACACTTATAATTATGTTGACAATATCAGGCGAAAGTAATGATTTTACGAACATAAAATAGAAAATAACCCGGCCATCTTGTCAAAACTCGACCGTAGTCCAAAACAGCCTGGTACCTTAATCTCGGGTTTCACCCATAGTTCACCATCCTCAACATATGTGCCAAATTTGATAAAAATCCCAGAGACATGGTGCTGACCAGGTCCTTGTAAGTAAGTTTAAAAAAAAAAAAAAGCTTTCTAAATTTCTAAAGTTGAAAGTTTGCATAATTGCATTATTATTTGAGCTATCCGACAGAATAACTTTTTTTTTTTTTATATAGAAATAGCTCTTTAACTATCTATATAAACTCAATGGTTTCAAGAAACCCCTGAAAAGTTAAATTTAAAGTAGGGCCTCACTCTTTGACAAAAAAATCTACGCACATCGAAAAAATGATTCGATAGTAATGAAACTTCACAAGCAAAAAAACCTTTCGACCGAATATGCAAAATGATCAAAAATTCGCACCCAATCAATGAATAGCCAGAGCTATAGCGCATTGGAACTGAGCATTGTTAATGGTGTCAGGGCCGGATTTCCGCCTAGGCCTAGAAGGCCCGGGCCTAGGGGCCCCGCCGTTTTTTTTTTTTTGGTTTTTGAATTGGAGATTTCGTTTTTTTTTTTTGTAGATTTTCGGGATAGGGGGCCGCAAATATCAAGTGCCTAGGGGCCCTGGGTGTTTAAGTCCGGCCCTGGATGGTGTATATATCCCTGTTTCCCATTAGCTACCCACACACGTAGGGGTCTTCTCTTACGGATCGAGGGATCTTTGACCTCTAAGGCCCCCTACGCACTTGTGGATATTTATCCACGAACTCATAAAATCCTCCCCTCTTCTTTCCCCCTTCTTCTTTCCCCCTTCCCTCTTCTTCCTTTTTTATTGCTGCCTTAAGCAATGTAATAATTGTTCCTATTGTGATGACCCCTCGTTGCAGTAGAAAAAATATATATTTCGCGGTATATGTATGCGCTGGTTTCAGACCTCGGGCGAATTGAGGGTTCTCAAATGAACCCTTCTCTGCGGAGGGGAGACTTCGTTTATGACTTCGTTGGAGAATACAAGCAAATGCGTTCTTAGCCTAAGGGAGACTCGTCTCTCCTTCAAGTACTTACCCCCTGGGGAACAAATCTTTCGTCACCGCTTAACCATAAAAGAGTTATCCCCCGGGTTAGCGGTTTATTTCCGCGGCGTTTCACAACTCTACGTTAAGCAGGGAATCCCTGGGCTGCTAGCCGTTACGATCTCCCAAATGAGGGTGGATTTCGGACTTCCAACCAGACTGAAAGTTATCCTTTGCGGAGCACAGAGCTCTATGGAAACTGTGTTTCCATAACAAATATTTACATAACAAATTTAAAAAATGAACAAATTATAATATCATTCAAAGACTAATATTTTGGTATTATTTTAAATGATGCAACAAAAATTAAATTAAAACTTACAACAAAAATTAAATACAATTTCTTGAAAAAAAATTATAAAAATATTATACCAATAAATTATAAAATAATAACTTAGTTTTCTTTTTTTGATTCTTATTCAATTATGAAAATACTATCTGATCTAATACAAATAATGGAAAATGTAAATAGTATAAATATTTTATGAAACAAAAAAAAAAAAAAATCTTAAAATTAGTAATATATTCTAAAAATATTTCAAGTAATAAAATAACAAGGGAATTCTTTATGAATAATAAAATACTTACTTCGAACTTTTTATACAATTTAATAATAGACTTATTTTCAATTATATTACATGAACAATACAAATTCGAATACAACCATAATCTTCGAGATATATATAACTTTATAACAAACATTTTTAATAATTATGCCACCCATATAAATTTCTACCGGATGTGATAAATAAAGTAAATCTAGAAAATTGCCGAAATTTTCTAAAATATCAATTTAAAAAAAAATCTCATTAGAAATTGCCTAATAATAAATATAAATCCTCTGGTTGACTAGATTTATAATTCTAGAATTTACTTTTCACTTTAATTAAGATTTTTTTTTACTATTTCTTGTAACTGTGTTTACAATTATCAAATATATAATGTCTACAAAAGTTCAAAATATACTTATAAATTTAGTGCTACTGTCACTATAAAGCGAATTACATAATCAATTTGTCAGAAACTACAATGATTTGTCATTTCATGTTCGAAAGTTAGTCTAGGCAAGTTCGAAATGAAATCCTTAAAGGAACTGATCGTTATTGAAAAATCTTTACGTTAAGCCGTGCTTCATGCATAGGAACTGTGACAGGTCGATTGCCAACTACCTGCGAAATCTCCTCCCCCACTTACCACCTCCCCGACTCAGCTTAACGTAAGTGATTCATCCTTCCGACTTGGTCTTCAGAGTCAAAACTCCCAGAAAACCCCTACGTGTGTGGGTAGCTAATGTGGGGCGCACGCCCCACAGGGGGCGGCAATTTGATTGTTGAGGGGGGCAATTCGAAAATGGAGCATTTGGTTTTTTTTTTTTATTGTGAAAGTTAAAAAAGTTGGTTTTATTTTTTAAAAAAATTTCTGTTTGAAAGTTATATCTAATTTGGTGGGGCATAGCATACGAAAAATGTAACATATGTGTTCGAATGTTTCCCTAAAACACCAGTTATTACAATTGAAATGCTTTTGTAATTAATGATTTACGGATGAGAAAGATATCAGATGATGAATTGTAAGTTTCCATGTGGAAGCGTGATTGCTTGTGCTAATTGCGTGTAGAGCTGTGGTCTCTGTTGTCGTTTGGAGAGCTGTGACGTCACTTCCGGTATTCAGCTGCCGGTTGGGGTCTGTTGGACAGTGCGTATTTCTGCTGTCCAACAGCTCCTATTTAAGCATTCTTTAAAATTTTAGACTAAATAAAGTCTAAAGTTTAGTCATATGCTATAATTTGCATAGTGTAATGAATTCGCATAGTCATAATATCCAATAACGCTTCAGACAGACAAATACCAGAGCAAAGTAATAGCAACGCAACAGATAACAATGCAGCCACCAACAGTGTAACCACGCCCATGAAGAGGAACGATATTTCGATACACAGCACAACAAACTCACCAGCAGTAACATCTTTCGAAAAAGTTTCACCGATGCCCCGAATTGAAAGAAGCACTTCAAGGAGAAAATCTAACTACAGAGCAGTTTTGAACCCTAGGCCTACACCATTGTCAGAAGAGACATCCCAGAGGGCTACCACTAGCAAACGTCAACATCCAGAAGAGAAACCAGCAGTGAAAGTGAAATTGAAACTAAGGATTATTGCAGAGAGTGTGGAGGACATTACTACGACAAGAATCACAAAAAATTCTCAGATGATTGGGTATTATGTGCAAAAATGTAAAGGATGATACCACGAATCATGTGCTAGCGGAAGAGGGAAGAAACGCCTCACTTGTAAAAAGTGCCTAGTGTGATGACGATATGTCAAAAAGAGTCATTTTATACTGACACTCGGTTTAATTCTATGTTACTATGCTCAGGAATGTGTCAAAAATGTTCTGTCCAACAGACCCCACTATAGGGATACATATGAGAAACAATATTACTAATAGTTTCGGGGTGGATTTTTACTAGCGAGCTCTAAAATTAAAATTGAATAGAAAAGTGTCCAACTGACCCAATTCTACCTTATCTATTTTTTTTTCTCCTTGAAAAGTTTTTATTATTAATATTCCCTAGAGGAAATAAAAGAAATGTGGATACAGCTGAAGGAAAAAGAAGAAATTAACAATGATATGCTGATTGATGATTATCTTTCACTTGATTTTGAAGTTGAGACCTCGGAAACACTAACTGAATCGGATATTTTGGACAGTGTGAAAAATAAAAACAATACAGCAATGAATTGCGATGAAGATGATGAAAATGGAAATGATCTTGATGCAGAAATCAAAAAACCTTCGTACGATGAAATACTAAAATCATTTGAAACAATCCGACGCGGATTACAATTTGAAGAAAATACCGGTACTGAAGGGGTTTTTGGTGCATTACAAAGATGCGAGATGTAGTATGAGCGGAAACACTTTTTCAAAAAAAAAACAAAACTCAGAGAACATTAACAGACTTTATTAGTAAAATTTAAGTATGCATGTGATAATGAATGCTTTTTGTCATTAAAATTATTACGTTTTTTAGTAATATCTATTGTTCATGTATTTTAAATCTGTTTTATATAGTTTAAAGTAGTATTAAAAGGTGAATCTCTATTTAACGAATTTTCCATATAACGAACTTTTTTTCGGGATTTTGCGACTTCGTTAAATAGAGGTCCGACTGTATTTTATTTTTTTTTATTTATTATTACGGGAAGGCTCTCCCGTAGTGTAACCTGCCGGCCTAAGCTCCGCCCACAAGGTCGTTCTTTAAATTGTTTGTCTATAAAAAATTGTCATCACTTACTTTACTTATATTGTTTACCTTATTCTAGATTATTTTTTTTTTTTAATTCCGTAATTTATTGTACAGTAAAAAAATGGAGAAGTCCGCGGATAATCCGCCCTCGGATAATCGGGAGTTTACTGTATATAATAGTTTCAGAAAACTGCGGAAAACAAGAGAATGACTGAGTTACAATTTGAAGACTTCGGATAATTATGAAACGATTTGTCATACAATGACGGGTACTAACTATTAAGTTAGATCGATCAATGTAATGCAAAAGAAAGTTATGATTAAAGTATAACAAAAAGATACAGCATACTTTGTTAGTTACTGTATTTTCTGGTATTTGTTTATCCACGCTGTATAGATATGGAAATTAAAAAGTTCCCCGAATTGTGCGCAAACAAAATTGAAAGTAAAAATTGAATTATTCATAATATTCTATATCAGTGAATCCTAACATGATACCATTGAAAATTGCGAAAAAAATAAATAAACTCTTAAAAAAAATTTCTGGTGCAGTACTTTAGATAGCGGAATTGTGGTAACCCCATTACAGACTTTTCCTAGCTTGTAAATGTTTTCACAGGAAGGAGACAAGTAAGCTTTTACACTGACATTCCAAAAAAAACTGAGACAGTTGCTTCATTTCCAGTACATGCTACCACACTCCCTGCAATCTGTGCATATATCTGCAATCCGTTGTCGTATAATTCGCAATGATGATGACAGTGTATCACGATTTAAATGTGATAGTAGGGCCGGACAGATGGGTCACTTCATCTCCAAAATGAACACGAAATTTGGATTTTCAAGTGCAACAAAATTCAACAGCGAACGACACCGCTGCGGCCGTCGAAAAACTCCGGACGATCATGGACAGCGCCGTCTGGCAAGCATTGTAACAACTGACCGGTATGCGACATTACAACAGATAACAGAACAATTCAATGTTGGAACCATACATAATATCAACGTTCGGACAATACAACGTTCTCTCTCTTCTGCGGAGTACAGCGATAACCCACTCGGGTCCCATTTCCGATCATAGAGCACAGAACTCTGAGTCTCGCCTGGGCTCGTGAACCCTTCCGCTTGATCGCAAGATGACTCTGAACACGATGGTGAAATCCATCGATCCGACCTTCCGTTCGGGAGTAGTTGGGGGGGGGGGGGGGTACAATGACAAATATCTCGAACATGGGGGGACATTGAAAATATCCCATTCCTACGGTGTTTGGATTCTGAACACAGCTCCTAAATGGGTAGCTAATAAAGAAAACTTAACAGATATCTAATAAGGCAATCATCCAATATCATTGATACCCTCTGTCATTTTTAACGAGATCATTGATTGATTGAAATAATGATAACCCTCTGTTTAGTGGTAAATGTTACGGCAAATATTAGTTATGTCTGTCCGCACTCTACTGACTGGTGTTGATAAATTTTAGTTTTTTTACACAATTTTTAGCTTGGGAAAGCGAGACGATCAGTCAGTGTGTTGGGTGCCACCCACCTCCCTTTCCAATAATTTTTGAACCACTGGATGATTCTTCTTGAAACTTGGCATGAAAATTTAAGATCAAGTCATAGAATAGCCAAAGGGAATAGCAATTTAATTTTTTTTAATAAATATAAACTTCTATTCAATATCAAAAAAATTATCTGTAGCAGCAAAACATTGATAAAGTTTTTACACAGAAAAAGGCTAATACTTTAACACATAGAAATGATGGAGATTTTACTTCATTCATTGAAAGTGGTTTCAATCAGTCGTCCGATCAATCGGAGCGACCCACCGATTGAACAGTTATTTAAATCTATGTAGGTATATAGTAAGTTGTGGATGTTGCCTCATTCAGGGTTTTGTTCAGGATAATCAACGTATAAAGAAACCCATTAGCTCTGAAATCTGTTCGAAAATTCATATTTCTCGAATCTTATTTATTTGTAGACCCACCACTGGCAGACGATTTTACTCCGCAGAGGGGTGATACGCTGAGATGGGCACTTTCCTAAGAAATTCTTTTGAACATTTTCGCTTTTAAGAAAAAAATAAAGGCGGAGCATTTCTGCAATAGCATTTATTCTTTCCTGAAAAACGCAAATAGAACGCAGTTACCGGTAAACTAATTCTGATAAAAAATAAACAACCCCTATTTCGATGAAATCGACGGAGACCTGACGCATGCGCAAAAGCGTTGAAGGTTCTCGTTGAAGGCTTCGGTTTCTTTTCTTTTGCGTTAGATAATTAACAAAGTTAATTAATCTACAGTTAATAATTATACAGTATATTAATTTTCATAATTTAAATAAATATTTGGGCTTCTTTTCTGCCTTATTTTCTTAAATAAGAAACAGTATAAATATGACAGTTCTTAATAGCAAATCAGTTTTATGTATCGTTACGGTTAAAATATAGCATGTGCATAGTTATTATTATTATTTTATTATTATATATAAATGTATAAGAAAGATAGATGTATAATATCATATTTTATATCATCAATTCTTCTATGTTATAACCAAGAAACGAAATCTGTGCATTTGCACTGAAAATAGCAAAACGACACTGACCCCTCAAATAGGTTCAGAGAATCGTCGCCTACCACGTGAATTAGGCGTGGTCAAGCACCTTCTTGTGATCACAATAGTCTTGTGATCGAAGCGCTGGCCTGCCACGAGGCAGATATGTCGGGATCTGGGTTCGAATCCCGGCGCGGGACTTGGATGTTTCATTCTTTCTTCTTCAGTGTTTCGTCCATTTCCGCGGGGCAAAAGCTAGTTGTATCTTCCCCTACTACAGCAGAACTTGACTGGTTGCGATCTCTATTTAAGGAAAAATGAGCTTGTTTGCAAAATATTTATCATAGTTTTGAATCTAAATAATAAGATAGAAGCATTTATCTCGTAGGCAGTGAACTTATAGGTATTGAAGTCTAGCTCTTCATGAGTCCTACTGTGCCAAGAGTCGTCCAAACTGTATCCACCACAGTCATTTGGCAAACAGATCCTCTGCCAAATTAACAATTATCAACACATCATCGATATGATTATCCGCGACTAATTCATCGCCATGGAAGGATATCGAATTGAATTGCTCTATTGTCTTAAAATAGAAGCAAATTTAGTAAAATAAATTAAGTTAAAGTTAAAGTTGCGATCAGGCCCAGAGGACCACGCAATGCAGCTGGAGGGTAGGCTCCAGTGTTCAGAACCTACGGGACAAAGTTGAGGACGGGGGGTCGGCCCGTCGCTCGCCCGCCTTTAACTCCCGGGAAAGAAACCCGGTGCCCATTCTATAGAGGGCTGGGTAGACCATAGGGCCCATTTGGAGGAGAAAGAAACGTGGAAAAATTCCCGTCCTCTGCCGAGGCCGGGAATCGAACCCGTTACCTCCAACCCGCAGCCAAGCGCCCTTACCCACTCGGCTACCGGGCCCACATGAAATAAATAAATAAATAAAATAAATAAATGCAGACAAAATAAATAATTACAGATAAGAAGCATTTATTGAAATATTTATTTATTTTGTCTGCACCGACTCTCGCATCTTTTTTCTTGTGCAAATCTGTACGTTTTCGGTGCAGTTCATGACATCGTTTTTATATTTTCCATTCTTTAAATAATGTGAAGCTAAAAACAGGTTATCTTAAAACGTAAGAGAGTCAACTACAAACAACTTAATAATCAGACAGATTAAATTTAATCTATATTACTAAAATCTTTTATTTCTCTGTCTGTCTGTGTGTCTGTCCGGCGCAATTTTCTGTGAGAATGGAAAATAGAAATAATTTTTACAATGAAACATCCGCGACAGAAATCGAACCTACAACCTTCTGATCCGAAGTCAGACGTCTTATCCATTAGGCCATAGGGACTACTACTCTCTTCATATTGTTTTTTGACTTATATCTCCTTTCCTTTCCACCATCAATAAGGAATGTATTCAACCTTTTTTTGAATCTCAAGATTGTTTATTTATTTCCCATCCGTCAGTTTATTTGTAATTCGAAACTGACAATTAGAACTATAATTGCCGAAACGTTGCAATATTTTAAATATTCTTACTTAACCAAATTCTATGTGATATTGAAAAATATGTGCGTCTACACGGCAAATGTTGGAGTAAAGAAAACAGTCAAGAAAGAAGCACTCTTTTTTTGAGGTGGAATACTATTTGCAACTCAAAAACCATCAATAAATGTAACTCAAACGTCACTGAAAAGTGACAATTACAATTAAAATGAGAGTCAAAAAAGAAAGAAGCAGTACTTCTATTAGATAGAATACTGAAAAATCACTATTTGTAACTCAGAAACCATCAATATTTGGAACACAAAAGCCATTGAAAAGTGACAATTAGAATAAAAAAAAAGACTCAAAAAAGAAAGAAGCAGTATTTCTATTAGATAGAATACTGAACACTATTGTAACTCAGAAACCACTGAAAAGTATCATTTGGAATAAAAAAAGAGAGTTTAAGAAAGAAAGATGCACTATTTCTATTAGGTAGAATACTGCTCAGAAGTTAGACGTCTTAGCCATTAGACCACGAGGCTTACATTCTAATCTCTATAAAAAATAAAAATATATCATAGATATATGATTTACAAGGTGGTTCTAAAAGCAGTCGTAGATTGAGAGAATATAGACCTCAAAAATTAAATTTAAAACAATTTAGTTTTAGTTTCCTTGATGTAATTTGTGTGTGTGTGTTTTTTTTAATAAATAAAAAATTGTTTTCCGTTACATAAGCGAGGCTTCCGGAGCGAAGCGACGGGTAGCCGACTAGTTTCATCCAAAATATGATTAATTACAAATTTCAAATTAAAATCACCCTCAATGAATTCATGGTTAAATTACAGTTTAAATACACAGTGGCCTTCAAGTCAAATATTTCTTAATTAAACTGTTTTAATGTGCAGATAAAACTAATTAAACATAGAGACCATAATGCACATTTACACATATAATATATTAACAATTAAAACAAGACGGCGCACAGTGGGTTATGGGCGGAAAAAAGTCCAATTTTTACGTAGGTCTCTTTATGGAAGTTTGATATTTTATCATGAAAAAGACACCTATCGAAGCGTATTACAACATGGAGAAAACATATAACTATTATTGGTACTGAATAAATTGTACATAAAGGAACACTACACCAAACGAGTTTCTTTTGAAGCGAATTTTCGCACTAATTTGAACATGACATACTCAAAACTCGTGGAATTTCGAATTGATTTCGATGTTTATTATAAATTTTCATACCTTTGTCACCTTGTCCTCAGTCACCTGATCTAAACATAATCGAACCTTTGGGGGGTATTTTGGAGGCTTAAGTGCGTGCTAGGTTTTCACCTCCCTCCACAATTTCTGAACCAGAGAGAGCTCTGCACAAGGAATGGCTGCGTATTCCCTTGAACATTGTGCATGACCTGTATTTGTCCATCCGACGTCGGATACAAGCTGTAATTCAGGCGAAAGATGGGCCAACACCCTACTAATAAAGATTTTGTGTCGTTTCACGAGTGTTCATATTATTTTGTCCACCCTCTATATGTTTCTCATGTAATTATATTTTTGAGATATTAAAGTTACAGAATCCAGTGTATCAAATGGTGCTCCAATGCAATAAGAAAGACAACAGCTACAGTTGAAAGTTCTGATTATCAAAAACAGAAAACAACAACAATATAGTAACATAGTTTGTGTGCCGAGCCAGTGTGTGAACGCATTAATGGTGCAAGCAGAATGTCCCAGCTTATTCGATAGGTTAGGGACCAGATCACTGTCGAAAACCGGAAATCGTTAATTGCGGAACCCAGTTTCTTTTTATCTCGCGAATACATTTTGACCACCAGAAAACGTAAATAACGATCTATGTATCACTTGCGAATTCGTGTTAATAATAATAAATGTTATTTACCTATATATACAGGGTGAATCTAAAATAGGGGGACAAACTGCGGGGGCGGGTTCCCCATAACAAATGAAGTAAAAAAGATCAGATAAATATATGACCGGAAGTGCATGTTTGCTGAGTTATTCCAATCCAAAGAAACGAAGCCAAACTACAATGGAAACAATGGACATGAACAGTATCTTTATTGGTAGCATTTCTGTACTTACTATGACGTGTGCGGTGACCACATTGTGGTATTGTACGAACTACATGCTACCAATAAAGATACTGTTCATATCCATTGTTTCCATTGTAGTTTGGAATGGAATAACTCGGCAATTATGCACTTCCGATCATATGCTTTTTACTTCATTTGATATTGGGAACCCGCCCACGCAGTTTGTCCCCCTATTTTAGATTCACCCTGTATACAAAGCACAACGTAATGAACAAAAGCTTTTGTTAATCGATTGAGTCAATTGAGAGAAAAAGCAGCGCATGGTCTCCGAAGAGCGTGAAAAATCGCGGAAACGTGATGAGATAGCCGAAAGAGGGGATCACGTGTCTAATTTATGGGTTCTGGTTATAATGAAAAGGGTCGATAAACCTATAGGATGCCTGAAATGAACAACTAAACTCAAAGTAAAGCTACAATTTCAGTCCAAAGTCGGAGGAGATTTCACTTTATGCAATCCACAGTGTTATAGTTTGCCACTTAAATGTTCATTAACAGAGATGCATTCTCAAACAAGATCTTGCTTAAGTATTATAGTATCTCCTCTCTCCACACTTAAACAAAAATAAGTATTACATCACAAATATAAAAATAAGCATTGTTCAAGAACTCTCCTTCCCACTTAATATCTAAATTGAAAACCCCAAACACAAATAATACTCAAATCTGTATGAAAAAGGGCGGGATATGAAATTAAGTTTACTGGAAGCAAATTAGTGATTTTTTTTTTTTTTTTTTTTTAATTTTATTCGAGAAATAGTCAATATCTTCTACACGAACATTAAAGAATAACCGAAAAAAGTGTAAATGGTAAAAGAATTTAAGATTATCATCAGCTATTAAGTATGGATATCGTTAGTTTAGAAATAACTTAATAGTAATCTATTAAAGTCTAAAGTAATCTATATAAAGTTTGCTTGATAGCATACAATGTGCTATTTCTAATGGCAGAAGAGAGACAGAGGCTAAGCTGCGTCAAGAACAAAGTATGCAATTGAGAGCAAGTGGCTGAAACGTACAGAAAAGAAAAAAAACAAAACACACACACACAAGGCTACGTCGGGATTCGAATCCACGTTCGGGCATATAAGCCGCATGGTAGGCCGTCATTTTGACCACTCGGCTGTGCTCGAAGAGTCTATTACAGTTATTTTGTTTATTGGTTTGGAGAGAATAAAATAACAACCTAAAATATTTAAAATAAATATTTTACATCCAAGGAATATATCCACAGGAGTATATTTGGAGTAAGGCAGGCGACTGTAATTTTATCCTATATTAATATTTTTGATCATAATATAATTTCACAAATCCGCTGAATGTAAAATTCCGCCAACTAGCTGTTTATTTATTGAATTTTCACTTTTAAAGTTATATAGGACTTGGACGCGCGGTTGGCGTTGTTGCTAAGACATGGGCCTCTCACCTCTGATGGTGGACGATCCGTGGCAGGTATTTTCGGGGTTCTCTCATTTCCCCTGCACTACTTCTACCACTTTTTCACCATCTTTCCCTCCTTCTTTCCGTGGGGATAGCACAATAGACCAAAGGTCGTGGTGCTGGATTTTCCGGCCACCCACACATTACACATAGCATAACGTATATATACAGGATTTGTATTTACTGTTCGTTTTCAAAAAGCAGACCCACGACTGGCAGACAATTTTACTCCGCAGAGGGATGATACGCTGAGATGGGCACTTCCCTAAGAAATTCTTTTGGGCATTTTCGCGCAAAATTTAAGAAAAAATAAAGGAGGGGCTTTCTGCAATAGTATTTATTCTTTCCATAATTCTTTCCTGAAAAGCGCAAATAGAAGGCAGCTACCGGTAAACTAACTCTGATAAATAGTAAACAACCCCTATTTCGATGAAATCGAAGGAGACCTGACGCATGCGCAAAAGCGTTAAAGGCTCTCGTAAACAAAACCGAACAGTAAAAGGTATTATTAGCAGTAAAACGCATGACCATCATTGTTGTTAATGTTTTCATTAAAAACGCTTACGCTTAACATTTCATTTGTAAACCATGCTATAATACTAATACTACATTTTTTGAATAAAAATGAATTTGAGCTTAAAAAAAAAAAAAAAATTCTTTGCTTTCAGAGTGCTGAAATTAATTCTCATTCAGTCTCTAAGATTAAACTACTTTAATATTAAAATAAGCCGCTAATTCATTTCTCAATTTACGTATGAAAGCGTTGTTAATAGTAAAAAAAAAAAAAAAAAAAAAAAAGTCATTTACATTTGACCTTTTTGAAAAATGAAAGAATATAAACTTTATAAACAAAAATATTAAAGCACATTTCCCAAATTAAAACACGGATAGTTTTATTTAAGTTTTATCAGCAACTAAGATAAAACATTATTATCTTTACGAGCTTCTGACTTATTAATAATTAAAATGATCAATGTAAATGAAAATTTTATAAATATTTCAAAATTAATAATAATAATTATATGTCTACGAATTGCATTGTAGGTGAAATATGGTCAATTTCTGATCAAACGACTGAAAATTTTGATCTTAAATTTGAATACTTTCAATTTTAATTCGGGATTAAAGAAATTCAGAAACATTTATAACTGAACTTACTAATTGCGATTATATAGGGTGTTTCATAATTCTCGCAGCATCGGAATTTCCATCGTTAAGGAAAAATATTTGCCTAATTTAGTACAATATTGTGATTTGATTTTTTTTAGTCCAAACTTACGAAAGTGACTTTTAGTCGATATCACTACAAAATATAAATTTTTTTTTTTATAAAATTTTTTGTAACACCCTTATGTGAAGATTTTTTTTGATATTAATAAAATGTAAGGGAAAAAAGAACTGCGCAAGATAATAAACAGTTAAAATAAAAAAAAATACAATAAAATTAAAAAAAAAAAAATGCTGAGGAAACAAGAGCACAAGTTATGAAGTACTTTCGAAATAAGTACGTAATTAAAGAATGATCAAATATTTCCCGTAAACGAATATCACAAAAAGGGTCTTATTTTGTAGTGACATCGACTGGAAGTCACTTTCTGAGGTTCGAACTAAAAAATCAAATCAAAATATTGTACCTAAAGCCTTGGGTCCTACCGAAGTAGGCAATATTTGCTCCACGAATTATGCAACACCTTATGTAAAGATTCTAAAATGTTTTTTCTTTCGTTATTATTATTATTCTAATAATAATAATGATAATAATAATAACTAATTTCAAAAATATTTACGAAGTGCAAATTTATTAATTTTAAATGCTTTTTACACTTACTATTGTTTAATTACTTAAAATTTGAGCAATAGTGAGTACAATATATATTTTAGAAGATTAATAATTATTAGTGAAGATTAATTCATTGATTTTTTGAACTGATAATTATTGAACAATCAAAATATATTGTATTTAAGTCTTATGATTTCTATTAAAATTATATCAATACACCGAATAATCATATAATAACAAGTATTAAACAATTTTAATGCTTTAAAAAGAAGCATCTTACCTGAACTGATTCTCTGTTTAAGTCTGGGACAATCTTTAGTCAAATTATTTTCAGAATTTTCTTCATGAAAGCGTTGATTTTTAAGGAATTTAAACGAATTCCTACGTCTACGTTAGTGCATTGGTAATCGACTGAAGAGCGAGTAATTTGAATTTCATTGAGGTCACATGATTTAACGTCATCATAATTTGTTTTCCTCTTAATGTGATGACGTTGTAGTTTTTGTAGTTTTCGTGAATCCAAACATCTCTGGAGTCATAAAATTAGCATAAACATTTTGTAAGTTTCCTTTGTTTTACTGAAAATTCATAACGATTTTATATATCCAAAATTAATTTCATTTCCTTTGTTTATTGCATGATAAGAGGCTAAATATGGCTTCAAATGCAAGCCAAGCCAGACCATAAATACTTCGTAAATACGAAGTATTTAGTCTATGAGACAGACAAATTTGAAGTTTGAATTTTCTTTCCATTTTCAATCTGTCGATCTACAAGAAGTTTTGAGAAATCATGCAATATTATCTTAAGTCCGTAATGTCGTATCGGTAAGTGAATTATTTGTCTATTCATTCATAGGCATACATTTTATTCAGTGAGACTCCTTACTAACGCCGGTAAATTAATCTGACAATTATCTCTAGACATTCACCTGTACAGCATTATAGGGAAAATCTAAAATCATAAATGAAAAAATTATAATCTTTCATAAATCTGTTCCAAAGGTTGGAGGTTGAGCGGTACATTACCATATCGTTAATGAAGTTTTATGTTGTGTTTGCTTATGTTAACATATGTGGGTTATGGATAAAACATATATGGAGGATAAGTACTTAATAATGTAATGCGGAAGTAAATGAAAGTTTATTTCAGTAAGCCTACTTATAATCCTGAGTGAAAGACACGGAGTGGACAGATTGGATAATTACGATCTTTCAAACAACTAAAAATCTATGATCCCAGCTACGTCGCAGTCAAAACATGGGTAAAAATCCAAAGCATTATGGGATATGCATTTAAAATAAATCAAATAATAATTATCCTTTTATTTTGCACTGAAGTAGTGTTTTACAGAATGCTAATTAAAAAAGAAATATTTAATTTTTTTTCGAAAGAATTTTGTTATGATAATGATCAGACGATAATCGAGAAAAATCTCACAAGTCAGCCTACATGTAGTTCATTAAATACAACAATCAGAAGTCGAAATTGCAGAGTTATAACCGCTCAAAAAAGTAATTATAAGGTTTTTATTACCTTTGCAAGAGTAACTTACCACTAACATTACGTTGACGAACGTCCAGGAGACTTTTCTGGATTATCATCGGATCAGGCATTTAAACGTATAACGGTTTATTTCTACGATTATCTGCGAATTGAAATCATCAGATCGCCATTCCACATAAGTTTAGCTTGGATACGTTATTCCCTGAACGTATATTTTCTTTAATCATAGAACACTACCATAACAAATTTAGATCCAGGATCTATTTTTCTCAAGCAGCCATAGGCGTAACTAGGTTGGCCGTGGCCTCCCCCTCCCCCCAGAAAAATACATATTAGTATAATTGTTTTATACTTTAAATATAAAAATAAATAAAATATTTTTTAACTTATCGGCATTGTATGCATTATTTGCAACAATATGAATGCAATTATTCAAAGGTACAAGTTTAAATTTTAAATTTCTCCGCTTTTTTTCCCAAACATAAAGGGCCTGCCGCCCCCCCCCCCCCCCAGAAAAATTCTCTAATTACGCTTCTTCAAGTAGCCTATATGTAATTCATTAAATACAGCAATCAGAAGCCTAAATGGCAGAAGCCTTTCAAATAAGCAATTGTAAGGTGGAGTATCAAAGGATGGAAGAGATAGGAAAGAAGGAATTGCTTAGCAAATTTTGGTGCCTAAATTATTAATGTTCGGGAGAACTATTCTTTGCTTGCAGTTAGTAGAAAGGATGTAAAATTTTTAGAAGGTATGTCACAGGCAGGCTGACTATAAAGGTTAGCGGACGACGCCCAATAGACCAATATTATTATGTTACGGCGGGCGGCGGTTGAGTCTCTGACTGGTAGTAATGAAGCAGGTTGTCCAAAGCCCAGTTGGAAACAAATTCACTGTCTGAGGGCCAAGGGTTCATAATTAAGCATTCATTCAAAAACAGAAGAACTGTTTTGAATTAACGAATGTTTTCCGTGCACTTATTTTTCTTTTCTATATTCCTTGGCATTCCCCAAACAGTGTTAATGTGATTAATAAATACGGTATTCTCATAATCTTCCTGTCGTAAAAAATTAAAACGACGAATTAATACTTATAGATGTCTATAGAGAAATGCCCTGAAAAGAATTTCATTTAACGAGGAGTCTCTGTATTTATTAAAATTTCTCTCTTAAACCATTAGGTTTTTTAGTTTTACTTTTTATAAATAGAAACCTATTGGTTTCTTCGTTAACTCTTCAAATGTATTAAAAGGGTGAGATCGTGTTTACAAGTGACATCCCAAAACAGCTGTTTCTCGCTTGATTGGCGAATATCAGTTGGGAGTAGTCACTGTAAACACACTAGATCTCTTATACAGGCGAATACAAACATAAGTAGGCATGGGAATGGCACCTCCAGAAAAACAAAACTAAAAATACACATTAAAACTAAAATAAATAAAATTCTTATGTATTCTGTTTTTAGTTTAGTTTTTCTGGAGGTGCCATTCCCATGCCTACTTACGTTTATATTCACCTCTGTATGAGATCTAATGTGTTTACAGTGACTACTCCCAACTGATGATCGCCAATCAAGCGAGAGACAGCTGTTTTCAATTTTCAAATCTCTAGTGAATTCGGTTTTAGATTATGGTCTAGTTTTGGATTTTTATGACCAAATAAAAAATTAAAAATATAAATAAATTCATTTTTAAAATTTTCAATAATGTATATACAAATTTCAGCAATTTACCCATTTTGGAAAAAAACAAGATTAGGAAAAAAATTAAAATACTTACTATTAAAGAAAAAATTATCTATAAAATAATTATGAATTTCATTTATAATAATATGGAAAAAATAATCAAAATAATGAAAGAAATAACTAAGTATAATTGGTTAAAAATCTTTCAAATCAATAAAATGAATAATAATTTTGGTCTAAGATTGGAAAACTATAAAATATAAATTATTCAGTCAAATTAATTGGGAAAAATATAATTCTGAAACACTAAAAAGTATTAAAAATGTTAAAACTTTATTACTAATTGATGAGAATATTACTGTAAATTTTTAACTTTGAACTTTTCATTTGTATTAGATAATTAACAAAGTTATTTAATCTACAGTTAATAATTATATATTTATCTATCAGCACCTATATTACAGGTATTCTTTATTTTTGAATACCTAATAGGACTGGAGAACATTAAAAAAAAAAAGTAAAAAATAAGGGGAACGACATGTTTCGTCCAGATTAACTGCACTTTTGCAAGTAAAAAATCTCAAGGAATACAGGCGATTAAGTACAGAAAAAGCCAAATGAAAAGCCATTGAGATAGCATGAGTCAGATGATATAAAGCCCTGTATTACCAACAGGGCTGTTGTCGCCCGCTCTGTTGCTGCTATGTTGTGAGCGCTAAAGGGCTCCCTAGACGATCAATAATATTGTCAATATTCGCTTCAATATTGACGGAGGACCGTATTGATAGAAAAGTATATTTTGTGTCAATATTGCAGAACCGTTTGAACGTTTAGGAGTTTATTGTCAATATTTCCTTCAATATTTCAGATGCCTGTGAGGCCGCGAAGTGAAAACATGGCTAAACCACCGAGCTTGTACTGTAGAACACCAAAAATTCAGCAAATGTTCCTGTGTAAAGCGGCTTCTCAGCTTGTACCACTCTTTGGACCATCGTCTGTTTCTCTTTTTCTTTGATTTTTTGTTTTGTTTGCACAGTGAAAGAGTCAATGTTAAAAAACCCAAATCCGAACTGGAAAACATTTCGAAATTCACAACAAAAACACCACTGAAACAGTCCCGACCATGTAGCACAATTATTTTTGCCAGAATGAGTATTGGTGAGAATATTGATGCGGTTATTGAAGCATCTTGAAGCGCGCTTCAATATATAGCATCAATATTGAAGCGAATATTGACAATATTATTGATCGTCTAGGGCCCTGTTCAACGCCACCTGATATATCTAGGTGGCGTTGCCCTGTTTCCCAACGTTGGGCGCACGTCCCACAGGGGGGCAATTCAAAAATGGAGCAATGTTGTTTTTTTTTTTTGGTTGTGAAAGTTAAAAAAGTATTTTTTTTTTTTTTTTTTTTAATTTTTTCTTTTTGAAACTTATACCTAATTTGGTGGGGCATATCATACTTTAGATACTTTAGGTGGGGCACGGCACAAAAAAGGTTGGGAAACACTGGTCTAGGGGGTCCTTTAAATCCATTTCAGATGGGGTTAATCGTATTTTAACAAAGTATTGAAAACTATTGCTATTATTATTATTTTTTAGTTTATAATTTCATTCTTCAAACGGTAGCTTTTATTCAAATTTAACGTTAAAGTTTTGTGTTTTTGTCTAAAACAAAACTATATATGTGAAAATATATTATTTGTTTAATATAAATAAAATCCAAAGTGTAAAAGCTAAATAAATGAAACTTAGCGTATTTCATTAGTCTGCTAACTGCATCTTATCCTGAAAGTTTGAGCTCTCTAGTATTATCCAGGCCGAAGCTATGAGGGTTCGAAAATACGACGAAACACTTCCAGAAAAGGTACGTAGTGCCCTTCCTGCCTTCGGCTCGTCTTGGCGGGGGCACTGCCGTGCCCCCAGATTTTCT
Organism: Thereuonema tuberculata; assembly: GCA_023159025.1. NCBI lineage: Eukaryota > Metazoa > Arthropoda > Chilopoda > Scutigeromorpha > Scutigeridae > Thereuonema > Thereuonema tuberculata. The sequence continues at coordinate 131,512,597 of JAFIDM010009631.1, read as the reverse complement.
ACAATAATTAGAATCATCGATTCATTTAGGAAATGAAACACTAGGTACATAAAAATGTTGAACTGTATGGGTGATTTATTTGTAATATAAAAATTAATACCAAATAACGTATATAAAAATTAGAAATTATCATGAAATACAGAAAAGGGCAATACCACAATGCTACATTAAAAAAAAAAAAAAAAAGTAATTGCAGACTCCAAGAACTAAAAAATATCTAATAAACTGAGAAGCAAAATATAACATTACATCAAAATAAAATTACATATAAAGCAAACAACAGGACTTACATGCATAGTAAAAACTAAGCATGTTACAAAAAACCTAAAAAAAAAAAAAAAAAAAAAAAAGCCAAAAAAAAAAAAAAAAAAAAAAAATACAACATAATTTTCTTTACCAATCAGATGAAGAATTTTAAAAAAGAAATGTTCTCACTGCAGTTGTATTGTATGAAATTTACAAACAAAATAAAATATTTTTTTTCTTACATATATATGTTGCATAAAACTATAATAAATTTACAATAAATTGAACAAAACATGTAGCTCGTTCATTTTATTTTAATATAGTTTTTTTAGGCAGCATCTATGTGTAATGTATTTATTCAACTTATTTTATTTTTTCAACCTCTTTAACAGCAATTCTCATTGCTACACTCTTTCTGCCATACTTTTTATGGTTCCTTTTTTTTTGTTTAAATTCATAGTTTTTCTGTTTTAGAAGAAAATTAATATAATGCACTATAAGTATTTTAGTAATTTATTAGTTATGTCAAAACAAACAGGGAAAATCATTAGTTATTTTTTTTTTAATGATTTTAATTAATTCATCAACCTTATATTTTGTATTTATAATATCATTTTCCAAGGTTCTAAAACAAATCTCTACTAACAATAAATATTGAAATATCTTATTTTACACAAAAATTAAAGTATTAGAATTTTCTGAGAAAGATTTGATTTTGGTAAAAAGTTGGAAAGAAACATAATCACTTGTTGTGTCTGATGATGGTGGTCCAAGAAGTAATTTAAAATCTTTACTATATTTACTACATACTTTATTTACAATACAGTCACTCAAATAATATAAAGATTGCATTTAGTCTACAACTAGAACATTTTTTATTTGTGCAGCATAATTTAACATGTGAGAGAAAGATTAGAAGCATATAATAATAATGCCATCACTTAAGTTTAAAATAAATATAAAACTGAAAGCATAAAATAAAAAAAAATAAAAAATAAGTAAGTGATAGAAAACATAAAATTAAATAAAAAATAAAAATAATAATAAAAGCGGCTTATAAAACCAATCAAAAAATAACAAATAGAACAATAATTTAAAATAAAAACATAAGTAGTAAGATAAAAACATAAAAAAATAAAAACAATTGTTTTGGTTTTCCCGCCATGAATTTTTTATTATTTAAATTTGCAATTGTTTTTTATTTTTTATATTTTTAATTTAAATTATTGCTATTTGTTTTTTGATGATTGGTTTAAAGGCCATTTTTTATTATTATTTTTATTTAAGTTTGCATTTTTTATCATTTATTTATTTTTTATTTAATACTTTCAGTTTTTTTTTTTTAATTTTTATTTTAAACTACGTTATGACATTATTATTGCATGCTTTTAATTTTTTATTTGTGTCGAAGAAATTTCTTCTTGAAATTCGTTGGAACCATATCTCCGCCGAGAACGATTTGGATCGCATTGTGGCATTCTAAAGAACGCCATCGATGACGAAGCACCAATTAATTGGAACAATTAAATGCATAGAAATGTTCTGGCAAATAAAATTTTCCAAACTTTGAAGAAACAAAGAATAGAATAAACTTAGGCCTACTATTAAAGAAAAAATTATTTATAAAATAATTATGAATAACATTTATAATGTCAATAGAAAAAAAATAACTAGATACAATTGGTTAAGAATCTTTCAAATCAATAAATTGAATAATAATTTTGGTCTAAGATTGGAAAACTAATTAAAATATAAATTATTCAGTCAAATTAATTGGGAAAATAAAATTCTGAAACACTAAAAAGTATTAAAAATGTTAAAACTTTATTAATCGCTGACGTAATTGATGAGAATATTACTCTAAATTTTTAACTATGAACTTTTGTTAAGTTTCTTTTCATTTGTAAAATCGATAATTAACAAAGTTAATTAATCTACAGTTAATAATTACAGTCGGACCTCGATATAAGGACCTCGATATATAAAAATATCAGTTTATTAGGTTATAATTTTTTAATTTAGTTGAACCAATTAAAATTAATGGAATCGGAAAGAAATTATTTTTTTAAAATTTTAATTCAGAATAAAGTTGTATACAAATAGTTCTAGTAGGCTCAAGGAAAGTACTGATTTACAACTGACCTTACTTAAAATAATCCATAATACAGGACTGTCGCGATTTCATCTTTTGTATAATGTTTTCTAAGTTTTGTAGTTTCTGAAAATTTAATGCTCTGAGTGCTTCTGCTTGTGTCACCGCTTCACTTTCAGTATCACTGTCGTTATTCTCACTTTCTAATGCATTGGAATCTAAAACTTGCGAAACAATTTCAGAAATCGAAGCTTGAGAAGTGGTAGCAATTTCATCATCAGTTCTCACGTATAGCACAGCCGCGATTTCTGAGATCTTGTATTAACACAGGTAAAGGAATATCGTCTTCATCATCTTTTTTTCCTAGAATTTGAGGGGATGAAATGCTTTGTGAAAAAGCTGTCCCCTCCGTCAGAAAGAGAAATGACGCGGATAAAAGATCTTACCCACGGAAAAATTCTTGGAATTGAATCAGTGTGGCATTGAAATCACAGACAAAAGTGACCTTTTATGCGATTACGGTATTTAAGACCTGACCATACATCCGATAATTCATATCAAAGAATTCAATGAGCCGGGACTTTAGAAAAGTGACCTTATATGCGGGTGACCTTGATAGTTTTACAAGAATTGGGTAACGTTTTGGAGGAAAACGTGCCAATTCTTTATTTATTTTAAATAATGTGTTTTAACATTGTGTAGGTGGGAAATATAATTAATTTACTGTTCCAGAAAGGGACAGTCACTTTATTCAGTATTTTCGAAGTTATTTCAATTTTTCTGAAAATTGCCTCCAGGGGACTGACGGGTAGACTAGTGGACTGACGAAAAAATACGTTTTATTGAAAATAGAAATGCTTTTTTTGTGAATTGTACTGAAAATCATTAAAATCCTAAAATTCATTAAAACAACATCATAATCAGTAATTTTTGGTACATAAAATAACTTTGTCTCTTACATATTTAAAAAAAAAAAAAACAAGTTTAAAAACAATCCCGTAAAGTTCGTCAGAACAATTACAAATATACAAATTAAGAACTTTGGCATTAGCACTTGTACTAAAAGATTTAAAATAAAATTAGATTGACAGTAGTAATAAGTATAACAATAATAATAATAATAATAATAATAACTGCATGAATTAGAACTGCAAGCTTTGATATAATGGAAATTATACCAAAAAATAAAGAATACCTGTACTACAGGTGCTGATAGATTTTTAATTTATAATTATTAACTGTAGATTAATTAAATTTGTTAATTATCTAATACAAAAGAAACTTAACAAAAGTTAAAAGATTAGAGTAACATTCTCATCAATTATGTCAGCGATTAATAAAGTTTTAAGCTTTTTAATACTTTAGTGTTTCAGAATTATATTTTTCCCACATTTTATTAATTATTGTTTTGTATTTCTTTGGTGAGAGATCCCGCTCTTGGGAGCAAGTGCCGGGATAGCTAGTAGTTTCGCACCTCCTGAGCATGTTATCGGTGGAGTTTGGCTGGCTGATGAGCACTAATAAGTGCGAAACGGTCCGTCCCAGTCTCTTCACGATGACAGCTCGGGGTGCGAATCCTTTGCGTAAATTGTGCGTGTCAATT
>JAFIDM010009631.1:131483440-131503656 GCA_023159025.1 Thereuonema tuberculata | reverse complement strand
AGTTATGATCTTTCATTATTAAAAATTTAAATCATCACCTGCAATATTTTTGATTATTTTTGATTATTCTAACAATTTTATTAGTGTTTTGATTGACAATTATTATTACAAAGAATATCATATTATTTTAGTTTGTTTTTTTTCATTTCCATTATATCAAAGCTTGCAGTTGTAATTCATGCAGTTGTTGTTATTATTTTGTAAAAGTTTCAAGCCATGGGTTTCCCCAGCAAAGACAATATGGCGGGTCAAGGACCAAAGCACATATTGCCAAGTGTTAAAAAAAAAGTGTGGAAGAATGGTTAGGGATGTGTGGTTGTGTCCATAAATTTCCTAACTATGCGTGTTGTGTTGAGTATCACAGCCTTCTGGAGTTGTACAAAAGTGTTTTTGTGAAGTCCTAGTGTGCTGAGACTGTGGTGCAATGTGTGAGGCACCAGACCAGTGGCAGATAGAACGATGGGTACAACACGTACTCGGTCCTGCCTCCACTGCTTCTGAAGCTCGTGTGCTAGATAGATGTATTTACTGATCTTGTCTGCGTGAGTTTTCTGCATGTTCTTGCTGATAGGCACTGCAATATCAATGAGATAGGTCTGTTTGTTGACCTTATCAACAAGTGTGATGTCAGGTCTTTTGTGATGTATGGTTTTGTCAGTGTGAATGGGGCGGTCCCAGTACAGCTTATATGAGGATGACTCTAATATGCTTTGTGATGTGTATTTGTAGTATGGGACCGTGTTCTTAATAAGTGAGTGTTTGTGTGCTAGCTGTTGATGAACGATCGACGCTACCTGATTATGTCGGTGGAGGTAGTCTGTTTGGGAGAGAAGGGGACAGCCTGATATTATGTGGTTGATCGTCTCATGCATTGTGTGCATTTCCTGCATCTGTCGTCATGTGTGTTTTATTATTATTATTATCTTCTCTTTTCTTCAGTATTAACTGAGTTTTGAGTAGAGAGTTCGGGTTTTAGCCAAAGTAACTCTTTACTATTGAAGGAAGTGGAGAAATTTTCTTTGTGATGTGGCAAGTTGAAATTAGTATCGCCTTTTGTAACTTAATATAAATTATGTGTTTGGATTCAAATGGAGTATTTTAAGGCTATTTGAATTTGTCACGGAACTACTCCAGTAGCTGAAATAGCAATGGGCACTGTATAAACTTGTTCCATACTCCAAATCCTCCTTATTTCCTTCGCTAATTCTTGATATTTGGTGACTTTTTCTTAATAACATGTTTTATTTTGCTTATTATTTAGAATTATATCTGGTCTGTTATTGGGAATGGTTTTGTCTGTTTGAATCGTCAAATCATAATAAAGTTTGTATGAGGTATTTTCCAGAACAGTTTCTGGATTGTATTTATAATATGGCGCATAATTATTTTAACTTGTGTTGATGGGTTAGTTTTTGGTGAATGATCTTTGCGACTTGATTATGTCTATTAAGGTATTCTGTGTTGGCCAACATCTTGCAGCCAGATATAATATGTCGAATTGTTTCTGAAGTCTGAAAACATCTACATTTATCATCTGTTAAGTTGCTGTCTTTTAGTATTCATTTTGATAGTTTTTAGTATGGATAACCTGATCCTGTATAGCTATCATGAACCCTTCCGTTTCACCATAGACCTCACCCAATGACAGCCATTTGTTAGACGCAATTATTATTATTATGTAAAAGTTCAAACCATGGGTTTCCCCAGCTAACACAACATGGCGGGTCAAGGACCAAAGCAAATATTGCCAAGTGTAAAAACGTGTGCAGGAATGATTAGGGATGTGTGGTTGTGTCCATAAATTTTCTAACTATGCATGTTGTGTTGAGTATCACAGCCTTCTGGAGTTGTGTATAAGTGTTTTTATGAAGTCCTAGAGTGCTGAGACTCTGGTGCAATGTGTGACGCACCAGACCAGTGGCGGACAGGACGATAGGTACAACACGTACTCGGTCCTGCCTCCACTGCTTCTGAAGCTCCTGTGCTAGATAGATGTATTTACTGATCTTGTCTGCGTGAGTTTTCTGGATGTTCTTGCTGATAGACACTGCAATATCAATGAGATAGGTCTGTTTGTTGACCTTATCAACAAGTGTGATGTCAGGTCTGTTGTGATGTATGGTTTTGTCTGTGTGAATGGGGCGGTCCCAGTACAGCTTATGTGAGGATGACTCTAATACGCTTTGTGGTGTGTACTTGTAGTATGGGACCGTGTTCTTAATAAGTGAGTGTTTGTGTGCTAGCTGTTGATGAACGATCGACGTTACCTGATTGTGTCGGTGGAGGTAGTCTGTTTGAGAGAGAAGAGGACAGCCTGATATTATGTGGTCGATCGTATCATGTGTAGTGTGTCATTTCCTGCATCTGTCGTCATGTGTGTTTGCGTCGTGTAGGATGTGTTTCTTATAGTTGCGTGTGGGGATGATTTGGTCCTGTATCGCGATCATGAACCCTTCGATCTCCCCAAACAGCTTGCCACTCGTCAGCCATCTGTTCAACGCTTCTATGTCGACATGAGACTGACTGAGTTCGTGGTGATGTCTGCCATGGAGTTCCTTACGAGCCCATGATTCACGCAGCTGCTGAGTGTGGGTTTAGGGGTGGTGAGTGTTGGAGAAAGGTTTGCGAGGTCCAAGAGTGTGAGGTGTGTGTCAGCCTTGGCAATGGTTGAGTGTAGTGAGGAGAGTTGTGCTCTTTGGTGGAAGTGTTACTAAGTGTGTATACTTATTTTACATGTAGGGTGATGAGGTTGATAATTATTATTATTATATCGAAAAAGCTTCAAACCATGGGTTTCCCAAGCTAAGACAATATGACGGGTCAAAGACCAAAGTACATATTGCCAAGTGTAAATAAAAAAAAAAGTTTGGAAGAATAGTTAGGGATGTGTGGTAGTGTCCATAAATTTCCTAACTATGCATGTTGTGTTGAGTACCACAGCCTTCTGGAGTTGTGCATAAGTGTTTTTATGAAGTCCTAGTGTGCTGAGGCTGTGGTGCAATGTGTGAGGCACCAGACTAGTGGCGGACAGGACGATGGGTACAACACGTACTCGGTCCTGCCTCCACTGCTTCTGGAGCTCGTGTGCTTGATCGGTGTATTTACTGATCTTGTCTGCGTGAGTTTTCTGCATGTTCTTGCTGATAGGCACTGCAATATTAATGAGATAGGTCTATTTATTGACCTTATCAATAAGTGTGATGTCAGGTCTGTTGTGATGTATAGTTTTGTCTGTGTGAATGGGGCAGTCCCAGTACAAGTTATGTGAGGGTGGCTCTAGTACGCTTTGTGGTGTGTATTTGTAGTATGGGACTGTGTTCTGAATAAGTGAGTGTTTGTGTGCTAGCTGTTGATGAACGATCCACGCTACCTGATTGTGTCGGTGGAGGTAGTCTGTTTGGGAGAGAAGGGGACAGCCTGATATTATGTGGTCGATCGTCTCATGCGAAGTGTGGCATTTCCTGCATCTGTCGTCATGTGTGTTTGCGTCGTGTAGAATGTGTTTCTTGTAGTTGCGTGTGGGGATGACTTGGTCCTGTATCGCAATCATGAACCCTTCGGTCTTCCCAAACAGCTCACCACTCGTCAGCCATCTGTTCGACGCTTCGATGTCGACATGAGGCTGGCTGAGTTCGTGGCGATGTCTGCCACTTACGAGCCCATGAAACACGCAGCTGCTGTGAGTGGATATCGGGGGTGGTGAGTGTTAAAGAAGGGTTTGCGAGGTCTAGGGGTGTGAGGTGTACGTCAGCCTTGACAACGGAGTGAGGAGTATTGTGCTCTTTGTTGGAAGTGTTCCCTAAATGTATGTACTTGTATTTCGTATAGGGTGATGAGGTTGATGAGTCTTCGGCCTCCCTCCTTGCGGGGAAGAGTAATTTATTATTATTATTATTATTATTTTGTTCGCGAATGGGCCCGAAGGAACCACGCGTTAGCCCCTCCTGACAACGTTAGAACAAGGCTAGGAAATCAGAGACGAGAAAGAATGCACTTTCTCGTCGAGGATTATTATTATTATTATTATTATTATTATTATACCGTAAAAGTTCCAAACCTTGGGTTTCCCCAGCAAAGACAATTAGGTTCGTCAAAGGCTAAAGCACGTATTGCCAAGTGTAAAAAAAAAAAAAAAAAGTGTGGAAGAATAGTTAGGGATGTGTGGTTGTGTCCATAAATTTCCTAACTATGCAATATGTGTTGAGTACCACAGCCTTCTGGAGTTGGGCATAAGTGTTTTTATGAAGTCCTAGTGTGCTGAGGCTGTGGTGCAATGTTTGAGGCACCAGACCAGTGGCAGACAATACGATGGGTACAACATCCATTCGGTCCTGCCTCCACTGCTTCTGGAGCTAGGTCTGTGTATTTACTTATGTTGTCTGTGTGAGTTTTCTGCATGTTCTTGCTGATACGCACTGCAATATCAATGAGACAGGTCTGTTTGTTGACCTTATCAACAAGTGTGATGTCAGGTCTGTTGTGATGTATAGTTTTGTCTGTGTGAATGGGGCGGTCCCAGTACAGCTTATGTGACTCTAGTACGCTTTGTGGTGTGTACTTGTAGTATGGCACCGTGTTCTTAATTAGTGAGTGTTTGTGTGCTAGCTGTTGATGAACGATCCACGCTATCTGATTGAGTCGGTGGAGGTAGTCTGTTTGAGAGAGAAGGGAACAGCCTGATATTATGTGGTCGATCGTCTCATGCGTAGTGTGGCATTTCCTGCATCTGTCGTCATGTGTGTTTGCATCGTGTAGAATGTGTTTTTTTGTAGTTGCGTGTAGGGATGACTTGGTCCTGTATCGCAATCATGAACCCTTCGATCTCTCCAAACAGCTCACCACTCGTCAGCCATCTGTTCGACGCTTCGATGTCGGCATGAGACTGGCTGAGTTCGTGGCGATGTCTGCCATGGAGTTTCTTATGAGCCCATGATTCACGCAGCTGCTGTGTGTGGGTGTCGGGGGTGGTGAATGTTAGAGAAGGGTTTGCGAGGTCCAGGGGTGTAAGGTGTGTGTCAGCCTTGACAATGGCTGAGTGAGTGAGTAGTGTTGTGCTCTTTGGCGGAAGTGTTCCCTAAGTGTGTGTACTTGTTTTTCGTGTAGGGTGATGAGGTTGATGAGTCCTCGGCCTCCCTCCTTGCGGGGAAGAGTCATCCTTTCCGTAGCGGACTTGGGGTGGTGCATGTTGTGTTTCGTGAATGTAGTGCGTGTTATGCGTTGTAGTGCTTCGAGTTCAGTGTTTGTCCATGGAATTATGCCAAACGAATATGTTAGTGTGGGGACGCAAAAGTGTTGATGGCTTTAATTTTATTTCTGGCATTGAGTTGTGTTTTGAGGATGTTGTGAACGCGAGGAAGGTATGTTTTCTTGACTGCGTTTTTGATGTCTGCGTTGTCAATGACGCGCGCTTGCTGGAAGCCCAGGTACTTGTAGGTCTCTCCCTGTTCCATGGATTGGATGGCCAACCCATGGTCCAGTTCAAAACCCTCCAAATTCGAAGTCTTCCCTCATATTATACGTAGCTTGCGGCATTTGTCGATTCCAAATTCCATCCCAATGTCTTTGGTGAACTGTGTTGTGACTTGTAGTAAATTAGTAACTTGTGCGTTGTTTGTGGCGTAGAGTTTGTATCTAGATTTAGAAGCTCAGTTATGTCGTTCTCTCAGGAAAAAGAATTCCAAAGCCCCCCTTTTTTTTGCAAACAATCTGAAAATGATAATTTTTAAGTTATGTCGTTCTTGAAGCAAATCGGCGATATATCTTAGTTGTGTATTCGACTCAAACGAGCAACAATTAACGCAAAATAAATCTGTCCTATATAATAAATGATCGCCATATTGTATTAGCAGAGATAGAGAATCTTATTCAGTTTTGCTTCAAAATCTCGAAATTCCAAACTGAGGATATTGCACTGCCGCAATCCACTGTTTTCTTTTCTCTTGTTCATAAGAGCTTTCTGGGAAGGAAAAGAAATGAAATATTTTCTGTATTGCTGCACATCCTATTATATCCAATAACGCAGCAATTAATATTCCTTTTGCCCATTACTTAAATTTCTCAACAGCATGTGTTGGTTTCAAGTTTTTAAAATTGGTGTCTCTGGCAGCACCAGTCACATGCACGGCCCCTTATAGGGATTTCGTGAACCACCTGCTTACGTAACAGTTTGCTTCTATGAGCTCCGTTTTTTATCATTTTGCCATGGAATAAAATTAAAGGACGTTATTCATTCATTCTTTACGATAAGTTGACCAGGCTTCTGTTTTAACAGGCGTCGCTGATATCAAAAGATATGCTCAACACATTAGTTAGTTCAATGTTTTCCCCAGGCTACATATTCCCTTCAGCTAAAACTCTCGGTAATAAGCGACATTGGTTATTTCGAAGACGGGTTAAGTGAAATTTATAGAGCACTTGTTAATTTTAATTTTTTTCTAATTATTTTGCTGCAATAGTTTGTAGAAGTCTCAAAGTCCAATCCAAAAAGATCTGTTTTTTTTTTACTCTGTTTTTTTGGGGATTTTCATGAAAATCAACTTCCTTCATTTAATTAAAAGGTAACTTTAATTCTCATTTCTAAGTCCGTGTGAAATTGCCCCCCCCCCCCCTCCCAAGTTCTCGTTAGTGATTACCAAGAGAAACGAGTAGGCCGCGCGGTTGGCGATGTCGCTAAGACACTGGTCTCTCACCTCTGAGTAACGAAGTTCGGTTCTCATGTGGGTTTCGTTGATGGTGGCGATCAGCGCTGGGCAGGTTTTCCCGGGATTCTCCCGTTTCCCCTGCATTTCTGACACCATCCTTTCTCAGTCTTTCTCTCCGTCTGTCGTTGTTTCCGTGGGATTGCACAATAGATCTTTCAGGTCGCAGTGCTTGGCTGTCAAGCCACCCGCGCTCACCACATTACATTACATTACAAGAGAAACGAGTAAGGGATTTGGAATATTAATCCTAGATAGAAGACAAAATTGAATTGGGTCCTGGGACTTGCGCTGCTTAACAATATGATGTTTTGTGCTCGTTATAATACTTCCTGACACATCTCTTATCTGGAATGGCGTGAGCCAGGACATTTTGTATAACTTTCACACATCTAACAGCTACACGCTGGCATGTTAATGAGTGTCCGGCAATCTTCACAACGACGGTATGAGGAATGTGTTGCTGCTAGTGGAGGTCTTTACGAACAGCCCATCTAACATGGCTTCACCATAGCCTATGTACGTGCTAATAATTCTTAACGTCTGAATAATGCCATGTTGATATGGACTCATTTCTTTATTTTACTACGTTGCATCGAGCCTTTCAATTTTGGTTAACCATTTCAGGAACACCCTGTATCTTACATCATTTGTAGTAAACTACTGCTGTACCTGAAGAAAAGGGGAATAAATAGATCTCAAAAACTGGCTGCAAAACTTGAGATTATCGATTGAGGTACTGGATCTGAAATGATAACAAAGTAATAATTGAATTATTAAAATTCTATTCAAAATAATTTATATTAATTTTAAATAATTTACTATTCTACCATTTATAATACCGTGCAAAAATCACAACAATCCACTGTTCTTGACTAAGACTCGATTTAAGACTTTAATAATAACGATATCATCTTATAAAATTGAAAATCGTTTTACTATTAAAAAATAGTTTCGAAAAATTTGTCATTCGCTATTTATCATTGCGAAGTAAAACTTTCTTAATATAAATAGGATAACAGAATTTAAAGATTTTTCTCTTAATTTTTTTTCAGTAAAAATCTGGAATCTTTTTTATTTTGCTTCCGAATATCGTTATTAATTGATGTTCATTTAAGTATTTAATCCTGGCGTCATTATGAATCCCATTGAGTAAAGTAAAATCCTCTTTGGCCTCCGAAGGCATTGCTAATGAGAAAACAGAGAAAAGCTCTTAACGGCTTGGAGTTGCTTCGGGGTTTTTGAATTGGTTTAGTCTTGATCCTATGATCAACCACACCAAATGCTTAGGTTTACCACTGTCCTGTCATATTTCTAAGTGACCGAATATGAAAGGTAAATTTTGGACAAGAGGTGATTGGTTTCCGAATTCAGGTCGCGACTCATAATTTATTTCAGATTTTCCCCCTTTTAATTAATAGATGCTGTTAATCGAGAAGAATAGTCGGGGATTTCTTTAATCAGTTAACTAATATTTCAGTTAACTGAAGTAGTTTCGTTATATGAAACATTTTTAATATTCAGTAATACAGAAAATTGTAAGCTGATAATTGTAACTAACTTTAAATTTTTTAAAAATTTTGTTCATAAGAAGTAAAAATGAAAACATTAAATTTACTGAGGTATTTTTGTATAAATGAATTTGAATAATTAAAATTCAGATTATTATTTTTTCAAATTATACAAAACAATTTGAGGTTATCGAATGATTGAGTATTTTATTGTTGAAATAATAAAACATTATTGAATGTTTAACATGAGTGTTTAATCCAAATCAAATCTATTTAGAGTGACAAATGTTACAGTAATCGAATTATGGGGTACTTGCTGATCAAGTTAAAGGAATTAGTTTATCTCATCGCAATTACGATAGACTTACACACTTTATTTAATTAAAACAAACTTATTCCGAACACTCATGATGTTTCGGGTCGAAATGGTCAGAGCCCCTCTTCAAATGATCATACAGACAGAAACCTAATGTGTGCTTTAGTCAGAATGTACACATATTCTAACGAAATTTTAATTTATTATAGTGTTAAGTCTAAAATTTATTACAATAGACTATTTTGGACGCATCTCAATTACTGTAGGTTTTTACTGGAAAATACGTGGCTATTACGTTTTATCAAAAATTGTGTACTTTCTTTACATAATGCAAACAATATTTGGGTATATATGATATACCAGAATGTTTGGGGGATCGATTATTATAATAATTTTTATGATAACCTTAGTAGTATATTTCGAGTGCCGTTATAAACCAAAAATACCGTCTGTTTGGATAAATATTTTGTGGATAAAGATCATTATCATCTAACTATTTATTGCAACGAATCCGATAATATATATTTATGCTTGTAGCTACATGTTATTAATGAGAAAGAAATCGTGGAATATTAACTGTCATTTAGTTATAATTCTCATCAATAGATTTGATGGACCTAAGTAGCTACTACAGGTATTGCGGGGTAGTTTAGCAATTATAAAGCACCAACCTCCATACGGGCAAAAGTTCTTTAGATGTAGAAATAGGATTCCATGAGAATTTTAATGTGGCTTTCACTTTAAGTTTCCTGTGAGATATGGTGAACATAGAAATTTAATTCAACATCTAATGAACCAGGAGAATAGAGATACTGGCAAGAGAGGAACTCCGTCTTGGTAGACATTTATTTTGGAGCGATATGTATTTCAACAGTTATGGGAGATGATTTTACTTAAAAAAATAGTATGTTTCCGAAAATGATAGGTAAGGGAGAATTAACCACTTACGAATTCATCACGAGTTCATAGAGAAAGTTATATTCTAAACGGCTGAAGCTAACAGTGAAAGAATTCTCATTGGTCTTTATTCCAAGTAATGTTATCTCTTGGCACGAATTAAGATTACTCCATCAGTGAGGACTATGTGACATCCTTTGCAGAATATCAATGATAAAATTCATCTTTCTACTCTGGATGTAGACATTGGGGCTAAAAAAGGATACAGGATGAAATGATCGAAAATAATCATTTCGATATTTTTTTTTTCCTCATCTATCCTCCTGGTAGAATTATTGAAAATTTTTGTAAATAAAAAGAATTAAGTTTAAATTACTGTAAAATTATTTCGTTTTATTATTTTTATTATTTCGTCTTTGTGTAAATATTATATTAGGTTTTAATTTTATTGACCAGAAGTTGTAGTTTCTGTAGTAACATAACAGATGATGAATTCCTTGTATTAAGATAGTGAGAATGAGGATAGAGCTTGACTGTATAATTAAGTTTTTGATTTGTTTTGTTTTTGTCTTATAATATATTTTTGAAGATATGAGTCTCGTGTAGTAGATCATATAATTTCCGACGAAAAGTTGGAATATTGTTATAATCAATGAAATTTTCTCTTCTTATTCCAATCATCCTTATTAGGACTAATTCCTTAATCGTACGAAACCGGTATTTACATAGAATGTTCTGATTCGAAAAGCAAGATAACACTTCAGAATATTTGATTAGCTACACTGGTTTATTAATATTGACTCCATAAAAGTAAGGTGCTACATTGGAAATGTATTCGAAAGATTCTACAGGAAAAATGGCTTTGATTGCTGTTCTACAGAGTGGGTGAAAGTCCGTATACCTCTGGAAATGTATGCTAAGGAGAAAGTCGTTTCTGGAAATAAGTCAATCAGCGAGCAATGGAAGCAACAATGAAACAATCGCACACTCGCATATTGTCAACACTCGAGTAATCGAAGTATGGCCGATTTAAGATTGAAGGCGTTTAGTGACTGCAGTTTGGATTCACGAACGACCATATATGGGACAAACACTTTCACAAAAATTACCAATTTTCAGCTGCGATTTCGGCAGGCTCCACCCAGGGCCGGACTTAAACACCAGGGCCCCTAGGCACTTGATATTTGCGCCCCCCCCCCCAACCCGGAAATTCACCAATCAAAAAAAAAAAAAAGAAAACGAAATCTCCACCTCAACAACCAAAAAAAACCAAACAAAACAAAACCGAATCTCCACTTCAACAACCAAAAAAGGACAATCCTATTTTAACAAATCCAATACGGCGGGGCCCCTCGGCTGACTGGGGCCCCTAGGCCCAGGCCTTCTTGACCTAGGCGGAAATCCGGGCCTGGCTCCACCATCCATAATTGGCATTGGAACAGAAAACTGTTACATCAGGATCCGTGAAGGATTCATATCGGACGGGAAGACACGTTTGAAAACCTGTGCTGCTGTGAGGAATCTATATCGCGATCTCCCGTGAAGTCGACTCGCAAGCGTGGTGCCGAATTGGATGTTCCACGGTCAATCCATAAGAGATCACATGCGAAAGGATTTGAAAATGAAACCTTTTCGCCCGTTGTCAATGAGCTATCAGGTGTGGATTTAATACGGCGCCAAGAAGCATGCAACCTGCTTCTCCAACATTTCCAAACAAGAGAAGATCAACAAAGAGTTCTGTTTAGTGATGAATGTGCTATCTACCGAATTTCGAAAGATCAGAATGTTTATTTTTGGTCAAAGGAAAATCAACATTTTAAGAACTCGAACAAAATCCATCGCATGTTATGTTTTGGGCTGGGAAAAACAGAAGAACATCTGCTTGGACTGTATTTCTTCAATGGCCCAATGAATCAGACGTCTTATCTCGTTGCTGTCTGAACTCCAAGCAGTAGCTGATTTTAACAAGATGGAGAACCAGGTCATTTCGCCGTGAAAGTGCGATTGCGCCTTGATGAGCTTTTCCCAAACACGTGGATTGGCCTGGGATCCGAGAACTTTTCACTTTTGCCGTGGCCACAAGCAGCCCAGATCTCAACATGTCAGACAATCCTCTGTGGAGAATCATTAAACAGGAAGTCCGCAGGCAGCGGTACGTTTCCAACGCTGAGTTGCAGATTGCTGTGCGCAATGCCTTCACTATGCAAATGCTACGGAAAATGAGCCTACGGACTTGAAGACGCATCTGTCTGTGAGAGACCATGGAGGAGTACGTACAGATGTTTTGGATCCATTAAGCTAGCCGAACACGTAGCAATATTCTGCAGTATTGACGGTCAATATTGCTTATTTTTATTGATATCAACCGTTTCCAGCAATAAAAATGGTCAATATTGACCATTTCAAGAATATTGACGTTGCTACGAAAAAAGGATCAATTTCAGTTGACGGGAAGTATTGCTGGTGCGGGAGCGAATCACATGAACGGATGAAATCACGTGACAATGGTGACGTAAGCAAGGCGCCGCCTTCAAGATAGAAAACGCACACCGAGCAGTTTTTTTTAGATAGAAGGCATAAAAATCATCAAAATGGGTCGGCCCCAAAAAGATAATTCAAACAACAACATTTGGTCAATTGATCATGAAAGACTCCTCATTGATTTCTACAGAGGAAAGGCGTTTAATACTAGAGCGATTCTGTACGTTCGTAACAAGTTAGGCTTAATCGCAAGTAAGCACACTCGATTGCTCCCATTTTATTCGCAAATAAATTGTATAAAACCGATGTCGTACAATCGCTGGGAATATTGTCCCCAGTGCAGCTATACTCTGCTCGTGTAGTGTTTATAAGGCGTTCTCACTGAGTCCCTAGTGAAGGACAAGCGCCGTAAGCATCAATAATCAGGTCAATACTCGATTAGGAAAAACTGTGTTCGCGCGTGATACCTAACTGTCAATATCAATTTTCATCAATATCGACCGTCAATACTGAAGAATATTGCTACGTGTTCGGCCAGCTTAATAGGTACATCAATTCATTTCAAATCCAGTTTACTGACTACGTATACGGACTTTTCGCCCACTCTGCATATTATTGTAGGTAAAGTGCTGTACTACCATTTTGGATACGTGTTTTTGGTGTCATCCGAATATTTCCATGTGAATGAATGGGCTAACATCAGAATAATCTGGTATGTGTTCTCAATTGTTCTTTCAAGAAAAAAAAAAAAGAAAGTTTAAATTACCAGGATCAAGAATAATTATAGGAACTTTATTCTGAACTGCAAACATTAGAAGAAAAAAAAAAAAACCAGAAAGAAATTTATGAAAAGTAACTTTTAAGATAAATTTCGGACTGAAACTGATAAAGATATTAATTCTATGAAGCATAAAAAAAAGAAAAAAAGAAAAAAACTTAAGATAAGTCGAAGATGGGATAAGAATTATATTTTATAAGTTTAAAACATTTCATTTTATAGATAATGTTGCAATAATAAAGTACTTGTTTTTGAAAACTTGTATATAGATTATTTATTTTAATGAAATGAATTTACAAGCATGATTTTGCCCCGTGAGAAAATCATATCAGGTTTAATTAATAATTCGATTTTTTAAGTTGAATTTAAGGGATTATTATTAAAGATTTTATACTTTGTTTTAAAACTGGTATAGGAGAGTAGTTGAAGAAAAGGAGAGATAAATAAAGTACATATAATTCTTATTATTTCTTGTAAATAATGGAAAATAAATTAAATTAAATTTTAACATCAATGATGGAGTTTTTATCATAAGATTGTTAATACATCATATATATATACACACACACACACATACACTTACTGGGGGCAAAGAGAGAGTACGTATGCATATACATTACTTACCTTAAATATATATTACTGTGAAAGCTGGAAATGTGAAGATTACCGGTATTTACTGCTTTGTATTGGTGGATGTTGGAAATTCACTTTATTTTCCCGGCTTTCACTGGTGTGTATCAGTAATCGAAAGTTCCAATATGGCGAATACTAGTAATCGTGAGGGTACGCCTGTGTATGTTGGAACAGCACATCTATCTGCGAGACGGTTTGTGGGATCAGCACCCAAATAATGTAAAAATAGACACTTATACGAATACCTGTTCAATAACGTTTAAAGTATCTTGGCGTAATATTTTTTTGTTTTTTGTTTTTTCACATTGTAACAATTTTGTTAACCTTCTGTGTAATTTTCTGACAATAATATTCACATCTTTTATAGGCGGCCAATTACAAAGTATGACATACTAAAATTCAGGTAAGCTTATTTCAAAATAGTTTTGCACAATATTTTACTAGAAAAACTAACCCTCATCTGGCTAACTGCGATCTTGATACAACAGTATGCACCAAATCGCGGGTCGTGCCACTCGACCTCGCTCTGCTCTGCTCGTCCACGCTCTTAGCTTATTAACAGCTGGCTGCAGCGCGGGTGTTCCTGAAACGATTGTGTTAGGCTGTAGCTATCATTTCATTTTAACCAGTGCCTCTGGTTAAAAAACTTGCCTGAAACCGGCAAATGGCTCGAAAATCTCCCACTTGCCCGAAAAATCTGCCATTTGCTGTAAATAAAACAAGTTCTAAATTCAGACAAATATCAGAAAGAAGTTGACACCAGCGCCCTTGGTGACGAGGAAATTTATTTAAAAACTACGACAGTGTTAGCTCACGCTGAAATCTGAATATTCTTTGCTCGTGATTTCAATCCAAGGGTCCATTCACCACATTCTCTTTCTCCTGGATCTTTTTTTTTCCTTTTTCTTTAACTTTGATGTGAAATGAGTTGAGAATTATTAGGAAAACTAAGCTGCAAAATCAACTTGTTTGTCGCTTCAGCGAACGGCAGTTGTAATCGCGACCTAAACGACATCAAAACGCGATTTGCCCCGCACGTGTAAAGCGTCCGCATTTTCAACAGACTGCTACTGGCAATACGGCAAATTTTAGAGCCCGTTTGAGACATGTTTTCGAAAGCATGCAAAGCAGCCATTAGTATAATTTTAGTAGTAGTGAGCGGATAGTGAGCACCGTTCTTCAGTTCCAAGAAGTGTGTGCTAATCTCACGTGCGTTACTCTCACGGCACCAAAATTTTTGTTTTGTTTTTCCAAAACCCAGAGAGTGCAATTAATGATTCCTGAAATCACCGGTTGATGTTAGAATTTAACACTCATTTCCAATATTCACCAGTACAAAGCAGTGAATAGGCTACAGGTAATCGCGGACGATTACCAACACTCTTCATATTTCCAGCTTTCACAGTAACTTACACAAACTTTAGTTTTAGTAATGTTAGAATTTAAAACATCATATCGGGAAATATCATAGAAAAACATTGAAGAAATATTTGAAGAAAGTTGCATGGTAAGAATCCCGTAATTGTGGATAGGATAATTTAGAAAAAGTTGTTTTTGTTTACTGCAATCCTACGATGTGAATAAGATAAGATTTTTTATAGAACTTAAATGCCCAAAATACTTATTGATGAATTAACTGCTGAATCAAATAAGAAACAAGATCAAAAAATTCAATTCAATAAATATATTTCAAAATATTTAAAAAAAAAAAAAAAATCTTCTTTTATCCTTAATATCACTTGATCAACTCAGGTTCAGTTCTTTTCACAATTTCAATAAATCAACTGGATATCTATTGCAACGACGTTACCAGTTCTTTAATTGCTATTTTAAAGTATCACTAATGATGCACTTATCATATTCTTTCGGTAGACTGTTAATTTTTGTTAATACTAGAACACTGACAGTTCTCTGTACTCGTTATTCAAAATAAATAGTCCATAAAGTTCATATACTTTTTACTTATGATGGCACGTTGACTTTTTATATTTTTTTATCACTGTTCGAATATGATTTCACTGCTTTTTTTAGTGACCCATTTGGGAGCTATTGTGATAGCGACGAAAAATCGGTAGCTAATTACGTATGCGTTGTTCGTCCGTCCGTGTCTGTTCACCCCTAACAACTCCCGAATGGAAGGTCGGATCGACAAACGGACTTCACAATCGTGTTGAGAGGTCGAAACACCGTAGGAATAGGGTATTTTCAGGGATCAACGCCCTCCTCCCTCATGTTCGAGATATTTGGCATTGTTTTCATTTGATTTCCGCTATTAATTTAAATGTCTCATTTCAGTTGTCAGCTGTAGCTTGATAGGTAAAGTCTTGGACTCATATGCTGGAGATTGTCGGTTCGAATCCTATATCTACTGTTTGTTTTTTTCTTAACCTTTTTTTCTCAATGTCCGCGTGGGGTTTTTTATTTTTTATTTTTATTATTTTCCTATTTTTAATTTTTTTTATTTTGCTTACTTTAATGTAATTCCTTGTTTTATTATTTTTTAATTTTTTTTTATTATGGGTCGCCCTTAAATTTATGCTTTAGAACAAAATTATATTCACTTGTTTTTATACTGAAATATCTATAGCACATTTAACACTGTATTTGTATCGTAAATTTCAGTTAATTCCTTTCTATGAAATCACCATTGAATTTAACTGAAGATAATTAATTTATATATTTATCCTTAGTCTTACCTAAATGATTTTCGATCTATCCAATATTGTGGTGATTTTCGTTGGTGTCTCTGGCTCGTAAAAGAAGTAGATTAGACTGAAGTTGGATCTAACTGTGTTCTCTGTGTTCTAACTGTGTTCTGTACTGTTTATTTAGGGAGAGCAAGGGCTTTTATAGAGTATTTACAATGATCGGTCATTGGCTGAGGGCTTTAACAGTTCATTGGATGATTTAAAATAACATGTGATTCGTAATTGAAATTAACATAAATTACAGGGAATTATGGGAACCCTCAGCCGTTGAAATTCAAAAGTAAACAAACAAAAAGATCGTTAACGGTTATAATTTGAAATTTACAACGGATTAGATTATAATTTATTGGAAAAGTAAAATACATATAAAAGTAAATAAGATAAAATAGAATAAGCAAAATAATTATAAATATAGTTATAAAACTCATCACAATATGTCTTTTTTTTTTAAGAAATATCTGGCTCGGCGATCGATGACTTACATTTCTTCTAGACACACGTAAAAGCATAAATGAATCTCTTCCTGCCTTATTAATCTTCTTAACGATTCGAAAACTTTACCCGGATATGAAGCGGTTGCATTTCTAACATTTAAGATAATGGCGGAAATCCAATGAAAACAATGCCAAATATTTCGAATATGGGGGGGACATTGGCCCCTGAAAATACCCCATTCCTGCGGTGTTTGGGCCTCTGAACATGATGGTGAAATCCGATTGCCGATCCGATTTTCCGTTCGGGAGTTGTCAGGTGAGGACAGACACGGACGGACAAGGCAAACGCAATAGCTGCCGATTTTGGTCGCTATCACATTAGCTACCAAATGGGTAGCTAAAAATTCTAGTTCTAAACGTTCAATTATTGTGCAAATGTGGTTGCCTCTGTTTACAACTGCAGTTTTTTGAAATACTCACCACGGACCCTCTTTTTTAATGTGTTCATTATATTTCCTACAGCGGACAAAATAATAGTTATTGATAAACCATAGCTAATTAAGAGCCATAAACAATAATAATGATTATTTATAACTGATGAATACCATAACAAGTAACGTTCCATAATGCCAAATAAACCTACTATATAAAACAGTCAGCAGAATTAAGAAGAAGAAAATAAGATATATTAGATAAAAAAAATAATCTTTTAATAATGTAAGTTTAATTTAACAAAATAAACTTTGCGATTAATTAATATTTGTATATACTAGCAGAATATCCATTATGTAATCTTATGTAATCATTACAAATCTATATCTATCCCGAAAACCCTGTAATTGCCCATCCCCTCAACGCCCTTCCGTATACACCCCATATTTCTAGTTTTTGCCTCCAGGTTAATATTTTAGTTTCAACTGTCGTCACCATGTTTTAATCTGTGACGCTATTATGCACAATAATATTTTTGTTCCGAACAACAATATTATTGTTGTTCCAGTTGTCGCCTCCAAGTGCATATGTGGCACTTTCAAGAAAGTTGGCCCCAACCCCTGTTTACACCCCTTCGGATGCCAAATCGAAAACGTTTTTTTTTTTATTCTGACAAAGAACACTCATGTCAAATTTCTTGTTTCTAACTCAAACCGTTTCCCAGATATGCATAACCTTTGCGAAAGTATGACTTCATTGGCCAGGAGCGAAAGCGCCACCCAGGGCCGCCCCGTGCGGGTGTGCAAGTTGTGCCCCGCACAAAGGCACCTGATCTGGAGGGGCGCCATTTCAATACGATAAATAATAGTAAATTTGTATACATGCTCTTATTCAGAAAGTAAAACTTTACTACATAGATTGCACGACTTAAAATAAACAGTAAATATGAAAATAAATTAACTGGTACGTTTCGAAAAACTGCCATTGTATTGCATATTTATTTAACGTTACCCTGTATCCGTAGCTACCGGGTAAAGGAGTTTTACAAAGCTAAAATTAATAAACTATTATTTGCGATCAACAATGTCCCAAGAACGTCTGGCGCCACCTCTTGCCATTTAATGTGAAAATAATAAAGTAAATAAAAAAAAGGAATGGACATCATGGGAAGCTCATGCCATCTAGTGTCAAAATCAAGAATCGTTTTGAGGGTTGCCGCGACACAGTTCATGGTCATTTCCCCTCCCCCCCAAAAAAAAACAAACAAACAAACTAAAAATGTTATTTTTATAATTTTTAGATTGTCTATAGTATGGAACCTATCCCCTTGCCAAATTTGAAGTTTGTAGCATGTTGGGAAGTATGTTAGACATATAGTGAACATATAAACTAACGACACACTTAAAATAATTTAAATAAAGTTACAAAGTTAAAAAAACCGTAACATGTTTCGATTAGCTTCCGCTAATCATCTTCGGACGGAATGTAGGAGAAGGACTTGTTCCGCCAATATATGGCTTCGTCAAAAAATTCATGGCTTCCATTCGTCAAGGTAAACCAATCGTTGTGAAGTTCACAAGTCAAGTGCCATTATACCGGCAGAGGGGGGAAGGAACGAGAACATTTAAAATTGAATGCCGTAATCATAAATATTTTCAAGAGAGTACGATTTATGCTTCAAAATAAAAAATGATTCAATAAATTTTCTTAGATAGTTATCATTCTGTCTGGCGGAAGCTAATCGAAACATGCTACGGTTTTTTTTAACTTTTTAACTTTATTTAAATTATTTTAAGTGTATCGTTAGTTTATATGTTCACTATTTGACTTCACACACGTAAATTTTTTTAACTAAGTTAGACATTTGTCACAAGAGACACACATATCCACAAATTTCACTTTTATATTACAGATACATAAGAATTATATATAAATTATATATATGTAAATAAAGAATTAAATTAAGTAAACATAATTTACTCTCTTATTGTCACTGCTATTTCAATTATATAAATAGTTCAGTTTTAACTTATGTTCATCGAGAATGCTTGACATCACAAGATTATGCCTTTCCAATATACTGTACATCTTTATTTCTCTTAGGTCGATTCATTTTAACTCTAATAGCCTTCGTTTATTCAATCTGGATAGCCTTCGTGGAACTTGTCAAAGAAATACAATCTCCAAATTGCATATTCATCCCTTTTCTTTTTATTTAGTTCACATAGCTTCGTTGCTATTGCCATGACTGCTACCGTATTCATCTTTATCTTCTACACTTCACTCTTTATTATTATTTTTCTTTGTTACCATTCTCGTAGTAAACATTGTTTTCTTCTTAATATGATCTAAGCGATGTATATCAAAAAGGACACTAAAGGAACGAGTCTCTGAGCATGCCGGATACTTAATAAATAAAAAAGTCTCTTGAAGTCTCTGAACTAACAGAACATTGCCTCAAATTCGGACATTCTCCAGGATCTTGGAAAAAGAATCAAATACATTTGTTAGAAAAGATATAGAAGCAATGTATATAAAAAATACCATTGAAAGTTTAAATAGATGCGAAGGGAGCAACTTGGATGAACTGATTATAACCATGTCAAAAACTTGTTTTTTGAAAAAGGAAAGATTAAACATTAAAAAACAAAAATTCACTAAACTACAAAAGTTTCTAATAAAATGATTCGTCATATTATTGTTAGCATTCTGATATTTCATTGTTATTAATAATGACTGTCATTCTATTGTTAACACTTATTAATAGCATTGTTGATATGTGGGTTTTAGCTGTATTTAATTGTTTTTCTGTAGCCTACTAATTGTAATGTTTTTCGTATTATTTAACTTTATGTAATCTTCGTTCTTATGATATACTGGTATATAAACCTATGAAGAAGGCGATTGGCGTATAAAAAAAAAAATCGCCGAAAATTCGGTTTTTTTACCATATGTGAATTTGTGTGTGAGTGTTTATTTTACATTGTTTTCTTCTTCTTCGTAATTGTTGGACTTTCTTCTTTTACATTATTCTATAATTCAGTTAATAATACAATTCTCAATTGTTATGATACTATTTCATTCTTATAGAAATACTATATCAAATATACTATTGACTTAAGATAAATCTTTTTTTTTTTTTTTTTAATGTTTATCAGTCCCGTTAGGTGCACTTATGAACTGTATACCTGTGGTATAGGACTGATAATTTTGATCTATTGATCTAAAAGTTAAATTACCAATTAATAGTCCAGTAACTTTGTCGCCTGAAAGTATGGGGTAGTATGCGTCAAATCCGGTAGTTCTGATTTTTTGCAGACTTGTTTAT
>JAFIDM010009631.1:131472853-131483340 GCA_023159025.1 Thereuonema tuberculata | reverse complement strand
GGTTATATCGCGTTTATATCGCGATCTTCGAGATTTTGGATCCGAAAGATCGCGTTGTAACCGAGCTTCTGTGTATATAATTAAATATAATCCAATAAAGAGTAATTATATAATAAGATGTTTTAAACAAAACTACTACTGTGCTTGCTATGGGTTGAATAAATCTTTGTTATGGAATATCGAGACTTTTCAGTTATCAGTTCAATTGCTAAGAAACAAAATTTTAATTTGATCTTAATATTTGTTTCTTAGCAAATGAATAGATGATTGAAATATTTCGACATTCCACAGCAAAGAAAATTTTGTCTGCTTTAAAAAAGAAATGATGAAAGACTGTATTAGCTGAATTTCTTCAGCATATCTTTTACAATACTACATTCACATTCATATTTTTTACTATTTTAAAAACGTGATTATTTTCCAAATTTTATCGTAGTAAAAATTATTCAACTTGTTCTTATTGTGATTCTTTCTGCCCTTTACGGTTTCACTTTTTTGAATTAAAACACCCTTACTTATTTAAAATATTTGAAAGTACAGAATAATGTATTTTCAATTTTTTACAGTAGTGCATGTTTCATTATTAAGTTTTACTTTCTTCTCCATCAGGAAAAAAAACTGGAGCAGTAACGTTCAGTTTCCGATCTTGCGCCGGTTCTACTTTTTCTCGCCAGGTTTCAGGTCAATCTTTGAACGAAGCGAACGCTCTGCCTGTTTGCCTTTTGGTATTGTGGAGAATGCCTAGGAAATGCGTAAAATATTAACCACTTCATATTTTAACGTTCGATTTTAGGTATTGTATAGAATGCCTACGAAATTTTTACAATGCCGGATTTCACACTTTGCCGGTAACATATACATATACAGATTATATATACAGTATATCTCTGTTCGTTATTAGTTGTTTGAAAAAACATCTCTTTTACCTTTGTTTCGAAGCGAGGTAAACTTCTCTACAGAGCTTTTAGATGATGAATTTATATTTTAACCTAAAGTTTGACTTTGTATTACTATCTCTGGCTTAATGAAGAGGAGTAAGGTCTATCTCCTCCCTTTATAATCCAATATAACTTTTTTTTTTTTTTTTTTAGTAAATATACCTTACTCGTATTGTTTTATATTACTAGTTAAGTACTCGTTCTTCGTACGTATTACAAAAAAGAGTTGTTCTGATGTGGATGAGGAAGAAATTGAAATTGTGAGATCACTTCAAAACATTCCCAGTTGGTACAAAGTATTTGAATTTGGTAACTCACGATCCCTAACTTCCCACTCCTTTCTCCCCTTCTCCATATCCCAATCACTTCAAACCTTTCCCCGTTCTTAAAATAAAAATCATGTGATCATTACAAATCTGTATCTATCTCGAAAACCTATAGTTATCTCCGTAGAAATATCCTTAAATAATGTTTGCCCAGTCCGTTTACACCCATAGTTCTAGTTTTTGCCTCCTAGTTAATATGTGGCGTTATTATGCACAATAATATTTTAGTTCCAATTTTCGCCACCAGGTTAATCTGTGGCGCTTTCAAGAAAGTTCTTGGTCATCCCCCCCCTCCAAAAAAATGAAAAAGATTATTTTTATATTTTTACAATGTCTACAGTATGGAACCTACTCACATGCGAAATTTCAAGTTTGTAGCATGTTGAGAAGTATGCTAAACATTTCGAACAGAGACACACATCCACAAATTCCCCTTTTATATTATATTATATTAAATAATTTACTAATTAATAATATTTCTTAAATACATTGCATATAATGTCTTAATTTAATTACAGTTTGCACAGTAGGACTAATCCTCTTCCCTGATCAGATCCTGGCTGTACCACTTTATTATTTCGGAGTATTATTTTTACTATTGTCACAAGTTAAGTGTCTGTTGATGGAAATGTTCGAAGCTCTAAAACAGCTTCGGTTCTCTATTAAGCAGTAATAAAAAAAATAATAAATCAAAAATATTTAATCTCATTAAATATACGCCTACTTGTTCGGCACGAATTAATTTTTGAATTTTTTAACTGTTAATACGTGCCGAACAAGTAGGCGTATATTTAATATTTCTCGACACGTAAAATCATTTCTTCCATTATTTAATCTCTTATTATTTTGTTAACTTTCTCAGATAAATGATATAATAAAATGAGAATTCCTCAAATAAATAAGGTTTATATTATAGATCCTGACAGAGATGCATTTGATTATGCACTGTTGCAGTTTTTAGTTTTTTAAATTCAGTGCTGTTGCAGTAAATTGTTTCTAATTCGAGAACTATAATTTCAATTAATTTGCACATTTTTTAAGTCTTAAAACTTTCCACACTTGAATCAGAGATGTCGTTTCTGTCAAATCCTTTTTCAACTGTGGTTGCACAACTTCTGTAATATTCTGCTTTCAAAATGTTACTCCTTGAAGGTTGACGAAGGTATTTTTGGAAAAGCCTCTAATGGAATTTTGTCTTATAAATGTCAGGAATGAAATTCTCAATCTTATCGCATTGTTTTTGGCTGAGATAATAGTTTTTTTTTTTTTTTTTTGCTCAGTATAGATTTAGTTTAATATGAATAGTAGCCTTATGGAATTGAAAGTATTTTTATTGTAAACCGTCATTAAAAATATTTATAAAATAAGATTTGTAGCGTAAAATATAAGAAGCATAATTTTTGTATTTTTTTTTTTCCCATTTAGCCGTTTGGTGGAAGGGAGACTGTTAATCTGTATCTGAATTCGATTCCCAGTGTTGGCTTGAGCGTTTGTCTTTCTTTATTTCTTCTGAATTTGCTTCTTCCATGGAAACTGCTTCTTATTATGATGATAAATCCCTGGAAACGATTATTCAACGAAGTAGTCCATAATAATTGTTGCTCGCTCAAGCTGAAAGCATAGTTGGCAAACTGCCCGGATATTCATTGAAAAACAAAAAACAGAAAAATCGCGTATTCAGTAATTGCTCTTTGAATACAGGAACTCTTATTGCATATATTTTGTAAGCCGTAATTTGGAAAGGTAATTAGTTAAAAGTACTCAATATCGCGATTCTGCTGTACAGTTAAGTCCTATAATTTTTAAAAACTGTAGTTTTTATCGTCAGAAATTTTTTAGAAAACCAGCTTACCTTTTTTAATGAAAATTTTAAAAGAGTTTTCAATTGTATTAATATCCTTAATAGAAGACGAATAACTACTTTGGCTTAGGTACATTGCAATAACTCATTGTTTATTGAAGTAAGTAGTGAGAGAAACACACGTTATACGAAAAAACTAGCTTTAAAGATGGGTTTTAGATGATGTTCAAGCCATTTCGATCAAAAACATCATGCGTTTTATCAATTTTAACTTACCTTTGAAATTACAATTGTAAAACGTTTATAATTTTCAATGACATATCTTATTGTAAAAACCAACCACTTAGAAATAAGATGATATGTCAAATTGTCCTTATTTTCAATAGGAAAAATATTGTGTTTGGTATACGTGTGTGTTTTTTTTTATTTATTTATTTATTTTCAAGGTAGACGTTAAATGAAAGAATACTATTTATCGGTCTATTATTAAAAATTTAACTTTACCTTGTAAAAACCTTCTTTCAGCTATCAGAAAAATGGATATAAAAAATTATATTTTCTATCCTTGTTTTCTGTAAGATAAGAAATACAGAGTGATTTAATTCTGAATGAAACATAAGATAGGCTTTATAATTCTTATAATGGAGGCAGGTATCAGAGATTGTAGTGAGATATTCTATTGCAATGGAATCCTATGAAAACACATTGCCTCACTATCTTTTAGGGAACAAATTGCCTTTTTTATTTTTAATTTATATTTGATGTTTTTTTTTTTTTATGTGAAGGGCTATTTTTATGTTTACTGGTCTATTGTTTATATTTTCCTTTGATCTCACTGAGCTGCATACACTGGGTGAATCCAACTGAGGACGGGTAATAACTCAGAAACAGGCTTGTTTTGGATTCCCGATGTCAAAATCACCAAAAGCAGCTCAGCGATTGCTATTTGTCGTGCGTTTTTTATTCCCTTGTAAAAGAAATTAATTTTTTTTTTTGAATTGTAGAACATCTGCCATTTTGAATCAAACTATGCATAGTGAAACATCGCCTTGAAAATAGTCCTAGGCTAAATAAAATGTTGTGGAATAGTAAATTAAAAGAAACGATTAGAAAGCCTTGAAATGATAAGCTTATTGATGCTCAGAGTTTTTTTAAAATATTTGAAGTATACTTTTTAAATCACCAAAAAGAACGATGCATTCACTAACATTTAGAGTCCTGTTAATAGTAAAACGTCCTCAACACTTTTTTTTTATTCTATCAATTGTTTTCACCTAATAAATCATTTTTTTTAGATGAATTTAGGGAATTATTTAACTAGGAAGCAAACTAAAATTTAGAAACATTAACATGAAAGAATACTTTTACGAAAAACCTTAATATATGGCTTAAAATAAAAAAAAAAAAAAAGATATTGTACGTTACTTCATATTTTTCATTTTGAAATGGCGAAAGATATCTATTTCTTTATGTATTTAATAAACGAAAAAATAAATTGTTAAATTAATGTTACAAATTTTATTTTCAAATAATATATCTGAATGAATATGAAAAAAAATTTCTGAATGAATATGAAATTAAATCAAATTATTTATCAAAGAGCTCGATAGATTTAAATTACTACTAAAAAATTTAATTTTCTTATTTTTTTTTTTTCCTTATTGAAGTGATACGTAATTTTCTGAACATTGAGAGAAAAGAATTGGATTTTGTTTTGCAGATCCTTTGTTCCCTGAAGGGAAAGTCTATCTTAATGTGTTTAGGACCAAAGGGTACTTCGGATCGTAATACAATCAAGCCCGAAAGCAATTTATAATGGAGACACAAATTTTATTTTGCATCGAAGCAAAAATAAAACAGGTAAAGCAATAGAATCCCTACCCTCAGGGAATGTTTTTCAGTTTTCTGATTATTTATTATTGTTGAGTTTTATCTTTGTTACTTTACTGAAATTTTGGATAAATTTTTTGAAGTTTCTTTAAAAGATGTGAACTTCATTTGATTTTTTATTTATATTATTTCTTCAGAAAGAAAATCCCTTAACATAGATTTAGTTGGTTAAAAAAAAATATGCTGAAGAAATTTTTATTGTATAGATATTTAGTTGCAAATTTAGACTAGTCAAAAATTTCTAAAAAGAAATTGATTTTAAGGATTTTTACATTTGGAAATTAATACGTTTAAAATTACGCACAAAATCGGGAAGAGTAATATCAAATCCTAATATTAACCTCCCTTGGGCTCCTCCCCACCGTAAAGCCCCCCCCCCCTCTCCAAAAAAAAGAAGCAAAATCATCGTTAAATTGTGGATCCATTTTGCTGCCTCGAGCCATCACCACAGTCGCACCCGCCACCCTCTCCAGCTACGTTACAACAATATAACATCACCAGTCAACTCAGATTGATTTTCAGAAGGTTTTAAAAATTTAGATACCCAATCATTCATTCGTCACAAAACAGTCCCGCTGCTTCTGTGAGTTTACATTCCATTGGCTAAAAGACAAAAGAGACTTATTCAAAACAGACTACTGTAAGGAATTTGCTATACTTTAAGTTAAGGCAATGGAGATCCTACATTATTTCTTGGCCAATTGATATTCACTTTGATTGTGACACAGATGAGAGACACGATTCCTGTCTTGTGGAGATATGGATATAGTCTATTATAAAACTTGATAATTTAATTTGGATTCTCATTAATTTTACTCTGAATTGATTTGAAACCATCAGGAACTGGGTACTACTTTGATAAATTTGGTAAGTCTCGTCTTAAGAACCTAAATTCATACTTCTGTAATACTTTTCAGGAATCATGTAGAACTTTCGAAAGATTTCAGTTCTGTAAATAAACCTTGTTTGTTAGAAAAAAAATAAACATACAAATAAAAATTTTTTAAAATGTAATTAAAACATTAAAACACAATTAATTATGCGCAATGCGCAGCCTCAATATGTGGATGTAATTTTTTAGTTTTGTATTTAAATGTGAGCACTAATGTAACTTTTGCATTTGACAAAGACAGTTGGACATACTGTCGAAATTAATTGTGTTTTAATGTTTTAATTACATTTTTAAATTTTTTTATTTGTGTGTGTATTTTTATTCAATATTTTTAACCACACGTAAAAAAACCTTGTTTGTGTTGATTTGATTAATCTTCTACTGACTCCTTACGACTATTGTAGCTTTCAGAGATGATCACACATCCTATTAGTTCTTTTTGTTCACTATAAATAATTATTTTTGTATGTTTAAATGGCTTTCTCAAATCATCAAATGTTTGAATATCGCTACAAATTTCAAATTGAAGGAATCTCAGTATTCTTCAGAATAGTGATATATTGATTATCATATCTATTTTTGAATTGCATATTCAAATTTTAAGTTAGTTTTGTTTGCATATTTCGTTATAAACTTTCGTATATAAATCGATAATAAGATAACATGAAACGAATTTTACTATAGTTTGGTATTCCTCATTAAATATTCAAGTGTCGGTTCTTTAGTTGAACTTCACTTAAGTTTAGAAGATAATAAACATTAAGGTGAACTTACTAATTTTTTTCGGTTCCTTCTTTTAGTTGCAAATAGAAGCTAAACTAGAAATTCAGATTCTAATTGCGGACTGATGTACAGTATTAGGTAAAACAAACAGTAGTGAAAGACAAAAACCAGGAGTAGGAGCAGTAAATATAATTAAATATCAAAATAAATCTTCTTACGACTAAATACTTCATATAAGAAGATTTATTTTAATTTATCCGTGAGGATTAAGGTGATGATTGCACTTCAGGAATTCGGCATTAGTTGATAAAGTTTTCAATATCAAAGGAAGAGATAAGTGAAAAGCTTTATGTTATGTGAAAATTTATCCTCGCGCCTGCAAGGATAGAAGAATGCAAGGGAGGAAAGAAAGTAAGAAGAAAGTTTACGTTAGTGTTAATAAGAAGATGATTACGATTTTGAAAACTTTAAAAACTTTAATAATTAGGACATTTGAGTTATTTAATTAATAATTACGACATTTGAGTTATTTAATTAGAAATTCAAATAGACATTCGTGAGATTTTATTCAAATTTAAAAATATTTGTAAAATATTTTGAAAAAATTATTATTCTAAAAGTTGTGTTAATTAAATTTGTGTAGAGAATGTGACTGAAACCACGTTCTTCATTGTTAGTGATTTCACGTGTTGGATTCTTGATATACTGTATTATTATTGGTTTGAAGTTTGAAAGGAAGAGATGTTTTCTCTCCTCCATTGGAATTTTTATACTTTGCCCGATGAAGTCTTTACATTGTAAGAGACGAAATATTGCGATGGAAGATGTTATTAGGAGTTAAATAAAGGATATATGAAGTAATTAAATATCAATTACCTAATATAGGAATACCCTAACTTAGCATTATCCATCCAAGATGTGTACAATATGTTTTAAATATTCGGTGTTACGGCAGACGTATTCATACCGTTCCTGCAAATTTTATTCCGGAATAACCGTAAGGAAGTAATGTAACCCTTTCCTTTGAGTTTCTGAATAGTGTTCGGTGGATTTGTGAGGAATATCCAAAGATACATGTCAGGTGGCATAAGATCGGGGGATTGGGAAATATATGGAAATTCTGTGAACCTTGAGATAACACGGCCAGAAAAGTTTTCATGAAGAAACTGCCTGCACGTTACAGTTGCATGACAGGTGACCCCATTCTGTTAGAAAAACTGGTCAGTGGACTTTAGATTATGGGTCTGCAGATAGGCTTTGATCATCCGTCCCAGATTTTCTTGAAAGTTGAAGCTTCAAGGCTGTTTTGTTCAGACTACAGCGGGGTGACTTAAGCACCTGTTCCAAGAGATGGGCCTTGATGTTCGTTTATTGAAACACTTCGTGACCATCTCGTGCACCCTTTACGCTAGGTCAGCACATTACCCGTTCGTCGGAATTTTTGGATGACTCCACGAATCACGCTGTCACTTGAGGCGTTTCCGAAACGTAAGCTGAAACCGCTCCTTCACGTATGCAAGACTGGGTCTGTCTTTTCTTCCTAAACCGTATGAGGGATTGTAATATCGACTGAAAATAGCTTTTCTGCTGTTCTCAGAACCATTATTGCCTCGACTGATTCAAAACCTAAATCTAGTTATTATTCAGTTTATATTCAAATAGATCGTGTCGTTCGGATACTCTATTATCGCGTGGGAATGTAGAATGTTTCACTACTGTTTGTTTTGCTCAGTACTGTATATTAGATTGAATATCCATTTACTTCAAAATTTATTGTTTATAATTTATCTTATGTTGAAAAGCTTTCTAAACATAGAAATACAATTTAATTCATTACTTATTTGGATGTTATTTATTAAAAACAACAGATTTGGAGATTAGGGCTTTCTAAGCTGAAAATTATCAGAGTTTATTATTGTTTAAAGCTGTTTCTTAAAACGGAATGTTATATTTTGAGAAATCGTTGTCAAATAATGAAAACTTTCTATGGGAAAGCTAACACTAAATAACAAAAAAAGTTGTTTTGCTCTCCCTAACACTGTAGCTTAATTGTTTAACGGCTTAATTGTCTTATGATTAAGTAAGCTGACTATGATCCACTTGTGCTCAAATATCTTTTTCTTACACTCCCGTTGCTGGTCGGTAAACTCAGGTTTACCTGGAGAGATTCTCTCCAGTATTCCCCTGAAATATAGCCTCTATGGCAACGAGAAACCACTTTCCCTGCTTTTGCAAGCATATTGAAGAAGCTTGGAGGTTGAAAAAACTTCATCTACACTTCATTTTATTATCGAATTTTCGGAAGAATTTTCTATCTTCCTTCTTCAAGATTACAATGTATAGTCAGGTGATATCAAATTACAAAAAAATTCCTTATGAAGTGTAGATGAAGTTTTTTCAATATGTTACGATGTGATTTAAAGAGGAAGTATGGATTTAGAAGCTTGGAGGTTGCCTATTTGTGTAGTAGTCGTGATACTCAAAGAAGAAGAATTGCTTAAAATTAATTTAAAATGAAATGATAAAATAAAACGTCACAGATGATTTCATTTCATTTATTTTATTTTATTTATTTTTTTCAAACTACAATAATTTCCTATGACATACCTTTTGTAAGAAATATAATTTAGTTTTATATATACATACATAGTTTCTTCACAAGAACATTAAAAATAAATTTACATACATATTGTGTTTTGATATTGTATTTCCAGTTCTACTGTATTTCCTTTTTATTTATTTTTTTTTTACCAATTTTAAGGAGTAAAATTATTTATGTTAAACACGAGCAAGATCAAGACACAGTAAATCCTTTTGTAATGTAAATTTCCATTTCATTTTTTCAAATAATATTTGAATCTAATTACCTCTAGAGTGGCTAGAACTATTGCAGGACTGTCAATGAATATTAAAATGGAATATTTTCAATGTCACTCTTACTTTAACTTAATTTTGGCAATTGCTATATTTGTGTTACTAATCAATTATTCTCCTATTTCAAATAACTAATCATAAATATTAAATTAGTATTAAAAGATATTTGTACATCATGGATCTTTGTCTCATATTCCCAAAATAAGGATAATTCATTTTTTTTTTAAGTTAAATAATATTTGCATTTGTTGCAAATTTAGGAATCAATTAAATTAGCAAATTGTTACATGAAATTAAACATTTAAAATGTAGTTCCTTGTTGTTTGTTTGATTGGAGTAGTTCTAGATACTTTAAAGATACGAATACTGCTGAACTACTTTTACATATTTTTACTGCTGTCAGAAGAAATTTGCAAAAGAAGCATCTGCAATCAGCAGTGCAAAAGAAGAGGAGTTTTTGGACATATTTAAAACTATTTGTTTTATTCATTTTTTTTAAAACATGAAATTTGATACAGATGCCCATCTTGTTTGAACGATCTGGAAAAATAGCGAGACTTGGAAAGAGTAGAAAGGGCAGGGAAGAGTTGTAGAACTTATCATCATTCCTTTCAGCTTTATGTTAGATGATACTAAGAATTTGATGGACATTGATGAACAATTATTTTCATTCGAATTGTAATGTTTACTGATTCTTGGGATTGATAAGAAACTGGATCTTGCTGGAGAAAGCATGTGCAATTCTTCAATGCTTGTCACATTTCAAATCTATAAATTAGATACAAGAAATAGAATCAATTTTTTTTAATTCAAGACATCCCCCCCCCCCCCCAAAATAGATAAAGGAAAAAAACCGTTGAAATTGGAAGTAAGACTTTGGCTGAAAGTGAAACATATGCTTCTATTCTCCTGTAATCAACTGAAGGGTCCGTTTATTACACCCACATTGGTACTGATTAAATTAACAACAAATAAACTTAATCATTCTTATCAATAACTGTTGTCAGATTGTCTTAACTTTTATTTTCAAAGATTTGCATCGT
>JAFIDM010009631.1:131462664-131472753 GCA_023159025.1 Thereuonema tuberculata | reverse complement strand
TATTTTGACTTATGTGGTGGAATTCAAGAAAGGATTGTTAAAATAAACACTGAAAGAAGTTGTGAGCTTTTATCTGGTATCAAAGTTGGCCAATGTCTTTCTTCCAATATTATGAAATTAGGCTAATTTATCTTTAGTTATTATTATGCTAATTATGTGAATATGATATTTTTTTGGGCTTTACGTGTTTATTAAATTTCTCATCTTTTTAAAATGAAGTCTCATATTTAATGTGTTGATTTTTTTCAATTAAGGGCATAATTCTTCCACTCTTTTTCTTTCGCTCTTTTCTTCTGTAATAATCTTACCTCATTTGATGGGCGATCTTTTATCCTTTCGGGTAAATAGTCGAACAAACTGAGCATCTTGGGAGTGTCTTCTTCTTCTTCTTCCGGTATAATTCGAAAAGATCTCTTTCCTCTGTAAAAAATAAAGAATGCTTTATCGAAAACAACCTTTTTTAAAACAAACAACAGCAGCAAAAAAAAGTCGACCTCTTTAATCTATTGCCATTAGGTCTCCTCTCAGCGCTATTTAGGTTTTTAGGTTCCATTATTTCCCAGGGGTTTACGTTATCTTCATGCTTTCCCCCTTCAATTTGAGTTCGGATCCTCATTCTCGTTAACCTTAAGGTATGTATAGAATATTAACAACCCACCCTGAAACCCACTCACCTCAGGAGGAAAACAAGAGATAAAAGTATGAAAAAATATTTTGAGAAATACACTGCTTTCTAATATTTATATTTCAATTTCAATTTCAGCATATTTTTTGTTTAGCAACGTTCTGAGAAAATTATTCTTTTACAAAATCATTACATTTAATCTTTCAGAAAAATACACTACTTTTTTCAGTATTTGTGAATTTTTTTTAATGAAGTCTAAACAAAAAAAAAGATAAGATCGCATTTATTTATAGACTTATCCAAAGAGCCTTAAAATCATGTAAAAAGGAAATACAATAGCAACTCAGAAAAATCGACATCGTAAAAATTACGATTTATAAATTCTTATAAATTCTTATTTAAAAATTCTTTATTTTCTGTTAATCAGTCTTTGAATATAAGTTAAAGCATGATATTAGATCCTCATTGTAGGGTAAGTAGCACAGGAGGTGTTGTCCTATGGTCATCAGCAGAATGGGACGAAGTTGAGTTTCAGGGCCAATCCGACGCTCACCTGCTTTAATTCTAAGTAAAAAACCTGGTATTTATTTGACAGTGGGCTAGGTGAACCTTGGTATTTCCTGGGATTGAATAGGCTCCTCCATCTTGTATGTTATCATTTGCGCTACCGAGCCTGTTGATTCACTTTCAAAGTATTTTCAGAATTTTGGGCAGCAATTATGTTGCTCAGAAGAATTCTAAACACACAATAGTGATGATAATGTGAAAATAAAATGTTGTAAATCTTCAGTCGCTTAATTAGAAGATGACTAGGCACTGTCATAGGTCCATGTGAAAAATACATGTCAAAATTACAAGACGAGATCGCAAGAGAGATCAAATCAGTGATTGTTGCTTGTAAACAAAGTGAAATTCCACAGGAAATGTAGCAAAACCACAAGGATCATAGATGGACAGAAGAAAGTCGAGACTGGAATCTGAAGGATGAGTGCAGACCTAGAATCCCAGAAAATTTGGAAATAATTATAAGTTTTGTTGGATTAATTTGAAAAAGAGTGTTTTCCCTCTAAAGAATTGGGGAAAAAATAAAAATTGGAAAGACCTTCATCCGGCAAGAAATGGAGTTGATTAAAAAATGATGATAATAACGATGTGATTTCTACACTTCAAATATACTTTACATTAGTTATTTGAGATTGCCTTTTGACTAAAATCTTCAAACAATAATAATTTCAAAGAAATTAAAAAGTCTTTAAATGTTTCTGGAAAAGAGGATTTTGCTGCTTTGTGCTTTTATTTTCATTTTATTTTGGCCCATTTACATTTCGATTTTTCAAATACCTTAATGCGTTCATTGCCAACTACACTGTTCCGTGTAGATGACGGTAGTAGTAGACATGCCAATTACACGGGGCTGTGTTGTAAGGCTAGGTATATTGCATTGATCAGTATACTGTCGGCGCTTGTATTGTGGAGGAAGTTGTATTGCGTACAGCATCTCAGTAGACACCTTGAACTGTCGTAAACAGTAAGTTGTTGATACCGAACTTTGTGGGTTTTTTTTTTTTTTTTCCTTCCCATAATAATGAGTGATGTTCCAGGGACTTGAAAATACTAGATTCTTTAAATTTGTTAATTATTGATTTTATGTTGATTTTTAGAATTCAAAATTTGAAAAAATAGAATTTCCTTGATCATACAACTAATTTGATTTTGTATAAATTATTTTTATTAATAATTAAAAAATACATCTTTATTCTATCCTATTTACATTTTATTTTTATTTCCTTACGATATCATTGATGAAACCATAAAAAAAAAAATACTTAAACTGTAGTATCTTGGAGACACTTAGCGCAATAATTTAAACAGAGGTGCCACCTTCAGAGCCGTGATAGTTGAGTTTGGGGTGGATTGAAATATGATACGTAATTGACTTCTTATTTTACCATATACAGTATAATAAAAACGTAAAATAATCTAGTAGCACTTGGGGATTGCCAATCCTTGCAATGGTGGCAGTGAACTTGTTAAGCTAAATATTTCAATGAACATATAAAAAAAGACGATTTCGTATACTCTCATAGGGTAAGAGAGCATTAAATGTTGTTAAAACAAAACAAAACATTTTTAAATTCAAGAGTTCATTCACTTATGTTTATGGTTTTTGATCCACAGCTCTTCTTTCTTCACTGGCCAGATTTTTAAGAAAATTAACAGGAAATCATCTTTATAACCTTCGCGGCCTTTGAAAGTTCAGCTTTGTAGGACAAATAGGTTTTGGGTTTGCTTGCTCATAAATGGATCGACATGAATGTTTTTTTTTTTTGACCCTAAGTTGTTTTCTTTTGGTAGGACTCAACATCAAAATCAATAGATCTCTGAACACTGAAACTACTGAAACACAGAACATATTGTAACTCTTGTATCATGAGCCACTAACCCAAGGTACAAGATGCAGTTGTGCCCGAGATACACGAGTGTCTATACTTCAACAAATATGGCTGTCTGCACGCTACCATTCAACCAAATTACAAAGTTTCATCACCATTATACTCATCAAATAACGGGGATTCCAACTAATATACAGTAAACAATCCTTTTGTGCGAATTGAAAATAAACTCACCTCAGTCGGGGGCGAAAAAGTTTACTTTTAACTCGTAAAAATAACTATTTGCTCCAGCACATGTAATCCTTAAGCAAACACGTCTAAACGCGACTAGTGGTCAAGTACTTCACTAAGAAGGACATAGATCTACGAGAGATCATGGCCCAGATATTCAGATTAGTTCAAGGTATTATGATCTTGGTACAACATTCTCCCCTACACCTATCTCTAAAATTTCAGCTTTGTATAATGATTAAGTTATTGTGTACTTCAATTCTAATTTTTTAACGATCGCAGTAGAGATTTCATATCTGTGTGTGTGTGTATTTGTGTGTATAATGTCGTCAGCAGCCCAAACTGGAGTCGGAGTCCCATAAGTCGTAGCTCTTCGGACTCCCCATGGCCTGAAAGCTTGTGGTAAAATCCAGTTCAGGTCATTTCTGGTTTTAGATGGTCTCACGAACGAGTCAGGAAATATGCTGAGAATAAATATGATCCCTCGACCCAATATGGCCACTTCTGATTCAAGGTGGCCACTTACTCGGAGTAGTTCAATGGTATAAAAAGGGATCTAGACATATTAATGAACTCAAGGCATCGCTTGATCCTTGAATTACAACGGCTTGAATAAACGAGTTTTGCGCGCCAATCAATAGTAGTGTCACTTTTAACAACGTAAGGGTTTGATTGATTGTAAATTATCACTTCGTTTTGTATTTACTACAAAACTATAAATTAACTTGTTTTCTTCTTATGAAAGCAAATTAAAATTGATCTGAAAGATATTACAGTAATATCCTTTGATGTCTATAAAAAAGCTTTAGAATACAACATGGAGTCGAAATAATCAGGACAGTTTTATAATCACAAAAAAAAAAAAAAAAAAAAAAAAAAGCTAACTCAAAGACTACACTCAAAGACTACAAAATTTGTATATTTATACAAATTAGCCAATTAACAGAAGCAAAGGTTAAAAACCACTTTTTCCATGGCATCTTTCTGTTTGGGAATTAGACACACCAACTGTAGTTGCTTCTGTTACACTTTTGAGTGCAAGAAGAAATATGCCTTCCTCTATGCTTGTAATGGAAGGGGATATTCTGTTGGCATTACCTAAAATGTATGCAGTCCACGTGTAATGAAGAGGTATTGGAACTTGTACACGAAGAGCGATGCGTCATCCGGGAGATCAGAAACAGGAAATTAAGATGGATCGGCCATACTCTACGACACGGAGGACTGCTACGTGATATTATCGAGGGCAGAATTGAAGGATGACAATTGAAGAATTTACCTGGATGACAAGGCTGATACAAGATGCAGGATGCACAAATTATCAAGATCTGAAGCATAAGGCCATTGACAGGGATACATGGAGATCACTCTACATGGGACGAACCAGTCTTCGGACTGAAGCACCAACGACGACGAAGGCAGTTACGCGTGTTTGTGTGGAAAAATGTTTTGGGTTTCCGTAGTTATTACAATGGATAAGAGAGGATGAGTTTCATACGAGATGTAAATAAGTGACACAACAATGTTTAAATGAAAATGTTGACGCAGTAAAAGCCGTTAGGCTTAAAAAGAAACTCAAACTAACAGTCGCAATTTCATGCATTTCTATTAATGCTCTTTTTATCCAAATTTATATATATTTTATTCTCAATCTGATCTTTAATTATTCTTTTTCATTAAGCAACTTGACGTGGATAATTTATTAACTTAATATTTCTTTTATATAATACGTATTTATCTGCATATTTAAATGAATAAATTAAATTGCCTGTGCATTAATTCAAAAGTAGAACAATTCATGCATCAGTACTTCGGTGAACAAGAAATTCCGATATAACTTATTGAATATGTTGCTTTTCGTACTGTTTTTTTGCTGAAGTTTATTTCAGTCTTTTTAACAATCTGGTCTTTTATGACGGTCGAAAGTATTTCTGTCTCAAAGAAACAGCGAATTGTAATTACGTTTAAATGAAACAAGGCACTCATTTATAGTTTTAATCGAAGGTTATTAACAATTAAAAAAGGAAAAGTTTTACTGTTGCTGCATTTGGTTTCTCCTGTTTTAGCTTATTACCAGTGGCGTAGCAACGCCTTTGGGGTCCCGGGGCGGGAGTTCCATTATTCCACAATACTTGGGTGGATGGGGCCCCTAGGGTGACTGGTAGGGCCCCCTAGGCTTTTCCAACCAAAAAAAAAAGGAAATACTTGGGTGGATGGGGCCCCTAGGCTGACTGGTGGGGCCCCCTAGGCTTTTACAATAAAAAAAAAAGGAAATTTTCCTTAGGTGAGGCCCCTAAGCTGGCTGGTGGGGCCCCCTAGGCTGGCTGGTGGGGCCCCTCCCCTTGCTAGCCACTGCTTATTACTTGATGATACTTATTATTCGGCTGTTAATTGTGAAATCTGGGCTGCAAGATTTTGAAAAAGTTCAACCTTCCTGTCTTGAATAACGTCCAAGATTAGAAACTCCATCGACGGATAAATTTCATTTTATTACTGGTGATATTTCGCGGAGAATGAAATATCACCAGTAATAAAATGAAATTTATCCGTCGATGGAGTTTCTAATTTAATTTAATAGTACAAGATAGAATATGAAGTACAACGTCCAAGATGTTAAGTAAACAATTATTAATTAAAAAAAGTACTTGGAACTGTATTTTTGAAGTCGTAAGGTTTTATGATATTGATTTTCTTATTATAGGAAAAATTATGATATCTACTAGTTCGTTTTCCAAGAAATTTATTAATTTTTACACATCGTATAACTGTATTTAGACTAAAATTAGAAAATTTCTGAGAAAAACGAGTCGGTAGGCAGTCATTATGTAAGATACTCAAGAAGTCTGGGGAGATTTTCTCCAAGTCTCGAATTCTGATTTGTATAGCAGGAAGCAGAGAAGGAAAACATTAATAAAATCCTCTCTTTTTCCAAGCGCTAATAGTTAAGTTGACTGGTATTTAAACTATTGATGTAATAATTTAATAAGTAAACATTCTATGTTTTAAGAATCTTTGAAACAGTAATTCTAATGTTTTAATAGTAATTTTAAAAAGCTTTCTCTTTTCTTTCTTTTGATGTAGAATAAGTGCAAATCCCTTTCCAATGGATTATGTCTTCGTTGGTATGCAACATTTGATTGGTTTTTTTTTTTTTTTTCCCATCCTTCTTCTTCCTACTCCTTTGCTCATTCAGACCATTAGAAGATTACAACTGTTGACAATAGACATCCAAAAACAAACATATTTATGGAATTAGGAGCGATTAATAAACATGTACTTACAATTTATCTGGATCAATGACTCCATAAGCAACAGGGATCCTGCCTTTCATCTTAGACAAAGCCATAAGGGTCTCTAATTCAGCCAGTCGCTGATCCGAAATCCCGCTCTTCTTAATCCTAATTCGGCCGAGAGAAAAAGACGAAATGAAGGCGAGGCCTCGTAAAACAAAGAACGATGTTCATCAGTCTTAAAAACACTCAAGTTTAATCATAATTTCATTAATATGTCCAGTCCTCTGTGTTTTATTTATGATTTCAAAAAATTGTCTACTTTAAGAATACTATTAGCTATAAAAATTTTTAGATATAAAAGGATGATAATCTTAACTCTGCGAATTATAAAATGTAGATTACTAAATAATCAGTGCAAAAATACATTTGATTTTGGTAAAAATGAATTGCCAAAGAACGACATTGGCTTCTGAGAAGCTACAAGAGGGCACTACAGTTGATATTTATAGTCTAGATTTTAATATAGCTAGTGCTTCATATTTAATTCATAAAAAATCACTTAGAAACAATAGCCAATTTCACATAAAACTATGGGAATTGATTTGATTTTCATTTGAAATATTTTTTTAATTTTTTTTATTTCTTGATTGTAAATATAAACCATTTAAGAGTTTCTTAAGTCAAATAAGCAAGCGGAAAATGAAAGACGCAATATGAATTTAAAAAAAAGCTTCTCTGAATTACTTACCTATATTGCATGCTATTAAAAAATTGTCGAGTATTATTAATTATATATTGTAATTGTATTAACTAATTACATTTTCAAAATTTGATATGTAATGATTGGAAAATTTAAGTGTTTTGAATAATAAAAATAATTTTTAAGGATTATTCTTATTATAAATTCATCATATAAAAACAGAAAAAAAAAATCGCTCATAAGGTCCATTTTTACTTAATAAATTATTTTTTTAAAAAACTGTCCTGTAAAATTTAAATTGAATGTTGTTTTTTTTATCCATTTCGAGATCATCGTGTAAAATTCTGTTTGTGGTTAATTCTGTCCTTTTGAATTAAAATTCATAAATATTGTTGTCAGTTATTCTTAGTAGTGTAGTATCAGTATTACAATAATCCACATTCTCTAGAGTCAGAAGACTGTTCCTTCCTAGGACGAGTAGATCATATACGTAACGTACATAAATAAATAAATAAATAAATAAATAAATAAATAAATAAATAAACTTTTTATGATACGCTCCTTATTTTGTTTTAATGACATTAAATTCTATTAATCAGAATTTGTTTTACCTTTATCATTAAGAAGAATTTTAAACACATCATATTTGATGGTTACAAAATATTCTTTTTTTTTTTTTTTTAGTTTGTAAAAATTTAGGGAGTTTATATATTTGTTTATTTCATGGAAAAAAATCCTAGATATACAATGAGTATAATTTATTTAATTTATGTATTTATATAAATTACACTCATGTAATTTGGTCTT
Source organism: Thereuonema tuberculata (assembly GCA_023159025.1). NCBI lineage: Eukaryota > Metazoa > Arthropoda > Chilopoda > Scutigeromorpha > Scutigeridae > Thereuonema > Thereuonema tuberculata. The sequence goes on along the minus strand of JAFIDM010009631.1, from coordinate 131,464,764 downwards.
GATAAATCACAGTTGATGATAATATAAAGTTTTTATTTTTCCCTCTCTTTCTTCGATGTGCATCATTAAAACTAATACATTTTATAGAAATTTTAAAGAAATGTAGAAGAAGGATCAATATTGATTGATCTTACCATGATAGGCTTCATAAAATTAAATCATTGAAATATTTTAAAATAGAAAAATTAACATAAATGAAAGCATCTTTCAATAATAGAGTTTTTGGTATTTTCATCTTTTAACTTACATTGCCAACGATTCAGTGAATGCAAAGTTCAGCATGTATTTTGCCATAATTTTTTTTTGTAAAAAATATATTCATTTTTATCTGTTAACAATATATCTGAAAATAGCCTATGCATATTCAGGTTTCAATTTCCCATTCTTTCTTTTTATGAATCCCTCCACAAATTTTCGAGATTCATTTTCAGATTAACATATTCATCCTTGAATGATGGAAGTTTCAAAATACAAATATTTTTAGCAACAGATGCTAGATTTTTTTTTGTAAAAAGGAAAATAAAAAATCAAGCATCCAATATCATGTTACGAAGTAAATGGGGAAAAAAGTCAAAGATCACCAAAAAAGAAAAAGATTTTCATTTTTTTTTATTTTTTTTATTTTTAAAAGTGAGCTTAAAAGCTATTATCTGGTTTCTTAATAATGGCTACAATGATTGCCTCGAAGGCACTTGTGTATATTTTGAATTAAATTCTGCCATCAACTGCTTAAAGCTCACTGAATGTCATATCGTCTGCAATCCCGAGTTGTTCTTCTTTTTAATTAAAGAAAACTCGGATATTTGAAAAGGGAAAATACAGACTAGAAGAAAAGCAATTCTAGTTTTTAATAAGTTTCTTGAACACCTGTTATTTTCAAGTGTTGAAAGTAATATAAAAAACAGTTGGAGTCATCTTTTTAAGAAATTATAGAACAGCCAAGTTAATAAGATAAAAAATCGTATTCCAGTTTCAGAATTATGGTAGGAAAATGTAAAATTTTATAAAAATACGAATTTATAAAATTTACATTTTCAGAATTAGTAGAAGAATCGATAGAAAAATTAAGATGGAAAGGATTTTTTAATACAATATTCTGAAGCACAATACCATACAATTTCAATTGCATAACATTATAATTGACTGTATCTTAAGCTTTATTAATTAAATAACGGAAACTTAATAATTTATACATTTTACTACGACATCTATATGTTGGACGTAAGGGAATTACTATTTTGTTGGAAAATTATTCGAAAGAGAATAAAATAACTTCTCTTCCAAACAATTTACCAAAAATTCCCTCTTCTCAGTTTCAGTAAGAAGTTACTTATTAGCAATAAGTAGCAATGGTCTTAAGTAACTTATTAATGGAAATTCTTTCACTTAGCAGTCAAATAATGATGAATAAATACTTTGAAGTATTAAATGTTTTAGTTGCTTTATTGGCTGCTATCTTTGTATTCATTTTTTTTTTTTTTCAGATAATAAGTTCATGTTAGCATTCACGCTAACATGAGCTTTTTGAAGAGTCCATTTCTCGAAAAAGTAATCTCTTACTTTTCCTTCTATTTAAAAGAAATAAAAAAATATTTATAACAAATTATTAATTGTTCTTCTTTTTCTCCTCTTATATTTCAAAATTGACGAAAAGTTTTTCAGACTCTTTTCTAATGGATTTCATTTGATCGCCTGATGCACGAAATAGCTCAAGCATCAAATGTAGATTAGGATTGATAGGAATTGAAGCAAATTAAAATTCGAAATTAATACATGAATAAATATTACATTATAAGTAAAAGTTAAATAACTATTGATAGTAATTTAATATTTGCCAAACGGTGAACAAATGTAAAAAAGATAAAAAATAACACTTAAAGAAATGGAAATGATAGAAACTGAATTAGAATAAAAAGTTAAAAAAATAATAATATATAAAAAAAAAACAACAAAAAAAAAAACCCCAAAACAAAACAAAACAACAACTACGATATCTTAATAATGGATAGTTTTCATTTCTATATACAATATTTTTACGTACAATAAGAAATTATTCAAAGTCAACCACATTTGCACCATATGTATTATACAGTTAAAAGT
>JAFIDM010009631.1:131409194-131432942 GCA_023159025.1 Thereuonema tuberculata | reverse complement strand
TCATTTATTTATTTTTTTTAACCATGAACCATTATTTGATTCATTCCTAAGCTTTTTATTATCTCCATTAAGGAAATGAAATAAAATCTTAGAAACACAAATATCATAATGGATTACATTCTTTAATTAAGGAATTTCGGCCTAATTAAATATATATTTTTTTTCTGTTTATTTTAATAATTTTCTTTGCATCAATTGAAAGGATAATGTTTTATTTTAATACAAATCAATGTCCTCAGTACTATCTCAGCTCATATACAACGCTTAGTTCAATATTTTAAAAATGCTTATAGTCTAATAAATTTACCCTTAGTGATGAAGCGCTATATCCCGTTATATCGCCATGTAAAGACGACGTTTGGAGCCTGCATCTAATTAATTGATGGGACAAACCAAATTGAAATTATTCTGAGAATTCAGTGTCAGGAGTTGCAGAAAATTAAACCAAATATTTATTCTATAATAAATGTTCTGTGAAGTTATATCTTTAAAAATCAAGCGGCTCAAAAACCGATTTACTTAATTAAAATTTATACCAAATATATTGTAGACGACATTGACAAATTATTTTATATTTCTGCGAAAATTGAAAATGAAACTAATTCAGTGTTTGTAGATATTTTAATCGGTTCTTAAAGAATTAATGTTTTTGATAAATGTATTGCATTCAACTCTATTTACGTTTTATCACTTCGAAAATACAAAAACCACTGGCTGTATTTTCATTGTCCTATTGGACTGTGTATCTTAACACTGTAAATCAAACACAGATCAATCTAAACTTACCTACAGACATCGAATTTTATTTATTTATTTAATCCTCTTTCTGTCCAGCCATTTATATTTGATAAAAGTGATTTTGTTGTATATCTTCATTTTTCATTTTAATGCGCTGTCCTGAACACTATCTATCTATTTCTAAAATTTTTAAAATCTCTTTAATTTATACATCATTTTTGATGGAGATTTATTAATAAAGATGATGATGTAAAGGGCGATAATTGTGTTTGGATAGTATAAGATAGAAAATATAAGATTATACTCTGCCAATCTTGATAAACTGGAGAAGTTTCAAACTTTGTTTATTTTAATTATTTTCCTATGTTAGATTACCCATCCTGTACAATTTTCACCTTCTACATTAGTTTTACTCAACCGAAAACGTACCGCGGACCGATAAAGTATCTATTTTTTTCAACGCGGACCTTTGAAAACATTATTTTATACCGGTATTATTTTTTTTTACAACCAAAAAAAAAATTATAAACGTATCGTTACAACCAAAAAAAAATAAATAATAACAAACATTATAAACCTATCTGTACATTAAAATAAACAAACAAACAAACAAAAAAAAAACAATATAAAGCTTTTTGTATAACCAAAAAGAAAAAAAAAGATTACTTTTCAAATATCGAAAAGGTGGACAGATTAGTCGTCTTCAAACAAATAAGTACAAAACAAGATATTAAAAAAAATTTCTGTAAGACGTCTGCGAACCAATTTTTTTTTATCGCGAACCAACATTTGTTCGCGGACCAGCGGTTGAGAAACGCTGCTCTACATCATTTGTTTCTCGCTTTCATTTCCATTTTATTTTATACTAGTATCTAAATTATATTAGTATAATAAATTAAATTTATTCTGAAGATTTATCTACAAAAATCTTTTATAAAATATTTTGAAAACTTATTATTTCTGTTTTAGATATGAAGAAAATTTCCAATAAATATCTTCTTTTTTTTTTAAATGAATTCAATAAATATTTCTAAAATAAAAAAAATTAAAAATCTAAATATTCTGTAACTACAATACTTATATAGTTGTTCGTGGATATAGAGATTATTCGAGTTATTATTTTACTACTTAACATTACCAATTCCAAGAAAAACCGGTCGTTAAAAGGCATAGTTTATTGTCTCTGAAGATGAGATCAATAAAAATGCAAATTAGATATTTCTTTTTTTACGTTCCCTCCTATTACCTGCCAGCTTCTGTTAATTTCGTATATTTTTTTTTTAAAGCTTAGGTTTAATTTTGTTCGTTTAATATTAAAGACGTACACCTAGAGCTCATGGTAAATAAATAAAATAAGAAATTATTTTGCATGAAAAATATCTAAAAGCAATTGGAAGATTTTATAATAAGAATTTTAAATAAATTTTATCATTCTACTAGTTATTGAATATAACCATTTAAGCAATGTTTCTGTTATTCAAATACTAGAAATCTTATAATTTTTTATTAAAAAAAATCAATAAATTTCTATTTAAGGATAATTATGGGTAAAAAAACGAAAAAGAAAAGAAAGAAAAGAAAATACAGAACTAGAGATTAACAAACTGAAAGAAAGAACGTCTACAATAAATACATAAATAAATAAATAAATAAATAAATAAATAAATAAATAAATAAATGCATGATATTGAATTTATTCTGTGATATATTAAATTCTGAAATGACTGTAGAATAGGGTTCCTTTATTCGGTTTTGATACTTTAAGCTCAATTTTATTCTTATAAAAAATGAAAAAAAAAATTAAGATTTCTTTTTTTAATAAAACAAAATTGAGTTGTTGTAAAATAGAAATAAAAATATCAGTTTCGTCTTTAAATTATTATTTCACCGTTAGTATAGAGTTCTGTAATAAATTTAAAATGTATTCTGATGACAATTCGATATTTTATTTGCCTTATAATACCTGCAAAATATCAACTTATTAGTTTTCACTGTGCTTTTACGTATGGCAAGAAAGTAATGCAGAGAAGTCAATTTATGTGCAGAAGTAAAGTTGCTAGATTTATTCGAGCAATGGATTATAATAATTGATTTATAAATAGCATGAGTTATTTACGAAACGGACAAGCGTGAACTAAACTATCATCTCTCAGTGAGGGACTTGTGAGAAAAGATCATCCGTTCTTCCACTCATTATGCCAAATAATAAATTGCCCTTATAAGGAAGTTACTCCAGTATTTAATACATTAAAAAAAATCAAAAACAAAACATATTTAAGGATTTTTCAGACAGGCAGAGAAAAGATTCGAGTAATAAAAGATTTTAAAATTTTACCTTCATGGAAGGAAAAAAAAAGACTTCTCTATAGAATTCAATATATTAAATATTTTGAAATACATATCTGTTTCTCTTCAATGTGACTCACAAATTTTTACGTATGACAAATACAATGATTTTTTTAATATTCGGTATCAATTACCAAGCGGAAGAATACAAAGTAGAGAAGTTGTTCTATTTTGTTACTGAGACACGCTTTCGATTCGTCGACTGTGAATGAAGACGAGTTCCTTATGTCACTTCAATTTAGTAAGAATAGTTTATTAGAAGTGACTGTTGCTACTTGTCTTAGCAGATCACACCTTCGTCAATGAATGATTCAAAACCAGATTCCCCTTTTGAACGTCTGCGAATCACTCTTAGTGGTCAGCAATGGAATCTTCTTTCGTATATCTGCTTCAGTCCAACTCTTCTCCCTTTGGGAAATTAACGGCATCGTCTGCTGCAAACCAATCCAAGTTAGTAAAACAATTTTTGAAGGAAAAGAAAGAAAGAAAGAAAGAAAGAAAGAAACCAAAACCGATTTTGACGGAAACCAAGAGATCGCTGTATCTTTCTTTGTTCAAATTGACATTTTTTTTTTTCTCTTCCGAAACTTAATTCCAATTTTCATTAGTAATTCAGACAATAGAATTTAATAAATGATCAAAATATATCATTCATTTACGCACAAAATTCAAAACTTAACAACAAAACTAAATATTAATTTAAGCATTAAACACTTATCTTAGAGATTTACAGTAGGCCTATTCTTAAAAAAAAAATCAGTATTCATAAATGCTTTTATAGAATACCAATATTATTGTATGAAATCAGAGAAGTAGATTTATGAAATATAATTTATTTTTGATATCTTTAACTTTTTTTTAAAAACCTTTTTCAATTTCCTTCTATTATTTCTTGTTTTTCCTTTTTTGTAGTTCTTCAACTAAAGCAAGCTGTATTAAAAGAAATATATCTCATTATCTGTAGGATTTGTTTTTTGAGAAGTTTAGAGAAAAATATTAGTAGAGAGAATGTTCAGATGTATTAAATCTTTTGTCAAATACTGTATCCTAATAGGTATTGAAGCGATTCTTTAGTAATAAAATTGATATAAGGATTGATCACAAAGTAAGAATACAGTTATTTCTGAACTTCTCATATTAATGGAAAATATCAAAACATAATCAGAATTTATTATCAGAAGTCTTATTGATTTTCCTAATAATCATCCCAGATGACTGATTTTTTTTTGTCACCATACGATTAATTCTTCTATATCTTCTCACACACTTTCTTTGTCCAAAAGAGACAACAGGCATTGCTTTGAAACAAAACTAAAGAAGCAGTTGATGAGAAACACTTCATAAGAAATGACATCGTGGATGTCATGTAAAAGAATAGGAGACATTTGGATGAAACTTTTAATAGAAAAGTGAATCAGATGTTAACAAAAATGTATTAGTCGCTTGGTGAGAAATAAAGACATGACTTCTGTTAGTAAATTCTAGGTAAGGTTTGATGTCTGCTGTTTGTAATTCAGCAATAATAGCCTTTGAAATATCTTCCGATTTTTTTTTCTTTATTTTCCGATTAAATCTTTAGATAATCAATATTTTTTTGTTCCCAGAATAGAGTCCTCTACTAAGCTATCTTAACATAAGGACATCGAGTGGAGATTTGATGTTTTAGTTGATTTGGTTGTTGCTGTTGTTTGTTTTCTTTTCCGTTTCTTTAGAGAAGAAAAAAAAAATCACCTGGTAAATTTCTCTCCCTTTTTTTATTCTTTAGCTTGTTTCCGCGTCATTGATAAATCTTAAATATTTCGAAGACCTCACCGTTAGACTTTGCTTTACAACGCCTAATTTTGAAATGGATGATTTTATTACTAGTGAATTTAAAACTGAAATTTCTTCTTTTCTTTTATAGAAAACAAATTTTTAATGAATTCTCAAATTTAATGTTACCTGGAATTGAGTTACTTTTTTTATTATTATTCTACATTGATTTATTCAATTGTTAACAAAGATTTGGAAAATCAATGTATGAAATAAAATTAATGAATGATGTATTTGTTGGCAATTAGTAGTATAGAAGAAATAAAAAAGCAGCAAATTTTAAAGTAAATTTGCTTAATTTAAGCTAAAAAAAAAAAATAAAAAATAAAGATTTCAATAAAACAGCATACGAAAAAGTTTTGCCTATCAGAGGGCGAAAGTGAAATAACCATTTTGTTTTAAACGGAGTTTTTTGCATTCACTGCGAATTTCAGTGAGGATTTGTGACTAAGATCTGCTTTACGATCTCAAGAACCATTGTTGAACATTTGCTTACCATCTACTAAGAGATGTTCCAAAACATAAATTAACAGTGAAATGGTGGAAATATTTTCTGAATCAAATCCCACTAATATACACCATTTTCATTAATGTTTTAAACTGCTAAAAATTTTATAATTTCCATCCTGTAATTTAGCACTTGGCATTCTAACACTTACTCGCCATTTCTTTATTCAGTAACTTTACAGCCTTTTTTCAAATCTATTCCTTTTCTTTAAGTAGTTTTGTTTGCTCTGCTTTTCTAATCTTCCCAATGATGATTATTTTAGACTTTTATTCAGTTATCATATCTAAGTTTGTAATCATAGTTCGTTCATCGCAGTTTGATTCCTTATAAATTATTTTCTGTGAAAAAAAAAAAAAAACCCCGAAACATTGTGCATCCTCTAGTTTTTCCGTTTTTCATGTTACAATTAATGCACGTAAAACCTTCTTACATATTAATTTCTGAATCTATTTTCATTATTAATGATGTTGCATTTATCTCAAAAGCAAATAAGTTTAAGACATTAAAATCTCAGAAAATTTAAGATTTCCTACAGATTTTTATGAATTACTTAATTCATAAGTAATTTCTTACTTTTGATCCTTTTTCAATTTATATAATTGGAAATTACTTTTTAGAGTGAATAAAAATCTGCTTTTATTGCTTCGTTTTTCTTTCTTTTTTCTTTACATTTGGTATGATTATAATTAGAAATAAAATATGTGTTTTACCATTTAAGTATTATTTTTCAGATTACAATATATTTGCATTATTTTATAATAATTTTTATAAATTATCCTTGAGTTTTGGTTTCCTTGAAAAGTTTCTTCCATTCATCTTTGTTCTGATGATTATTCTCTTTACTTAATATCCTAAAGCATCAACGCATCACCAGATCTTCCCACCTTCCGAGCTCCAATCGGGATCGCATATATCAACAGCCATCCTTTTGACAAACATGAAATAAATCTATCAGAATCTAGTTATTCTAATAATGTTAGCTTTGAATTGATCGTAAGTTTCTTTATTATATTTACTTCTTCAAATTCCGTTATCACAGAATGCACCACTTTTTTTTTTTTTTTCAAAATATCTTCTTTTCAAATATGTCCATAAAACCAAAATAAAAATACAATAAATATCTTATTAGTTCTGTATCCTTGCATTCTTTACAGCGCATAACAATTTGACACCACACAAAGATTTACACAATTCTACTTCTGCTTCTTGAGATGTAAGATGTCTTTGTAAGCAAAGGTAGCTTCTCTTTGCTAATTCGTTCTTATTTGGATTTCTAGAGAAATATTGTTTTTTGGGATTAATTTTGGTGCCCAAATAAATGAAGTTATTGATCTTTCAAACTTATAGTTTCTTATTTTGAGATCTTAGTTATCTATTTAATATCTATAATATTAATATTAAAATAATAGAATAGAATAATAGAAAATAATAGAATATCTAAAAAATAATAGAATACGATGAAAATGTAAGCAAGAACATTTCTTTTCGTAATCATACTAAATACTTTAACAAGGAAATCTTTAACATATGACTTTACTTGATTATTTTCATTTCTTTTAAGCATGGTTGGGTCGGGCATTGAGTTCGATTTGCAGACCTCATTTGGATTTTCCTCTTTTTTTTCTTTTGTGTTGTCTCCTTCCCCTACAAGAGTCGTTTTAAATCAATCCTGCAGTTATTCTGAATGCATCTGATAGTTTACAGTTTCAGAACACAACTACATACATCTTGTTTCTGAAACATGCGATGGCTATAGCATGGGCGAGGGCAGGAAAGTTTTCTATTTTATTTCTTTGCTTTCTTCTATTGATAATATTTCTTAAATTTTTAATTACTTAAAAACTAGATGACTACTTTCGCAAATATTGAAATCAACAAATGCTACGCCATCGTCAACTTATTCTCCTTTTTCATTTAAAATAATCCATTGATAAATACATAATCGCTAATGAGAATTTGGATTATGATTTGAATTTGTATTATTATGAGTTTGGAACATAGCATTAGACGGAATAGATTTTCACAAACAAACAATTTCCGTCTCCAATTCATTATGCAAATGTTAAAGAAATCGCAAAATTTAAACCCAAAAAAATTATTGAAAAAAAAAAAAAAAAAAAAAAAATTAAACCAAAAAAAATTAATAAAAAAAAAAAAAAAAAAAGCACATTTACATCAAATAATAATGGTAGCGTTAAAAAAAGAGTTGCAAGAATATTAGAAAGAATTTCAATTTAATTTCAGTTTTAAGAAAATAAAATTGGTTCCCTAATTGGCAAAGGGTAAAAATTAAAACTGAATTTAAGAAACAAATAGAGTGATTTATTTAAACTTGCATTGTGACGATTACAATTAGGCCTAAATAAGATTTAGAATTCTCTACCAGTTGTCACATGACCAGTTGTACAACAGTAGATTGATTATTGATTTTTAATTTTAATTTAAAAATATGATTGATACGGATAATCCTTCAGATCTATAAAATCTAAAAAAAAAAAGTTAACATTTTGAATTTTTTGTTAAAATATTTAAAGAATGAATCGTAAGATAAGTAGCTATTAAAATTTAAATTGCAAGATATTTTACAGTAAGTTATTTTGTGATGACTTTACAAATCTTAATATTGTTAATCTTGAATATTTAAATGTCAGAGTAGCTTAGAAAAGTTCCTTGAAAATAAATAAACTTATAAAAGGGATGTATGGATGAAGTTTTTTTTGTTATTTTTTTTGACCATATATAGGGTGACCAGACGTCCCGATTTTTAACAATTTGTCCCGCGTCCCGCGGCATTTTAAAAAAGTCCCGATTTTTTTTTTGGTTATGGAATTCCTTTTTTTGTTTGATTGTCGAACTGGAGATTCCTTTTTTTTTTTTTTGGTTGTTGAACTGGAGATTCCGTGTTTTTTTTTGGTTGTTGAACCTGGAGATTCCGTTGTTTTTTTTTGTTTTTTTTTTTGGTTGTTGAACCTGGAGATTCCGTTGTTTTTTTTTGGTTGTCGAACTGGAGACTCCGGTCCCCCCCCCCCGGTCAATGGTGTCCCGCTTTGCCAATGTAAAAATCTGGTCACCCTACCATACATAATTTATTCTTAAGAAATGACATTTATTGTAATGTGAAAAATATAGATTTTCTTGCGTTCAATACATAATCAACTAGTGTTTAAAAATTAAAATGTATTTCTTAAAAATAAAATATTAGATCACATAGATTGTTAGGACAATATAATGGATTTAGGAAAGAACGAATGCGAGACTCTAATAAAATATCTCAATTCATTTATAGCTTCTGGCTAAATGATTTCTTTCAAATAATGATTTTTTTTTTTCATCTCGACAGGATTAAGAATCTTCCTTTCAATTATTGTAAGCTACAATTCAATTGAGTCTCAGGTGATTCAAAATATGGAAATTTTGGGGCATTCCTAAATTCTTTGCTATATTTTTTTTAGGAGATATTATACAAATTTTCACATCATTAATGCAATAATTATTAATTGCAAAACCAAAGACTGATTAAACATCAAAATAATTATGAAGTTCTGAAAGCTGTTATCTCTGATTTAGAAAGTGAACTAACATCATCGGTAACGAAAAGAGGAAATATTCTTGCTGTAAATATTTTTCTAAGTATTGTTACATTTCAAAATCAAAATAATCACTTAAATGCAATTAATTTTCAATATAAATATATTGTTAATTATTGACTCATGACAATTCTATTATTTAAGGAAAACATCGTAATGTATTTTTTAATGAAAATTTTAATGATTCAGTTATTTGTAAATTCCAATAAATGAAATCTGACCGCTAAGTGAAAATATAACATACTACAACAATCACTTTATTTAATGTACGATCAGGACTTTAACAGAATCAATTAATTTAATGTTAAAAATAAAAAAAGCAAAAAAAAACCAAAATCTTTATTTAAAATATTGTAATATTTTTTTATTGTGATTTTTTAATTGAAATAGAAATAGAAACCTCTTTTAATTTTTTAATTGATTTTCAAATTTTTTTTAATTTGATTAACGTAAAATAATCCCAAGTCAATGATTGTAACTTTTTGGCGAAATTAAAAAAAATAGAAATTAGGAAAGCATAAATCCGTATGTTATCATCATCCAGTTCTCAAAAAACACTTTTTTATTCACAATGCTTATTCTGGAAAGAAAATTATAGCTTTCAGAGACATTTCGCCATAAATATTTTTATGAAAATATAGTTTTCCCAAAACATAAAAGCAGTATTTATATTCGATATTGAAAATATAGTAGATGAAGAAAAATATTTTTGCCTTCCCTGAAGCTGAGAATTAAATGTTTTTAAATTTCAAATAGCTCTTAGGAATTGCTAATAATTATAAAATAAGAGCTATTAACATTTAACTATAATACAGTCTCCCTCTTAACCGGATTTCGTTTAACCGGATCTCCGCTTTAACCGACCGAATTTTTTTTATCTTTAAAATGTAAATAATAGCTAAAAATAAATAATAATAAAAAAAACCCACATGTTTCGTTATTTAGTATCAGTATCGCACGTATTTCAGATACAACGTATCCAATACAGTTGCAAGGGGTGGAAAGAACGGTGATTTTGGATGAGCGATGAAATCATATAAATCATTGTTTGTTCTCTGTTTCGAAGAAGAATTGACTGCTATTAATTGTACAATGGCGCAAATATTTTCAACAATTATCATTGGTACAGTGTCAAGCTCCAGTCTCTTTCAAAGTGATCCTATCATAGATACAGCACGCTTCTGTCTCCTTCAAAGCGGTCCTATCATTGGTTCAGTGAACTGTCACGCTCCAGTCTCCTTCAAAGTGGTCTTAGGGTCTACCCAGACCTCTGTAAAATGGGTACCACGTTTCATTCACGGGGTAAAGGTGGACGAGCTCCGGGCTGACCACCTCATCTCAGTCCCGTGTGTCTAAAAAACGTTGGAGCCTTACCTTCAGCGCCCTATGGACTGCGAGCCTTGGGATTATCTACAAGACGTCATACTTTATAAGTAGGTCAATGATTTTCATTTAATTTGCCCTGAGCAAAGGATGACATCCGTTAGTGTGATAAGTTAGAATAATAGTTAAGACTTGGATTGCAAACAATTTTCATAAGGGCCTGGAGGAAACTGCACAACCGATGGAATTAAATTGTAAGAAAGGAAAAAAAAGTCTAGGGACAGTCTTGGATAATATGATAATTTAAAGCAATTATGTCAAACAATGAAATTAGGCGATAAGGTTTTAATTAAAAATTAGTTTCTGTTCAATTTTGTTTGTGCTTTTACTTGTTCGAACAGAAGCCTGATTCGCAAGTAATATTTTGACAGATAACGTACGGCAAACGACTATGAAAGAACACGAAATACCTTATTTAGATCCAGGTAAGAATTTAATTTTACACAACAACTTAAGACTGATAGTATTATCAAAAAATGCTAATGAAATCAAAGTTTATCATCTTTCTTTCAATTACCTTCTCACATCACCAGGCCACAAATCATTTTTCTGCTTTAGAAACATAAGTTTCAAATACTATATTCTATACGATATTATAATTTGCTTCAATTTTAAGATGTTTTAAGTTCAGAAACTCTAAGAAGTAAGATAAAAAAATATATTCAGATAGAGCCTGTACATCTACATATAAGTGAAAAATAATATCAGAATTGATTGATAATATTAACTTTATACAGTGCAACTTGGATAATTCGAAGCTGAAGGGACCACTACAAAACTTCGAATTATCCAAGTTTTCGAATTAAACAAGTTACATCTTTTAACTTTAATTTCAGGTCCACTGAATGCTTGAAAAGATTATTCTGTCAATGAGTAAATATTTATTCAGAAAGATCATGGTATGAAAGACTTAAACACTATATGTATGTAAACAAAATAAGATTTATATTACGTAAGCTACAGTAAATATTACATTCAATACAGAAAATTGTAGTTTTTCAAAAAATTGTGCAATGTCTGATTGTTTTGTAGAATTCAGTCGCTTAAGGTTAGCAAAATCATCAAGCATGTTTAGTGAACGGAAAACAGCTTCACTTACGTTGGTTTGTCCTTCAATGTACCGACGAAATTCGGCGCTATCCCGTACTCGTTGGCGATTTGGCATTTCTTCTTCACACCCTTTTCCCCCTCGCGAATGACGGCGACCTTTTCAGCGAACGTTAAATTCTTATACACGCGTAATTTACTGAAAGACATGGTGACACTGACAGCAGGAAGCTCGAATGGCGTCTGAATCGTCTCGTGTCGAATGGCGTCACGTGTCGAACGGTGGCAGGAAGGGGATTTCAGTTGTCACGTGTCGAATTTCTTAACGATGAAACGCCGAAAAGTCGTTATGGTTCGAAATTTTTTATAAAAAACTTCGAATTAAGGAAGTTGAACTTCGAATTATCCACGATTTTTTAACATTGATTTAATAAGAAATTCAAGGGACTAAGAGAAATCTTCGAATTAACCACGATTTCGAATTAAAGACGTTCGAATTATCCAAGTTGTACTGTATAAGCAACGGGACAGAAAAAGGATTAAACAGAAGCAACGAAGAAAGAGATTTCGAGAAGTTCCAGTAGAGATAATCAAGGACAGATATGATTTTTTTCCCTCGCTGGAGTTATTGCCTTTTTATGATTATTTAATGATGCATCGGGTGTCTGCAATATCAGTGAATTAGACAGAAAAACCCTTTTTAATTTCAAATAGATGTTCTATTCAATAATGTCTTGGGAAACTTCTCTGCAACAACCGAAGCTGTGTAGCTTATCACGCTTTTCTTGATAATTAGGCGTGATTACAGGGATTAAGAACTAATGTTTGTTCTTAGGAGTAGGAATTAAGTTTAAAGCTTAGTTAACTTAAACAGACAGAATTTATACAGAAGCCAAGAATTTCATTAAAACTTCTTTGAAAGAAAGAATAACTCTTTAACCGAAAGTATGAAATATGTGGAGTATATGGTATGTATATATGGAATAGAATTTGAACATTTTTTTTTTTATGAAGTATAGAAAGTTTGAAAAAAATGTTGATGTGAATATTAATTACTTCTTAGAATGTGTGAACTTTAAACATCTTAAAATTAAAGCAAATAATACCATAAAAGATTTGCAAATTATGTTTCTAGAGCAGAAAATGATTTGTGGTGAGGTGAGAATATCATTAAAAAAATAAATATGATTGGATTCAAGGAATTCTCAAATGCCTGGCAAAAATATTAGCGGTAAAAAATTGGTAAAATAATTATTCCCAAACATATTTTCTTCTAGAAGATTTTTATTTCAAATATTTACTGAAGGCTTTTACAATAATTGTTCATTATGTTAAGTCCACAGGCTTTCTTCGACATTCAAAAAAGAATGGAATTAAATGTTAAAAAAGATGTAATATGGTATCCAGGAGGCTGGTCTCCATCGAAAACCATAGTACAATGATTGACAACTATTCACTATTTTAGTGATTGAGGTTCTCTCGGCAAGCTTGGAACATGTTTTGATATGTGATGATACATTTCAAGCAATATAGAAAGTTTTAAAAAATTTGGCGTGAACATTATTGACATTATTTATTGGAATCATAAGTAAATCGGATTAAGATTTTAATACATAAAAAAAGCATTTCTGGATATGATTATTCAGACTTTTCCTTTTTTTTTGGAATTTAGAAAAACTCCAACATTTCTGCTGTTAAAATATATAAATTAGAAGAAAGCGAATTTCAATGTTAAAGCAATTTTACAACTATCAGATTCTGTGTTAAAAAGCTGAACTGAAAGATATCGAGTTAATTCTTGAGTTATAAGAAATAAATTGAAAGTTTCTATCGTTTGATTATTACTGAAAATAGAAAAGCATTAAAAACTGGTATTAAAAATAATTCGTGAACAGTACATCGTGCTTTTTTCTTTTTCTCCAAAATAGTGAATAAAGACCTGGAGAGTTTTGAATCTAAATAATTCTTACAAGGCATTCCAAAGGCATTGCTCTGAATGTATATTTTGTATATGTATATTTTCTGTTTCTGAAACACTGCTGTAAATAAAAGGACCTTTTTATCCTGGTTTAGAAATTTTAAAGTGAGAAGGCTACAGGCTTTATCAAAAGCCTATAAATTCTATAAAAGACTGAATGAATTTCACATTCATATGACTAAGTTAAATCCAGGTGTTTAATTATATTTCTTTATTGAGTTAAATGGAAGATTTCATAAGCGAAAGAGAGACATGCATTTCTAATTGAAGATATCTGCAAAACCAATCGTTTTGAAGAAAAGTAATTCATTGATTGCCTGATTCAGTTTGGTGAAAAGCCTTACAAATATTGAAAACAAAGGGAGAGAATTATTCATTCGCAAATAAATTCAAGATTCTAAAACAATTTTGACTCTGGAAGGACTCAGTGACAACGCATGATTATCATTATCTTGACAACTTCTCTGCATCTCTTTTTTCATATATCACAGAACTGTTTCAAGACAAACCGATGGCTTAATGAGAGCTATGTTTTGTAAGACGATCCATGTTTTGTGTCCTTCTCTCAGCTCACAAGAGAGTTAGTTGCAATGAATATTACTCCAGTAATGAACACTACCCCAATATCAAAAAGATCATTGTTCCTTTTACAGAGGAGTTGAGATTCAGATGACAAGATTAACGTTAACATTAAATTTCATCTGGAGAAAAGACGCCTTAATTATCCCTTGGCTATCGGGGAAAGAGTTTTAAACAGCAATGGAAGGAGATATTCTTTTGGTGATGGTCTAGATTGTTGTGGGCATTTTAGATGCACAGTGATGTGATCCTTCAGTCCTATGTAAAAACTTTTCCACGTGTTCTTAGCCTAAATTTATTTTTATGTACGATGTTATTTTCCATTGTAATGTAATGATCTTGAGTGAAAGGAAATTCGAAGAATGGATTGGTTAACCAGATATCCGGACTTGAATTCGATAGACCGCGGCGCATTGAATTATTAAGGATAACACGAATCGAGATTTTCGAACAAGTTTACAATTAAAAAACTAATTAAACTACATTAGTTTCTTTACTTTTAGTGAGTTTAGTTTTCAGTGCAAATGATGGTTTGGAAGTTTTGAGATAAGAAGATCACTGATCTTGAAAGTGAGGAAAAAGACTTTAAACGAAGAAACTAAAAGAAAAAAGAAACTTAGTTTTAAAACTAAAAGACTTTAAAAATAAACTACAAAGACGAAGGAAACCATTAATCACAACTAGTGTAGATCAGAAGATAGGAAAAGAATTTAGAGAATACTTGACAATAAATTAAGATTGTTTAATAGAAGAGGGAAGATACCCTTCTACATTGGACTTCTGATTATAGAATACTGAATATAGAAGTGATATCTTGAGGCTTCTTTTTGGAACCACGGTGAAACTAGTTTTCTATTTTCATATCAATGCTTTCATTCATCTTCCTTAAATTTCTACTTAAGAAGTGCACAAGTCTACACAAGAAGTTTGGAGAGTTCTAATGCCCTGTTCTTCGTCTTTTTTATGGCACTGAGAGAAGAATTGAAATTTTTATCAATTTAAAAGAAATCCTATTTGTTTCTGAAAATTTATTTTCTTGGATCTAATAATATTAATATTTTTATTACAGAATTATTTGGATGATCTTATTCTAAATGAGTAATCATTTTGAAAATTTTTAAATCTTGTAATTTCTAGGACGAACAATAACTTGAGAAGAGGGCTAAAGTTTTTTTCGCTTGTTATCTTTTAAGAAATCCAAAAGATATTTACACTGATTTTCCCAGAGAATTATTATAAAGGAAAAATCGAAGAAATTTTCGAGCAGCCACAATTATTATAAGTTGTAAGTTACACTCGAATATTTCGAAGGAATACTAAATTTGTCGACTTCCTTGAATAAAAAACTGAATAATTGATAGTAAAATATCGAATCAAAGCCTAGCGAATATTTAGGATTTTATGGAATGTGTATATGAAGGATATCTTCCATCTATTTTTGGAGTTCAACAAAGTGGAATAAAAAATAAATAACGAAAGCTCTTTAAGAATGTAATAAATGAGTTTACTGTGTCAAGATCAAGAGCACAATTATGGAGGTGCAGAATCCCTCTTGGAGTAAGTTCGTAAAACTTTTGCTCAGATAGCAAAATGATATATTTTTTTTTTTTTTACAATTTCTTTAAAATCTATAAGTCGAGAGTATCAGCAAGAAACATTTAATGTCGCGAATGCTTTAACTGAGTAATTAATTATTATTTCGATTTCTAATATAATTTTTTGCCTTAAAAAATAATATTTGACCTACTACAGTTCAGTTTCCTTGAATTCTGAAATTTTAGCAAATGGCATAAATTGAAATCAATAAATATTGTTTTAATAGAAATGAAGGATATTGTTACTGCAATCTTACAAACCTCAATTTCCTACTAACTGATAAATGAAACTTTATACCTTTTCTTAATAACTTGTATTAATAAAGAAAAGGGAAAAAGTGTTAATGATTATTCAGTAACATTATTTAAATAAAGTGAAAAAAAACATAAGAAAACTTTAAATGATCTAAATTACTACAGAATGTTAAATATTGTTATGTTACCTACGTGTGTATTGTTATGTTAGTTACATATCTGATTTGCAACTTGATTACGAAAATGGTAGGAATAGGTTTAGAGAATATAGGAAACTTGTTTCACCTGAAGAAGATCGGAAAATTGGAATCGATCGAAACATTGTGTATAATAAAGAAGAAGTTCTTAAGAAGAGATATAAAGTTTCCTCTTTCTTACAATTTAATTAAGCGTGTATTTTTCAATAACAAACGTAGTATCCCTGTCTCAAAAAGAGCTTTGGCAGAATGTTTGACTAGTCTTTTCTCTCATCTATGAAACGTATTACACAAAATACTGCATACATTTTGCATTAACAAATTTAAAAATTGTTATTTTTTTCTTTTCGTGTATTACAAGAAAATTGATACATATTTTTTCGTTGTTAGCATAATAAGATTTAGTTATTCAAGATATTAAGGGTCAGTCGAATGTTATATTGTGGTACTGATAAAAATACAATATTTACTAAGAGCTTCACAAATAGATTAAAAAAATAAATAAAGGTTCAGAAACCCCAAAAAAAAATATTTTTTTTAGGAACAAAATATAAAGTATTCCAAGATTTCAAATTAGAAATTAAATTATATCAATAATATTCTTCTTATTTTGTTTACATTGTAACAATTAAACATTACCGCGAATTTTTGCTATTTTTTTTAAAGGTTATTCTTGTTTATTGACATTGACTATTATTTTAAAAAAAATACATTCTTCAATTTGCAGGAGAACGGATTAAACAGTTTTAAATTGATTTTTTACCTAAATTTTTTTCTTTTTTTTTATAAAATTAATTTAATTTGGTCATTGAATTTAAATAGAAGTTGTAAAAAAGAATTATTCATCTTAAAGCAACAAAACTAAAAGAAACAATTGAAAGTGAACCATTGATTCACTAAAATCCTATAACAAACAGTAATTCGTCCATGTTGTTTTCGATACTGACAACAAAACCAATCATCAACTGAGATTAAATAAATAAAGAAATAAACCATCCGTGTTATTCAACTACGTCGCTTCATCTTCCGGAGAATAATAGATGTATCATCATCGACCAATAGACACAATAGAGGCTCTTCTGACATTTGCTCGAAAGTCCACATTCAGAATGAAGGTAACTTTATTACAATTTTTAAATTCTTATATCAATGTATGTTCACATACCGGTATAAAATTCTTTATGATTTTTGTATTGAAAGAAAGTAAGTTGTGGGTTCTCATGTAAGATGAAATTATATTTCAAGCTTAAGAATATTTCATTTCATTTTTTTATTTATAAGTTTACGTCATCACGAATAAAAATTCTCGTTTAAGAAATTTCGATGATGAATCAGTAAAATCAATTCTGCTCGTCAAGGGAAACTGAAATAGCACAAATATTCAAAATACCGTATGTCAAATAATCATTCGATTGCTATAATCGAGATAAAGTGGATTCCGGTTATTAGGACCACCGGCTAATCTGAGCAGCCGTTTATTTGGGACAATGCTCAAAGAACAGAATCTAATCGAAAAATAGCCCTAGTTTTCTTCGCTTAATTGGAACAAAATGCCGTTTATTTGGTAACTATGTAGCGTCAGTTATGTGCTCACGTATTATCGTTAATACTGAGCCAATGTTGAATCGGCAAGTGTAGAGTACTATGTTTATACGGTGACGGAAGTTTTAAAAATTATTTTTTCTTTTCAATTTTTCAAATTTTGGAGCCTCAACAAATTGCCACGTAATTGCCACGTAAAGACAACTAGCCGATAGGTATTGCCGTATTGGATAAAATAAAAGACCATTCTCCCAATATCAGTCATCATCGTTTGTAGGAAATAACTGGATTGTCGAAATCTACGTTGGCATATCAGACGTGCAATTGCACAGGATAAACTGCGAGAAGAATAAACACGCAATGGACAACAGGGAGCATCTCAAAAAACGTAAACATCAAGGTAAATATCCTGATGTTGAGGATGTCCTGTGGTTTGCTGTTTTGTAAGTGGACGAGGAGTGGCCGTCAAGTTGAAAAAGAAGACAATATTTAAATAAAACTTCGTTGATCATAAACACTGTAGTTTGTCTTTTTTATATCATTTTAACTACATATGTATTTATCTATGTGACACTTTGCATAATTGCGACAGCCGCTTAATCGGACCATGGTGTACTAGTTCCGATGTGTCCCAAATAACCGGAATCCACTGTATTTGAAAATGATTGGTTTTAAATAAGTGACCTGTTTCACTTGGCTTTACATAAACTTCACAATACCAAACTTTACAATAAAACTTTTGATTTTATTTTCCAAATAATTTGAAAATATCATAACAGACTACAAATAGAAATTCATTACAGAAGAGTGAAGATCAGATACATACAGGATGATTCAGGAGTAGTTCCGCCACTTACGGAGTTCATTTGTGATGACAGTTTGAGCAAAAAATATCATATAAACCGGGTTCTATTCTCAATATTTACAGAGTCACAATAATGTGAAGTTTATTTGTAAAATACCTCTTTCGTTAGTTGATGGAGTAAAACAAATGAGAAATAAAGAATGAACGTCTATTTAGAAATAATGTTTTCTTTTATTCTCTAGTATGTTGAAGCTGAAAATGTGTTGTGAATTGCTTAATTGCGTCATACAGAAAGTTGTATCAAGTTTTAACTATAAAATTACATTATTCTGACGCACTTATCACAAATCACACCAATTCTATCGACTTGAGTCTTCTTTTTAATGTGTTTTCAATAAAAGAAAACATTATTTCTGAAATGTTCATTCTTTATTTCTCATTTGCTTTTACTATTTCAACTAACCAAAGAGGTCTTTTACAAAAAAACCTTCACATTATTGTAACTCTGTCAATATTGAGAATAGGACCCAGGTTTATATGATATTTTTTGCTCAAAATATCCTGTTTAATGAGCTCTGTAAGTGGCGGTAACTCCTCCTAAATCACCCTATATATTGTTAGATATCAGAAGCATTAACAATAAACTGTCTGACCATAAATAATATTCCCAAATAAACCTGATTAAGGCTTCAATGGTAACTGACAATTTTATGTTACTTTCAAGATGAAGAGAATAATATAAAATGATAGGGCACAACTTAAGGAGTTGCCTACTGGAATCATTAGAAGTTTATTTAAAAAAAATGAAATGATCCAATATATATGGATTCCGAATAGTTAAAATAGCTAGTTCCATTTCTTGCTACTTTCCCGGTGCGCATTAATCCACTGCAGTAGAGTTACATTAGTAAAGTGAACAATAGAACATCAGGGAGTCACATGACAACTGGCAAAAGTAATGATGCTGAAGATCGTGATCTATTCTAAATTGTTAAAATAAAAAACATTAAAACAATAATGTTTTAATGGCATAGTAGAAAACAACTATAAATCCATGACATTGTAATTTGCATGTATTTTTGTTGGCATTTTGGATTATTTTAGTTCATATATTCTTTAATTTCATATTTTTATTTTGAAATTCAAATTCATGATCAATTAATTGTATGTCCATGCTTTAATTTATTAAAATAAGGCAAGTAATAAGTTTCTATAGCTTTAATTTTCTTCAACGTTTATAATCCATCCGGTACTTGCAGATGAAACTGGAAAATGAAAAATTCCATTCCTCGCATTGGCTGATGGGAAGGACCGCGAACGTTTGACATGTGACCAGAACGTAGGCTTATCATGGTAGATAAGTCTCCGACCTTACTCAAGCATCTCAGTGGTTCCTGAAGCCCCAAGATGGAGAGTCACGATATTCGTGTAATTGCTCTTTATTTGTGGAAGCTGGGCAGCAACGCGAGCGAGGTGGCAAAGAAAATCAACGTAGCATTTGTGGAGGGAACCACATCCAAAAGCATTGTATACCGTTGGTTCCAGAAGTTTAAGGCCGGAGATGAATGTCTAAAAAATCAAGAACGTGGTAGGCCACCATCAGTCGACAACGATTACGAATTGAAAGCTTGCGTGGAAAAGAATACAAGACATACCCATCAACAGCTTGCCGAGACGTTCAGTGTCCATTCTTCAACCATTTCTCGCAATCGGAAAAGAGAAGAAGGCGATTGCATGGTGGACTACTGCAGGTTTGATCCATTGTGCCTTCCTGAAACCAGACCAGACAGTTGCTGCTGCTCTATACAGCTCGGATTTGGAGGTGGTACACACCAAGCTGCTGAAGGAGCACCGAAACATGGTGAAACTTTCTGGCGTTCTCCTGTTCCATGACAATGCACGTCCTCACGTTACAAAACAGACCAAGATCCAGCAGCTTGGATATGAGGTTATTCATCATCCACCATACTCACCAGACTTGGCGCCCACACACTACCATTTGTTTCATCATTTGGAACTCTATCTGAGGAACAAGCGCTTCCAGAACCAGACCCAGCTGGAAAATGCCTTCGACGAGTTTATTAGTTCATGTGCCTCTGATTTTTTTTTAAAAGGGCATTTATCGGCTTCCTGATCTTTGGCAGAGATGTGTAGATGCCAATGGTTCTTACTTTCACTGAATTAGTTCATTGCAAATAAAGTTATGCAACGCTAAAGTTCGAATGCAATATATTCTCATTTCAAATGCAACTACCTCATACGTTAATACATTTTTAATTTTGTATCCGAAGTGCCCCAGGAAGTTTCTGCATGTTTTGCATCCACTGGTCTTAACTTAATCCAAGTTCTCATTAATTATCGTAAACCCAATTCTATTGTATCCCTTAAGCTTCTTACAAAACATTTCATTCTACGATTTTCTTACATCACAAATCTGCCAATTTTATTACACAGATTATACACATATTGAATTTTATTTTTGGATAAAAGTATAAGATTGTACTAATTCGATCAAACAACTGCTGACAAAACAACAACTAATTCGAACAAACAACTCTATATTTGCTAACTTGATTATTCTAACAATTTTCAAGTAAATAGAAGATTATTCTAAACATTATTTTGAATTATACACAAACTGAGCATTCATTAATAAAATCACAATTTGCTGATGAGTTTTATTGAAGCGTTGTTATTCTTTATTATTCAAGGATGGACAACAAAAAATATATCGCAATAAGAAATGAGAGGAGAATTCCAGTTTCCACTCACATCCACAGTTAACTCTTCAGTTACAAAGTAATTTGTTGGTGGAATCTGTGTTGAATCTCATATTCTATGAGAAAATCAATTCCACTTTATTTTACGAATTTGAACTTCATTTAGAACTCAATAATTGACAATTTTTAAAGTATTATTTCTATTTTATGAATGGAATTATTATTAAAAGCAGTTTTTTATTTGTAAATAACATGAATGAAAAATAACACAAAAATATTGTTCTTCCCTTAAGTAAAATAAGTTTATCTTAAAAATAAAGCAGGGAATATTTAACTCTTGTTACACTTGAAAGCATTAGAAAAGTACACACACAAAAAAAGAAAGGAAGAAAACGAAAAGAAAATAATGGTTAAACACATTAAAACAAATAGAAAAAGCGTCTCCATTTATTAATAAATGTCATACTTGAGACCGATCGTTTACTGAGTGAAACCTTTGTATAGCTGCTTCATTCTATTGGCGATTGTTAGCTTTATTTCCTTAATTTTTATTTTTGCTTTCTTTTTAAGTTTGCGTGTTTTCATATACACTTGATTCTGCTGAGCTCTATATCAAAACCTAGCTGCTTATTGGAGAATGCCTAGCTGATGATAGCTTGATACACTTTTAGTAGAAAAAACAATGTTAATACAAGTCTAGTTTATTAATATTTATTTAAAAATAATGTTTGCCTATTAATTATTATGATTATTAATTAATTAATTTCTAGCATATACTCTCCATCAACAATGACCGGAGAATAACGTGACGGCTTTAAGTTGAGATAGAGTATTTTAAGTAGAAGTTTTTTCTGTCTTTAAATATTGTTTTTAATTTCTTCATTCATGTCGAGAAATGTCTCTAACGACTCTTCAGTTGTCGCTGAGTGCGAGCTTTCACTCACCTAATGCTCGTATTGCCTGCGCTTGTAGTAGGCTAAAAAATGAATATTGAAATTTAAATTTTAATCTAATAGACTAAAATTAATGAGCTATTTTTTTTCTCTGGCTCTTCTGTCCTTGCATCACACACACGAACGGAATGATAAAGAGATATTTAACAACAATAATTTGAATGTAGTCCATGTGTCCTAATGGATAAGACTTCGGATGAGAAAGTTGCAAGTTCGATTCCCATCGCGGACGTTTCATTGTAGGCTTTATTTCTAATTCTCTTTTCACAGGAAATTAAAATTATTTTCCAAACACAGAGGAAGTGCGTTACGGAAGTGCGTTAAACACAGACAGATCTGGAAAACTATATAAGAGATATAAATTAATTGATTTTTAATTAATTCCTCTTCCCTAATTATCGAATCCGACCCATCGTTCAGTAATTATTATAAGAAATAACAATTTCTTCACGTGTTAATTACAGTTGATTTTTTTTT
Organism: Thereuonema tuberculata; assembly: GCA_023159025.1. Lineage (NCBI taxonomy): Eukaryota > Metazoa > Arthropoda > Chilopoda > Scutigeromorpha > Scutigeridae > Thereuonema > Thereuonema tuberculata. The sequence continues at coordinate 131,410,420 of JAFIDM010009631.1, read as the reverse complement.
CTCCCTAACATTTCATTTGGACTGATCTTTTATTGTCTTCAGATCATTTATGAAACCAATAGAATAATATCTTTATTTTACCAGCATTAAAGTTTTAACGTGTTTAGTGGATTTAAGATAACTTAGCAATTTAAAAAGAAACTATTACATGAAATATAAAACAGAAACCGCACAAGACTAAAAGTTCACTGATCTGTTTATCAGTGTTTATTCATACAATGTTAATCATAGACAGCTAAGGCAAGAAACTGAGACAAATAGAGAAAATAAATGCTTATTTGTAATCAACATTGTAATTTGTTAGAATTACGTTAAAAATAATATTTTTCTAATATTGTAGTTTCTTTTTAATTAGAGAACTGTTAGAAAAACATTATTTTTTAACGTAATTCTAACAAATTACAATGTTGATTACGAATTAAGCATCTATTTTCTCTATTTGTCTCAGTTTCTTGCCTTAGCTGTCTATGATTAACATTGTATAAGGCTAATATCCAAAGTTGGGATCGAATGCAAGCTTGGATAAATTGTTTTATGTCCTACTTCGTAGTTCTTACGAAACATAACCAATAGAAACAGTCCTCATAGTTACTACTCAACGTCTAGCACATGAAATTCATTACTTTATACTATATACAAAATTACTCAAAATGATACAAGTTCAAATCATTTTATATGACATAATTTAATAACAACAAAAAAGTAATATACTGGAATTTGAAGTTGCTGTGGTTTTGAGGTAAATTATATAATTTATACATATTGGGAAACTTTTAGAAATTGGAGAATTTTTATTGAAGAGTCCACTACGAAATAAAAAACAAAACAAAAAAAAAAGATGTCCTCAAACTGCAACTCATCTTTGACAGATGGAGCACATATTTAGATTGACAGTTTGGATCCAAAGAGAGGGTCAGATTCTCATCGTCTAGCGTGGAATTGATATAGGAACGTTGCCATTCGTGCTTCTGGTTTGGGCTAAAGAATTTTCGACATTTGAATGCATCATTTACGACTTCTGAAATGTCCCAGAACAAAACAACGATTAATTGCAATTTCTCGAAGGGCAACATAATAAAAAACATAAAAATATAACAAACCACTTAAAAAGTTAAAAACAAAATTCCTTTAGACAAGGAAATTAACGTGCGTTAGTACATTTTTACAGTAAAATAAACCAAAGAACGCACATAACTAAACAAAACAAAACACAAATTCACTGAGCT
>JAFIDM010009631.1:131391713-131409184 GCA_023159025.1 Thereuonema tuberculata | reverse complement strand
GTTTTGTTTAGTTATGTGCGTTCTTTGGTTTATTTTACTGTAAAAATTCCTTTTTATAAGTCCCTTTTTTGTTACATTATTTATTTATTTATTTATTTTTACTGTGAACTACAGTAGTTGATAAATTCTTTTTTTTTTTTTATGACGATTCAACGGAAAAAATTTCTATCATTTTTTTCTTTAACTCAACTCTATTCGATTATAAGCCAATATATTGATTTACAAATTATTTCTCTTTCTCAGGAATTTAATAAATGATTTTTCATTTCGAAAAATTGACCCTCTGCAATTAAATTCCACATTAGTTTTATTTGACTTCTAAAAATAAGATCTTTCATAATCCATTCTAAGCTTCTTCAATTAATCCGTTAAATTAAAAGGAATGATTGGAATGGTTTGTTTCTGACATGAACGGATCGATTAGCGCAAACAAAAGGACTCCCTTCAGCAACGCTTCCAACCAGTGACCTTTGATTCTTGGCACAGCATTTATGAGCCTCATTTTCCATTGCTCCATAGCAGCCGACACACGGCACTGGTTCTTGTAGCTGCAGGGAGAACAAATGAGCATCTCTCTCTCCCCAAGTTCTAATACGACCTGTAGGTTGTAGCCAGAACATAACTAAATAAACCAAATTGAACTTACAAGCTTTTGAGTTAATTATTAACTAGGAAATTTAACTTGGTTACAATTTATTAATAACTCTAGGCAATCGATTAACAACTTTCGATCAAAGGACAACTTTCGATCAAAGATAAACACAAACACACTGATAAACTAAAGAATACTAGAAATTGCTATATTTCATTTTCTTTCTTAGGAAAAGAATACGTTCAGATTATATTGCAATTCACATAATTTAATATTTTTCCTTTATTTCCATTTCTTTTGGGAAAAATAAATTTGATAAATTGATTTATTATTTACATTATTTCACCTGAAGTTCTCGTCAAAAAAATAAAATTTTCTGACGATTCGGTGCCCTAAAGAATTGAAGAAATAAACTTACTCTCTGTTTTATCTTTGTTTCTTCACACAATTTACTTAAGGAAGAAAGGAAGAAAGTAAGAAAGAGCCAAGACAGGACTTAATTACAGCCTTTTTATTAGAATTCCAATTATTATATTTTAAATATTTTTATATTAATTTAAAGATTAATTAACGATCAATTTTTTAAAAGCTTTACATTTATTTAAATATATAAGAAAATCATTAAAAATAAAATTTATTTATAATAAAAAGTATTTTTTAAGAGATATCAATTATAAAATGTTAGTGAAGCCTTAAATTCACTTTACAATGACTTAAAGTATTTAGCCTATAGAAATGAAAAATCTTGAAGTATAGACCATTTATAAACCATTCATCAATATAATACTGACAGTATTATTGGTCCGTGATTATGGTTGCTTTTACCTCCCGAACAATTTACACTTTCAAAAACCTGATGGTAAACATCCCTGCCACAACCTATTTTATGATTCCGGTCAGATATGTAGAAATATTTTATCAATTATAAAAAATCTTGTACCCCAAGAAAGAACGGCTTCCCTGCCGATATAATCGCTATGCAGAAAAGCAACATATAATAGTTTTATTATTAATATCTGCGAATAGTTAACATGGGCTTCCTGTAGTTAAACCTAATCATAAACTATATAACTATATTTCCCAGTAGATGAACAATAAAATTAAACAGCTACTTAAAGCAAAGCAGTGGGAAAATATTATTTTAAAGATTATTATTGCAATATATTCTTATTTATAAGTATCCTCAATAATATCAAATTTAAAATTTAATTTGAAATTTAGTTTGTTTTGTTCTAGCTTAGAACTTGAATGTCCTTATAAGATTTTCATTATTTAATTTTATGTAAAGAATAAGAGGTTATTTCCATATTAAATTCATATAATGAATTGTCTGTGAAAGTGGGCCTTTCCATTTTCACATTTTTTTTTTTTTATTAAATGATTTAACGTTAAGTATTCAGATTCATTCTTGATGTATGACTCTCAGACACTTAGGAAAAGTATAAGAGTTATACACAGGAAGGCCACAAGACCCTACGGGAATAGAAGCAGATCATACGCATTAGAATTATTCATAATAACATTGCAATCTAATTCAAGGTTATTTTTTTATATTAGTACTATATAAGATTTTTTTATAGTAGGGCCTACTAAATGAAATTCTCTGTCATAAATTCCATTTTTAACCTTTTTATAAGTAGTTTGCTTCCATGCAGGAATAACATTAAATTTATAATTGATTTATTTACAAAAATTGATTTATTTACAAATGATAACGCTTTGTTTTGGAAACTATTATATTTTTCAAGAAAAAGTCAGACAAAAGGAATTCATTCATTAATAATAATAGAAAATGTAATAAAATAATCAGCCATAAAAGATCTATTCTTCAAACGATTTTTGTTTTGTTTTAATTTTATTCATTCCATCTATAACAATATTTAAGTTTTCTATTATTCTGTAGTAAATTTATTTTAACTATTCAACTTTATTTAATTCTGATTTCAGGTCTTTTAATAAATTGTAATTTCTTTATTCTATAATTTAGAAAAAGGAGATAGTGAAGAGAAGGAAAACGAAAGATTATCATAGAAAGAATTTTACAATTGTGAACTTTTAATTGGGATTTACAGCTTAAGAATTTTCTTCCAATATAAAAAACAAAAGAAAAAACAAAACAAAACAATATTTTTGCTCTTTGTCATTATTCATTGGAATTATAATATTTATATTATTAAATAAATAGTATCAAATGAAGAATCCGAGTCCAGAGCGTGAGATTGTCATATTTCACTGTGATGAACATTGTGATATGTCGCCTTTTTGATGCGTAGTTCAACAATTGTTTTTTTTTTATGTTAGCTATCTATCTTTCACTGTCATATTTAGTATTTAAACATTTGACTATACTAATATTATTAGTATTATTTAGCTTTACTATTAGGATTTTGATTCTTGCAAAGAGATATTCTTGAGACTATATAGATATTGCAGTACATAAAGGAAGAACTATTTTCTCTGAGAAAGGGATTTTATTCTAAGGAATACGTTGTAGTATTTAACTGTTTTAATAGTGTTTTGCAGATATTGGTTTAGGTAAAACAAGGAAAGACATGAAGCCAAGGAGTTTTCCTTTCAATTGTAGATTTAGCCAAATGTTTCAAGATGTTCTAACCAATTAACTTTTATTTTCTGTAATCTATTTATATAATATCAGTGTGGGAGGTAAAAAAAAAAAAGAGCTTTTCTTCCAATTTGAAGAGAGTTTGAATTTGTCAGTTGTCTAATAACCACAATCTAAGAATTATTTGGACTTAAAATAAATTTAAATTACAAAAGCAGTAGCTTAAATTTTGAATGAAATGCCTCAAAAATATTAATCATTAAATAAAAATAATCTTAAAAATGCATTAAGTAATGGTTAAATTGCTGTTAACGTAAAACACCAGCAACGAAATATTGAAAAAAAAATCATGGTTGGATAGTATTTATAAATTACAAAACTCATTAGAAGAATTACGAAATCTGTTATCCCATTTCAGAAAAGTAATGAAACTTAAAAAAAAGATAAAAAAAATTGATGACAAATGATCAGGTTTCGTATATAAACAATGTTGTTTTTTTTTATCTTTTTTATGTTCCTCCCCACCCTCACATTTATCTTAATTCAAAACATTGCTTCACGAGATTTTCTCATTGCAGATGAGGGTCGGTTGTCCTCAAGTTTGAATGGACAAATAAAATCCATTTTAATTAATAGAATCAAAGATCTTATAGGATTTCATTGTATTATCGAACTATAATAATCCGCATACCTTCAATGTTTTTTTTTGTCGATTAACTCTGTTCGCATTGCTCTCTTTATTCTAGAACAGTATTCCCATTTTAGTAGGTCATGAATTTATCTTTCATATTCAAAAGAGGCTTCAGAATTTCTATTCAGATGAAGTTGAGAGCAGCAGTCTTTGAAGAGAGAGATTTGTCTTGAAGTTGTATAAGCTTAGTAAATAGAGATTTTGGGGGAGTGTTGAAGATTAATGGAAGAGAGGAACGTTATTCCTCTCAACAGGCACTTTTTTTTCACACTTATATTCGTGTCAAATTTACGGCCGCTTCCTCTATTCTATTTATTTTTGTAAATCCTTGACTTTCCATTTAATTTCCATCGTTTATTTACAGTAAGTATCCCTTCGTCATTTACGAATTTCGCTTCATCCTTAAATTTCGGAACTGACATTCTTATGCGAAAGTAGCCTTAATGTAGCTCTGCGTATGTTATAGGTACCTTCACAGATAAAGCGACTCCATTGCTACGTTTTAGAATAGAGTTATTTTTATGTTGTTGTTGTTGCTGGGTTTTTTTTTCCTCACTAGGCTTGATAATGAGCGAGTTCTCAAAACAAAAACAAAAAAACCCCAATAAGACAGTGATATCTACAAGGCAAATTATATTCATTGGCAATTCAATTCTAGTGATGATGTTAATCGAACGATAGAATAAGTATTTTTCCAAAGAAATTTAAAACAAAACAAAAATTGAAACAATGATTTCAGAAACATGTTAAGCCCATGTATTTTGAAAACTGGCTTTTCAAATTCAGTGCTGAAAGTCACAGCATAAACTTCTTACTTAAAGAATTGAACAAGAATAAAAACAATAATACAGCTCTAAAGTTTAAGATAACTTTTCTTTTGTTGTTACAAAAATGTCCTTTTCCATAATCGCTTTTTCTTCTCAAAATGTTTGTTTTCTGAAATTGGGATATTTCTTGAAATCGTCATTTGAAAAATCAGTGTAATTCTACAATTACTAAAGAAAAAAGGAATCTTTAGATTTTATTTCTTTCGGTTTATTAGATTTAAGCTATCTCTCTGTTTTCAAACTTAATCCTATTTCATATCTTTTTATTTCTTCAGTTTTCTTCAGTTACTTAAGAAAACAATAATCCTCTTCAAAACCTCATAAAAAATCAAATTGATTAGCAATGCCGTGTTATCGATTAAAATAGAAGCAATCTCTTTTATTTGACTTTCGGATCTTTATATACTTTAATTTGATTTATTTTTCACTTATTTGTATTCCTTGTACTACAGATTCATTTCTTTGAAGAAAGAGGTAGCAACACTTTAAACTCCATTTTCTACGATTTACTGTCGATTCATGGCTAAGATAATATTTTCATTGAAGACGAGAGAAAAATTTAGTGAATTCTAGATGTCCTTAGTGGAAAAAAAGAAAAACGAAAGAAACAAAACAAACCTTGTCAGATATCTGATTTTTTTATCCTATCAACTAGGAAACCCATTGGCTATGAAAGGACATCTCATGAAGCACCTTATAAAGCATTCAGATCGAACTCTTACTAAGATATACCTGACAATTATTCTTAGTGTCTTTGTATTACTTGTTGCATTATATAAATTCAAAGTAAATTAAAACCAATTCTAAATTTCATCGAGATGAAATAAACATTAACGATCATTTACTCTTTTTTTTTTTCAGTGTAGCCCATTTTCTAAGGCAGTAACTCAGCTATTAATGCATGGGTTTTATGGGATTTGATAATTTAACATCGATATTAAAGAAAAGAAAGTGTCTTTATTAAGTAATATATCTTCAACTCTTCTTACCTCTTGTATCTTATATTATTTTTATCTCCTCCCTTTCTCCTAATTGTTTGCTACAACTCAAGAAAATATCTGAAATCTTATCACAGTTTCTGGCTATCACCATCCCCTAAAAGATAACACAAGGCCCCGTTATCTTCTGTTTTGTAATCTAAACAAGTGTTATGTCAAAGAACATCTACTCTGCGATTTCCTAAATGAAGACTGAAATGTTTAGCTTTTAAATGCTTCAGTTGTTGTTATTGTTTCTTTTAGACAGATAATGTGAACGCTCCTTTGTTTAATCTAACTATTGAGGTTAGTTTAAGGAAATTAATGTTCTATTGGGGTAAATTTTATTAATGACTTAATGAATTCTGCAACATTTGCCGTAGAAAGATAGAAACAAAATTGTAATTTGGTCCTCAATTAAAAAATTAATCTTTAAGAAATGATTGTCACGATTAGAAATTGATCTTCTCAAACTTCATTGTATTTAGTAAAGTAAATAACTCTTTCTAAAAGATTCATTTTTACTATTTTTAAATTTGTTATTTCGGGCTTTCTTTCGAAAATTTGCACAAAATATTAGGAAGAGTTATGGATTTTTGTGATTGTTTTAAAATACATAGTCACAAAAAGCTTTAGTTATTTTTTTATTAGGTCTTTGAAAAAAAAATAACAAACAAAAATAAAAACAAACAAACCCAAGCAATTTTCTATTTTCTTCAAGACAAACAGCCAACCTTAGAACCACAAAGAGTAACTCATTTTAGAATATTTTGCGCGCACATGACTTCAAGGAGAATTAAATAATTCCACTGAGCAGATAAAAGAGACGCTAATTATGAGCAAAAACAGTTACAGAGAAGAAACTAGTACAAGGACAGTTAATTACAAAATGCAACTGGATTCAAACAATATTCCTATTCAGTATGAAATTACCAAAGAACTCGACAGTTTAAAATTAAACAAAGTTTTCAGTTTTATCCTTAAAAAAAAAAGGATAAAATATTAACAAAATATAATTAAAAACTAGATTAGATCGAAACTTTCCATTCAATAAATAGTGTATTGCAGTTATATTTGTTCTTTTATTTCATATGATTGTTCTGCTGCTCGCGTATCAATAAAGTTCATTATTAAGAATATCATAGTTTAATGATTTTCACATTCTGTAATGTTTTTAACTTTATGTTTGAAAAACAAAAAAACAAAGAACGAAAATATTATGTTGATACTGTTTATTATTTAACCTAAGTTTTAATCTTTTAAAAATTATGTGAGGTAAATCAAATCAACATAATATATATTATATATAATAGGAACTCACCAAAATAGGTCGTCTCTTAAATGGTTCATTTTGAACAACAATCTTCTGTTTATAGATTGTTGAGATTTTATAGAGTTATTCATGTAGACTCTTGATAAGTAAAAAAATAAATAAATAAATAAATAAATAAATAAATAGATAAATAAATATATACTTACTTATTTTTATTTTCATGTATTTCTTTATTCATTGCTTTTCCAAGTAAAGTATGATAAAGAATATTTAAAAATTTTTCTTAGTCTACTTGTAAGCTTTTTAAAATTATTCTAACTTTCCGTTTTTGTGATTAAGTTTATTTTTTTTTTCACCATTTTCTTATTTATGATGTCTCGAAATTGTGGGTTTTTAAAACGTTTTATTTGTTTTCTTATAAGATGAATCTTTAATCTCAATGTCGTTAGAGATCCATATAATAACTCTGTAGTTGGCCAACTACAAGAGAGTTTTATTCGCTTAGTATTCAAACATTTAATGTTCCAAAACTTTATGAATTCTTTAGAATGAAGGTTTTGAGCCATTTGTTTTGAAAACTATTTATTCACTAACAAGAAATAAAGGAGAGGACGGACGCCTTAATGGTTGAAATGAAATATTTGTTGACACGTAGAATTCTGCAGGCAGAGAGTTCTACTGCACTTTTAGCGACTCTTGTTTTAAGCTTTAGATATTTATTGTGCCGCTACTAATTAGCTTTATATTAATTAACTGCATGCAAATCTGTTTATGGTAATAAGAATGTAAGTAGGTATTATTTGTCAAACCAATTATGAATTACGTGCCCAAGATTTTAATTATTCACTAATCCAGCTTTGAATTTAATTTTATAAATAAATACTGTTTTTCACAGAAGTTTTAATGGGCTTCATTATTATTACTTTTACTTACGTCATTTTCTTCTATATTACAGAATTATTAGATTGTATTGAATACTTATAATATTTAAGATCTTTTCTGAACATTTCTCTTTCTTGAGAGATTATTATTATTATTATTAGTAGTAGTAATATTAATCTTAAGAACTCCCTGTTTTAATAAACGAGCAATATATATTTTAATAATATGATATTAGCTACTGAATGATTTTAAGTTAATCTTTCAAAATCAATAACTAAATGACATTAAAAGTAAAGCCAAATATTTTTAAAAGACAAAAAAACAAAAACAAAAAAAAACTGAAAAGCCATCATTGAAATTGAAAAGATTCTTCCTAATTTCGATTTCGATTACTTTTTCTAAATATAACGCTTTAAGCATTTTCCAAACACAAATATACAATAATATACGTATAATTTAGTTTCATGCCTTTTTTATTTTAGCTGCTGAATATTTTCTTGCGAATTTATATCATTTCATGAAATTATTATAAGTTGTTAAAAATAAATATAATATAGAAAACGTAATTAATAATAAACAAAGAAAATAAGGGCAAAAGAATTGAAATGCATGGACGAAGGTCAGACAAAAGTCAAGATCGCATTCTGTGGCCACTTCACATTTAATGGGATATTGAAGATAAGAAAAATGGAAAAGGTGCTTTTCTAAATCTCCTTTGGGTAAACCATTCAAAGAGTCAATATTGGAATCCTTGTGAAAAAAATACCCAGAGAATACCTAAAGCTCCGAGTTTTCCTTTTTGAATTTCTTTGACTGGTAAAAGATCTTACTTTGAAAATTGCTCTGAAATATTGTGTTGATCGTCAAGTCAGTTTGTTTGTAATCAATTCATTATCCTACTTAAAAGAGAATCGTGGAAACTAAGAGGTTTCACTATCTTCATGAAAGCTTATATTTCCTAATATAACGTAAATTGTAATTATGCTAAAAATGTATTTATTAACTCGAGGAAATGAAAGAACTTCTCATTGGTATTTCAAGACATATATCTAATAATTCAATGGCATTTTTTCCATTAGCTTTATGATGGACGAAACATTAAATATCTTCTATACACAATGCATGAGCTCAAATCCCATTTCGACCATTTGTCGAAGGACGAATTGATCCAAAAGTTGGCCACATTTGATCTGTTTGCTTCTTGAATTTTATTAAGAAATGGAATAAAGAAAGAAAATAATATTTGGTGGCAGATAAATCAGAGGTTTATGTAAAAAGTAACATTGATAGGGAAATTTCACATCATATTTACAACCATATTTATAGTTTTACTTTTTGGTTAGTGAAAAAAAAGGTTACAAATTTTCCAAATTTGTAACTTTGTGCAACAGAAACTCACAAAGTTCAATTTTATTTGAAATATTTTCTATTACGTTTGAAAGCGGATTTTATTTGCTTTAACTTTCTTTTTAACTAGGGCTTAGATTTATTTTTGATTTTTAGTAAATTTTCATTCGTTTCGTTGTGGATGAATGCAAACAATTTTCAATTTGTTTCTAGTACTTTTTAAACTATTTTAGAGAGGTTTTTTTTTTTTAGTGGCTGAATAGATGTTTAGAACAATTATTATTAATTAGATAATATGATGAAGAATAGTAATTAATACAAACTACTTTTAAATATAAGTAAATCCTTTTTTTTTTAACACAAAAAGTGAATTATTTGAATAAAGATTACTTTTTAAGGATGGCTCTGATGACAATGAGAAGCTTTGCTTCTAAATACGTATCATTTAAAAAAGAACATAAAAATTTTCGTATTGCAAACTTTGAGGAAATATACCTAATTCGGTCGGATTGGAAGAAACTAGCCTGTTCAGTGAAATCCTAAATATCTTCCATAAACATTCTACAACTTGTTCAGTTGCTCTTTTAATTATGGAAAAAAAAAAGTAATTCTCTTTTCAGTAACAAAATGAAAAAGGAAATCGACAGAAATAAAGAGAAGTGGAATATGTTTAAGTGAATGAATAAGCTTTTGTTGATAATTTGCATTTAATGATAAATATTTAAGAAAGCAGTTAACCAATTGTCATGGGAAAAAAACATAAGAAAGAAGACTTTCAATGCATCGAAAGATAAACTTAGGAAGAGTTCTTTATTTTTCTAAAATAAGCAGTTAAATATAGAAGTTGTCTTACCTAGCCTGCATGAGAGTCGTCGCCCGAGTGTCAGTCACCCACGTAAACGTCAGAGACGCGAAGAGCAGCTTCTTCCACGTTCTCCCACCTGCAGCCACCTTTATGAAGCTGCCGGTGACGTCACCTGCGGATTCCTCCAATGGTCAAGTGCACACCCACGTTCAGAGGGGATAAAGTTCCAGTGTTTGAACCCTCACTGTATTCTTACATTTACCTGCTGGGATAATAAAAAAAAAAAGAGAAAGAAATAAAAGAAAGAGGGAAGATAATTTGTTGGGATAAAACCATTTCTCATTTTAATGAAACTAAATTCACTTGAAGTTTTAAATTAAAACTTTAGTTTCAAATTAGTTATCAATTCCAAACATTTTCAAACAAATTACATCTTAAATTATAGTAATTGAAAATGAAAAACAGTAAGGAAACATGATTAGTTAATAAAAAAATTAATTGTAATAATTAAAGTTTAATAACGATTAATTTTTTTGTTGAAAATTAAGGAATTAAATAGCTCTGAGTTATTAATAAGATTATAAATTAAAGGATTTCAGTTATAAACTGTACTAAGTTTTATACTAACATCATGACAATTAAAACTTTTTTTTACGGAAATAACGTTTGTACAATATTGTTTCATTCTCTTTTCTGATCAAAATCTTTAAATGAAACAGTAATAAGTTTTATTAAAAACGAAAAGAGTAATGGAAGGGACGATGTTATTTTGACATTACATACAATCAATACTTAAAATTCTTATTAGTTCCTAAAGATTTTGGTCAATTGTATAATTAAAATTAGAACGAATAAAAAAGTGTTTAACTGATAGTGTTTAGTTTAAATTATTTCTTTAGATAAAATATTTATGATATCTTGTTAGTGATTTATTTCTGCTACAGGGGAAAAAAAAAACTAAATGTTTGTTAAAGAAAATATCCATAGAAACCTTAAAAAGAAATAAGGTAGTAGATTACAAACAGCCCTGCAGTGAGATTTAGATGTTCCTCTTATAATTAAGATTCTAAAAAGAGAATTTCATTAAGGCTTAATATGATTAAAGCTATAGGATTAACTTATTGTGACCTAATCTGCGATGCTCAAACACAATATTTTAAGGCACGTTGCTTGAGTCAACACCTGAAATGACCTTGGGATTTCAGAATATCTTTATCATTTTCTGAATACATAATAAATTGGCCATTAATAATAAGATATTCACTGAAGTTTTGTGTACAGAAGGACCGCTTCCATTTCTGTGGATGATCGCTTGTAAATAAATTGTTGATTACAAAAATCATTTCAGTCTCCTTCACTAACTGCGATAATTTCATCAAATGTATTCTGTTTAAAGCTTTGAAATTGAAGATTTAAAAGATGTATGTAGACGTTCTACGTTTTTATTTAGATTAACTTCAGTGAATTGACTATTTAATTGAAATAATTGTTTCCATAAAAAAAAAAAAAAAATTTTAAAAAAATTTTAACAGTAATTAATAAAATAACCCAGAATTCAGTAAATTTTCTCATTTTATCAAAAAAAAAAAAATCCATCAAATTAGTTTGACGTAATTTATTACTTGATAAATTAACAAATTAAATGTCTTTTAGAAAAAGAATCAAAATAACAGTAACTTGAATCTCAATCTATCAAACTATTTTTATTTGTCTTTTTTTTAAACAATAAAAGCAGCAGGAAAAGAAAAAGGAAACGCATCTTCTTCAGATGGATAAAATTTCCTGAATTCCTGCATTACTTAAAAATATTACATTTTCGTAAACGTTTCTATTTATTTTTGTTTTTCTGTAATGTTTTTTCTATCATGTTTTTGACTTCTCAAACATTAGCTGTACAACGATATTCTGTTGTATATTAAAATCATCTCGAAATTATTACATTTTATTAAAACTAATTGTTATTATGAGTGTTATTTCAATAACTCTAAATTTACCCATATTAACTCAGAATTTTTTCAAGGGAATTCGAAATAGAAAGTTAGCTATTTAACTGTAATGCAAACAAAGGTGATTTACACTAACAAACATATATCGGCTCACGAATCTTTAAAGAAAGGTAATTACGTATTCAAGAATTTGCTTTTTTTTTATTAATCTAATTATTTTTAATTAAAATTTCTTTAAAAACACAGTTGTCTATTTTTCAGTTTTTTAATGTTTTTTTTTTCCTCGACCCTATACTTTCTCAAGAGAGAGAGAGAGAAGTGAATCAAATCTTCCTAGAATTAACGTTTTCCATAATTTTAAACAGACTTTTTATGGATAAAGATAGATTTCTTCTGTCTACTAATTTTTTTTTTCTTTGCATAGCTTTTCACATTTGGTAGTTTACGATAGAAGGTTCTGTAAAGGTGACCTTTGGGGGGGGCTAATGTGACTCGGATGAGTTTTTTTTCTGTTTTTTTTTATTGTTGTTTTTTTTTTTTTTTGGAGCAGAGAGGCGATAATATAATGTCGAAAGAGATTCGAGAATCATAAAGGTTGGGAATCGTTGTCGCAGGACATTTTAATATTTCTATTATTTATACATTATCTTTGTCTACGAAGTTAATATATAACACAATTGAAACTCCAAGATACATTTCCGAGTTTGAATGTTGACTTGCTTTTCGTTTTGAAAGAAAAATTTAGCAGAGAAGCACTGCAGGAGGATTGTTGCATTAATTTAAACATAATAATGTTTAATTTTTTTTATTTTTGAATCTCCCTATGTATAAATGTATGTATATATTTTCTTCCATGATTTCTAACTATACATTACTGAAATGAATCTGTAAAACGAATAATGTAAACAAATAAAATGATAACTAATAAATATTTACAATTTTTCAAGTTTTTTTTTTTTCAGACATGAAATTTTGAAAAGTGACCTGATTTTTCCCCGAAGGTAACCTTCATTTTCTGAGGTCAGACTTCATTGTTTCGTCAAGAAAATTCCCACACAATTTTATGTTTAATATTGTAGTTTTAGAAAAACGGAAAGAACTGGATATTTCTTAATATTTGCTTCTTCAGAAATTGGCTTTACTAATTAAAACATGACAACTTCCTTTTCAGAAAATTATCCAATGTGTTATTGTTCATTTCAAAAAGCTACGTTGTTCATTTAAATACCACTGATGCCACAATAAAACAAAGAGAAACGAAGGATATAAAGCCTTAAATATCTTGCAAGATTACAACCCTTCTCCAAAGTTATAAATATCTTTAAGAATTCCATTAATTCAATCGTCCGTTTCCCAATTAGGGATTTACTTATTTATTTTTGGAACCATTTTGTTATTATCAAAATGGCTACATTATCCATTGAAAGCTACATTATCGAATGGAAGAAATATTGCACGGAAAAACTCTCTATTGAGAATTTTATTCTTTAAAGCTTTAAAAAATTCATTTGGGATTCAGTTGATGCATTGTCTCTAGAATTATTTTATTACTTTCCTTGTTTATGGGGTTCCACAATTATTCTCTCGTTTAAGCAAAGTATAACAGAGTTTCTGAATTTCATTCATATGCTTACATCAAGCACAAGATTAAAGATTAAAAAAAATAAAAATAAAATATATCTTTATTTTTGTTTGTCTAAATAGAGAATTTTGGACAAATGGTATGTAATTATAAAAGTTTTTATTAAATTCTGAAATTTGATATTCTTAGAACGATTAATATAACAATTAAATGTCTTACAGACCTGTACTTGGTAAGTAACAGTTCCATGACATCATTATAGAAGTAATTATGTCTTATTGGCATACATCATGGAATGCAGTAGGAAGAGAATCTGTTTTGGATCTGTGAACTGTAACATTTTAAATCTCCGCTGACAGTCATGGCGTAATCAACAGTGATCACACTTTCTCATTGTGGATTTAGCTGATATATCATTGTGGGTGTTAAAAGTATAAATACACATTTGGAAAGAAGTAATGATATTCTATTCAAAGAATAGATCAAAATATCTTTGTATAGAAAAAGTGTTTCATCTTCACAACTGAAGATAATTCTTACAAACTTATCCAGGGACATTTATTAATAATATTACTGCACAGAGATGGGTTTTGTCATTCATCCGACCAAATGTTCATATTGTAGCAAACAGAGAATCGCTTATGTATTATGACTACGTCGAAGGGAAACGAACTCTGACACAATAAAGGGACATTTCGAAACCAGCTATTCACTCGAACAATGGTTTGAACATATTTTTTTCTTTTCCAGTGAAATGAGAGCAATCCTGAAAGGACAGCAGCTCAATTCAGCAGAAGGGATGCAACGTGTTACGATCAGAAGGTCAAACACAAGACCTACAAGACAGTTGTAAGAAGTCTGTGTTGATGGATGGGACTGCTTTAATAGTATCGTGGATATAAAATATTGCAGAATGTAGCAAAATAAAGACAGAACCTCAGAATTTTCTAAATCTATCTCATTGAATCTATGTTCTATTTCAGAAACCAAATTCAAAAGAAAAAAATAAAGACATCTGATGTTGCTTAAAAGTGAAATAAAAAAAAATGGAGATCTTCTTAAAAAAAAAATGCACAGTTTCCATTTACTTTGAAGAATCAAAATTAAAGCAATTATTCTTAATCTTCCTCAAAAGAATAAAATTATATTTCAGGTTGATTTTAACTCATAAGAAACTTAATTATATTTAAGTTTTAATTTTATCTTTAAAAAGCATAGGAAGATAAACTTATTAAATATGATTAACGATTTCACTTTTACCATAAAATACAATTAAAATATTCAAGAATTTGTTTTTTTATTACCTAGTTCAGCATAAAATATAAGAATTATCGATAGTATCTAAAATAAGCTAAGTCCTAACTTTTGGACTTGACAGAATTACGTTTTTATGTTATCTAGCAGTGATTTGGAAAAAAGTTTCAAGTTTTATGTTGACCGATATCAGTTTCTTGTGTAATTGTGACCAAATCAAATACTGTACTTCACTTCTAAAAATGAAATATTTACTTTGACACAAAAGCATCGAAAACAGATTACTTCTCAAAACAAGACTTACATGAAATTTAAATCTCAAAAGCTTTACATTTTCAGTATTCAACCGTCGGAATGTCCTCAGCTTTTGAATAATGTCATAGTTATGAAATATGACAGATACTATTGTACATACTCACTTCTAAAGCTCAGCGACTAAACTTCTTTTACTTAGAAAAGGAAACGTTGAAGCAATTAATGTGTAACATTTTAACAATGTTAAAACTAACAATTTTTCCTTATTTATAATGTGCATTAGTTTTTCTGATTTTATTTTCTGATTCAACAGGCTACTGAAATATTAACCAAACCACATGTTTAAATTAGTAGCGATTTATAAATATTTCAAATGTTGACAATTCCAACATTTATAATAGTTTCCATATATGTGGTAAAATGAAAATCTGAAAAATCCGTTTGCTTTTGGTTGAAAACTAAATGCAACAATTGAACACTCCAACTAATTTTATTTATCTACTTCTGAATCTTTGTTCAAATGCATTCAGGGAGAGGAGGAAGCAGTTTATTGGTTTAATAAATTACGCGTCAACAGCTAAGTGAAAGTCAACAGATAGGCCTACTGAAATGTTAATGGCTTGGGAGGGAAATCTCTTCACTTTACTCACTCTATTGAATATCTGTTCGTAATAGAGATTGCATAGTTTATTTACTATAGAAGAAAATTTCTCTTCATTGCTGGCAATAACTCATCAAATTTCCGATGAAAATAGTGTCAAAGGCAAATAAGCTTAATAAATAATAGAAATAATAAAAAGAGAAATAAATGTAAGAGAAGATAACTTGATGCAATTGATGTGGCTGATTTCCAAACCAATTAACATGTATTAATCGAATTTCCTGGATTCATTTTGAAAGCCAATTGAGGCAACCTCTCCTAGTCTATTTCCTATTGCAGTCAACACCGCACATCAAATTTCAGCAGTTGTTCACTGACTTGTGACATGATTATATTAACGGACAGTAAGCTTTGGTCTAGATATAATTCAATAGCAATTAATCTATTCATGCATCTGGTATCAATATTTTAAGTTTTAGCCAAATTTCTTCAGTGTAAGAAAAAAAAAAGAATTTAACCTAATTGGAATTTCTGAAGAAACCTCATGGATTTTTGAGAAAGAAGATACAGATAACAAAAATCTTTTTTCAGAATTAGATCTTGTTGTAGATAATGATGTAAAAAAAAAGCCAATTTATTGTCAATTTTAAAATAAGTCTTTCATGATTTTAGTCTAAGAAAAGTTAAATATTAGAAATAATGAGTGGTTTTTGTCAGAATCGAAAAGATACGTATTCGACGAATTTTAAATATAGCCGTCATAAGATGCATAATGTGGCACCTCCAAAATTAAAACAAAAGACAATAAATACATCCTAAAAAATAAAGAAAGAATGTGCCGGCATTGTTGTTTAGAAATTCCTTTTTCAACTACATTCTTGCAATGTGAGCATAGACTAGATTTTATTTCTATGGAGGAAATTCAAAATCCTATCAAAAATAAAACAAAACAAAAAGTTTTCCAAAATTTAGAGGGAGGTAGGAGCTCTTCAAACGATTATTCAAACACAACGGGGCTTTAAACACCATCAATCTTAATATTTCATTATGCAACATGGTCTCCTCGGCCTTATCCCTCTACACACCAATAATTCGCTAGTTTCAAATGTTAATTTGAAGAAATTATCAATATCCCAAAATTTTTATATTTTTCTTTTTTCAAAGAAAAAAGTAATAGCTATACAGTAGTAACTTTTTACTTATCGTATTGTATAACATAATTACACTTCTGTCCTTTTTTTGCTTTTCATACAATTTCTAAAGGTTCTACAAAGGCATCAAATGAACTGTGAAAATTACAAAAGACGTTGACCGAGAAGGATTTACACAATTATCGTGACTTCAGTTTTAAAACTGAAAATTAAAATTAATCCAAAATTAATTTTGGATCACAAACTGAAAATTCTTTGTTAATACGATCAACATCACGATCTCCAATTTTAATGAACGTAAACATAATTCACTTTAATGTATTTTATTATGATATTAAATAGAAAGAGGCTATCCTGCAATTTCCCATTTGTAATTCTTTTAAGAAAGTTTCGAAATTTCTTCCACAGGGATTTCAAAAACGTAAGTCGATAAATTAAGAGCTATTTAATATTTCTTTTATTAATAAGAAATTAAAAAACAATCTCTTTTATCATCTTGGCTTCACCGATTATGTTCAAAACGAAATGAATTAGTTCTGAGGATTGTCTATCAACTTGTGACGCACCTTGTATCAATGAGAACTGGGAATTGAGCTTTTACCATTCAAAAGCAAAATTCCAACTGATTTCATGATTTTTCGTTTCTTTTCGGAATCAGTCATTTAAATAAATCCTTCTTGAATTATAAATAAATAATTTTAAGAAGGATTTATTTAAATGAAAAT
>JAFIDM010009631.1:131368096-131391703 GCA_023159025.1 Thereuonema tuberculata | reverse complement strand
GAAAATATCGATTAAAAATCAAAATGAATTATAAATAAATAATTTTATTTTGATTTTTAATCAATATTTTTACTTGGAATCAACTCGAACGGTATCTAAAAATAACTATTTTAGAATTGTAAACTAATTTCTTTCAAAAAAAAGAAATTAACATTAAAATGAAAAAAAAATCACCTAACGCTTTTGTAGCTTTATTTTATTTGAGCTGTTGCAGATTATTAAAATAATCTTTCAGTCAAATATAATTTTTTTTTTTATGGATTAGATATACAATGAATGATTTCAAAATGCAGTCAGTTTTGATCATCAGTGTATGACTCAGGCGCTTTAACTCAATCAGTGAACTTTATCTTCTCAAGCTCTTTTATCGCCAACGTAATCAGTACTAGAAAGCTTTTTAAATTAGAGTAGATTACATTGCTTTCTATCATATCTTCACGGAGCTTGGCCATATGGCTGCCATTAATACGGCTTAAAAATACTAAGTTGTTTTATAAAATAAAGAAATATGTAATGTTAATAGTTTAAAAAATAACTATTTTAGAATTGCAAACTAATTGATAGCTTTATAATATATTTTTAACGCCATTTAAAATCACTATTGATTAGGGAAAATGTTCTATGTAGTTAGGAGCCAAAATTGCCATTACAGCAAAATAAAGTTTTCAAAAATATCGACATGCAATAAAGTCTCAAAAGGAAGTTAAAGAGTTAGTAATTGATTTAAAACGAATTTTATTAACTTAAATTAATCCATTCTAAGAGTCTTCTAAACAAAAATAAAGTATCTAAGTTAAAAAAGATGCCATTCCTTTATTCTTTATTTAGATTTATTAGGTTTTGTACTGACAATCGATATTTTTGTTTGTGAGATATTCTTTCTTAAAAAAGAAAAACGAAGTGCTATGAAACCTTGGCATTTGGATGCAAAGCTTCTTTTAAATCCAAAAATGAATATTTTTATATTTTGATTCCATATCTTTACAAATGGTTCATTTTCGTAAATTTCTACAGCTTAATATAGAGAAAATAAATTAACTTACATGTGTAAATTCTTCCAGAAAGTTTATTGAGTCCAAAAAAGAAAAGTCTCCCAACTTCGATCACGTTAATTGTTAATGACAAGATTAATAAAAGATATTTCCATGATAGTTCTTTCAGTTTTGATTTATTCATTATTAAAAAATTGAATAGAAGCTTCCCTGCAAAACAGCTTCCCTACATTGCATTCAATGGATTTTTTTTTCCCCTTCAGTTTACAGCTAGACTCTCAACATCATATTCAATCACATTTGAAATATAAGAGACAATCTGGCAGCAGGAGCAATAAAACCATTCATTAATCTGTGTCATCCATTGGGTTCATCTTTCTTTACTGAAATGCATCAGTGATACAATAAGTCTGACGTCAGTCTGGATATGAAATGATTGTTGTTGATGAACTTTCAAATGATTTAAAATTTAATTTGACTGTAGAATTAGGTGATTGTCATGTATTTGAAAGCAGTTGCAGAGATATACTTTTCGTAGTTATATTGATAGCTCTTCACTCAGTTACTTTGTTTTTAAAACTTTAAGATATAAATCATTATCATGATTACTAAAATTATTTTCTTTATCTGAATACAGCAAAGCCCCGATCGTATGAACAGTTAATCTTGCAAAACTCTCGTATTAAGCGAATTCGTACTATTCGAAACTATTAAAACACATCAAAATATGGTAATCGGTACCACCCTAATTAAAACATGCAAAACAAATTGTTTATGTTCACGTTTGATATCTGTTTGTTAACATAACACAATATATTACCAAGGATTAATAAAAAGTATTTATGATTTATTATAAATTAGGCAAAGAAAATATTATCACATTTTTTTATGAAATATTTGAAAAGGCTAGACTGGTCTCTCTTGTCGTTTTCATAAGTCTCCTTACATGTGCTTATAGTTGTTAAAAACAGTAGTTTCCTAGTGGTGCTTTGCAAGCCACAAAAGGTTGATGCAACTTTTCCTTTTTCTTTGATTTTAAATGTATGCTTTATAATGTTATTTACTGTAGATTCGTGCATTCCAACATATCTGTCTATTTTCCAGTTGATATAGCCACTAGCATGTCGTTTTAGGACATCAGATTTTTGTTCTAATATAATAACAAGTCTCTTCTTTTTTGTATCGGTATTATTTTGCACTAAAAGTAGTATTCTTCCGTTAATCCATATTTGCTAAGGGCGGTATGTACCCAATTTACAATATTAGTGCTGTAGTACTATACACACGTATACAATATACGGGAGTGCAATCTGCAGTATGTTTTAAAGCAGAGGCAGAGGCGAGTGAACATTAGTGATGTACCGTTGTGAAAATAATTAGTAATTTTTAATTTTTGGCGCACAATTTTTAATTAAAAACTCATACTAACCGAGTTTTGAGTCCTATTAAATGAAGTCTAGTATCGTTTTGTAGTTCGTACTACATCGAATCTCGTACTATATACATTTCGAACTATCTACTGAATACAATTTACTAATCTGGGATTTGCTGTAAATTGCATTTTGAATTTGCTGTGAATGTTTATTGTGAATATCGAGTGGATTTTCGACTGAAATAGATCTTTAATTGTGTTTAAATATAGGAAATGTTAGGATGGACAGGATAGACTGTTGCTTACAAATATTAACAGAAATATAGTACACCTGTTATAAAAGCTAATTAAACATAATTACTTTTCAGATGTGATTGAATCCGGTGATGGGATTGCGAATAAAACAGAAGATTGGTAAGCAAGTTATTTTGTACCGAAGCTTCTATGTCATTATTGTTAAAGAATGCTTCTAATGTTATTTCGTATGATTTGAATTTAATATAGGCGTTTATAAGCAATTATTCAATCAATGTAGGATATAGATTCAATAGTTCTAGGGGTCAGTCAGCATCTTATCAGTCACATAGGAAGGAGAAGAGGAAAAAAAAACAAACCTACTATAATTTTCAGTATTTTTATAGTTTTAGCTTTAACCATTTTTTTCAGTTAAGTTCTTTAAATAAAATAACCTTACTTTGAAACAAAATTCACTCAAAAATCGCCATGAGCTACGTTTGGCTTATTCTTAGGATTCCTTGAAAAAAACATTGTTTATTCGTGTTTGTTAACTTTTCATGGAGTATTTTAATTATTTACATTCTGATAGTTTACCCTTTGGTAAGTAGCAGTTGCATGACCTAATTATGTCTTACTAAGGAATCCAGTACAGAGAGCAGCTGTTTGGTCTCTATGAACTCCAAATTTAAAGTTTTTGATCACTTCATATGGGTTATTATTTTATCATAATATTTATCTTTTTGTATGAGTTTATTAGCAGCGATGGTTATTCTTAGTGTAAAATTTTCTTTTAAATGCTTTAATTGCTTTGGTTAAGTGCACAGGAATAAAACGGTAAAAAATTTAACGTGAAAATTCAAGTAGGTTTTTACTTATGAAAATTTAAATTAAAAAACTATAGCTAATTATCTATTTGACAATTTAATAAAATTTAGCTAATTTTGATACTATAAACATTTTCCCAAACGATCTAGTTTACTTTAATCATTGCTCATTCTTGGTACAATCTCTGTCTCTTATTTCCTGTTAAGGAGAGGTTCTTCTTATCTGTAATTAATTCTCTTTTTTTTATTCATCCATAAAAACTTAATGGATATTTTTTTGCCTTAATAGCACTTCTTATTCAAATACGATTACATGGAATTGGTCCATTCTTATTCATGAAAGCTTGAGGCGTTGCTTTGTGAATGACGTCAAATCAAAATAAAATGAACCTAAAATGAGACGAGACAATATTATGTAAGATTCTTTTAGTAATTTAACACAGTTCAATATGCCTAGCAGCTACTGGATATGTTACGATTTTGAGAAATTCCTTTATATTTAATACCTACAAGTTAAAAAGACATAAAAAGGCTACGGAATTCATAGTGATTTTACTCTTATAGTTTTACACAAGTTTAAACTGTAGATTGAATTACATGGTTAGCATCACGCTCAGGCAGCCTTTTCTTTATGAAGAATGTTTTAAAAAAATATTGAATAATGAAAGTTATTATTTATTTTCAAGTTAAATGAAATGTTGAGTTTACAAAATGTTTCCGCTTCGGATCAAATCACGCTAAAATAAAACAAGATTCACTGTAAGATAAGCATTTTACAATGAACTTATAGATAGTCACTGACCGATCACATGGTTGAATGTGGGTAAGTCAGTCATCGCTACAGATTCAAGCGTTTTGTTAAGGTCTCAGCAGTGTTTGTCACATCTAGGCTTTGTGTTTCGGGGGAAGGATATACAGCCTTACATTTAAGCTTTCTTTGTTGAAGTGCTTGTGTGTTGTGCTGTTATAATTATTGTTTAATTGATAAAATATTGAATTTGTGTTTTATAATTAGAACACTGTGTAATCCCTAATATTTCTAAAATCATCATTTAAAGAGACAATTTAGTTCTGAGGCAAAAATTTCAACTTTTGAGGTCTTAAATAACGAATTACCAAAAAATAATGCATCACGCAGTCAATTTACGATATTGTGATAATACGAAGGAAAAATCTATTAATAATTTTTAAATCTGTTGGAATTTCCTTAATTTTCTTTGCTATTTTGAAACTTTTAGTTTCTCGTTTTGCATGTTAATTTCTTTTTGTAGCCAGAATTAGAAACCTGAGGAAAAACTAACCTTGTTATTTTTCTTTTTCTATTTCTTTTTTTTTTTTTATTAAGAGCTATCGTAATTAAACAATGACACAATAAATCTTAGGGGATAAAAATGTCAAACCCTGAGAAAACGTTTAACCCAATTCTAAAAGGAACCTTAAAATTTAATGTTTCTATGTTTAGCAGTTTCGATTGTGAGTTGATGAGTCAGTGAGAACACCTATTATAGTACCCACCCTCTCTGTTCATCCTTCTGGTATTTTTTTTTTTCGAAAAACATTTCAACATGTATTTCTTCATTTTTCTTCATTTTGTATGTTCCGGAGTTTCACATTCCCTCCCTACACGGTTTACTCTCTCTATTCACCCTTCGGACATTTTTTATTTGGGAAAAACCGTTGAACATGTATTTCTTCATTTTTAAAGAAGAGTGTAATCCCCGAGTTTCATGTTTCTAGCTTAAATTGTTTTCGAGATAGGCGGACGCTTCAAGAAAGTTTGCCCCTTCCGTTTACACCCTTTAGGACGCGATTATAAAAAAATTTGTCGAGTTTCTTATCTTTCGTTCCTTATCTTTCGATTTCGACGAAGAACACTCATGTCAAATTTCGTGTTTCTAACTAGACGATTTTCGAGATATGCATACCCTTCAAGAAAGTTGCCCCCCCCCCCCCGTTTAAACTCTTAGGGGTGGTATTTCCAAAAATCCTTTCCTATTGAGCGCCTATGTCATAAGGAGAACCCATCGCTAAAATTTCATGTTCCTAGATTCAGCGGTTTCGGCTGTGCATTGATGAGTCAGTGAGAACACCTACATTATTATAAATACCCACCCCCCTCTGTTCACCCTTCGGGTATTTTTTTTTTGAAAAACATTTCGACATGTATTTCTTCATTTTGAATGAAGAGTAAGTATATATTAAGATTATATAAAAAGTTAAAGTTAAAGTTGCGATCAGGCCCAGAGGACCGCGCAATGCAGCTGGAGGGTAGGCTCCAGTGTTCAGAACCTACGGGACAAAGTTGAGGACGGGGGGTCGGCCCGTCGCTCGCCCGCCTTTAACTCCCGGGGAAGAAACCCGGTACCCATTCTACAGAGGGCTGGGTAGACCCTAGGGCCCGTTTGGAGGAGAAAGAAGCGTGGAAAAATTCCCGTCCTCCGCCGAGGCCGGGAATCGAACCCTCCACCTCCAACCCGCAGCCAAGCGCCCTTACCCTTACTCGGCTACCGCCCTTACTCGGCTACCGCCCTTACTCGGCTACCGGGCCCACAAGATTATATAAAGCATAATATTATTTTCTATATTATTACTTTGTTATAGTTACGTCAAGTTCTTGTTTTAAATCTTCTAATTTACTTTAGAAATTACTTCTATAATATGGAAATTAATTTCTATTATTCTTTAGAAATTAATAGCTTTCGTAAATCAATAAAGTTTCTTCTTGATTATTATCCTAATAAATACTTCCTAACTCTGTAAATAAGACCAATTTTTGATTCAAATAAATAATAAATCTGTATATTATTTCTCTTGAATTGCTGCTTTGATTTCCATGGATACACTTTTAATTCTTGTTCACTTGTTTGTAAGGTAAAACATCGGTTGCTACAGAAACCATAATTGCACTCTGATCCCTATTACGCTGATATCTCAAGTATCCTCACATCAGGTAAACTATATACGTTGAGCTATCAGTAAATTGCTTCCATCTGGGCCCATTTTCTGCTTTTGATATTTTTTCTCTCCCCCCTCTCTTTTTAATTCTGTTTGTTCGTCGTTCAGTTGATCAATGAATGTGTGATGTCAAGAGTTCCGGAAACAAATTGTCACAACGATAACAACTTAACATGTTTTACATTAGGTTCTCAAGCCTTATTATATACTTAATTTAAATTAAAAGAAATATAGTAATTCAAGATGTTTTAAACTCATTAGGTGAATAAAAATTTTAAAATTCATCACTATAAAATGATTCTTCAGAGAAACTAATTTTAATAAACTATATATATCAAAAGTTTTTAAGTTTGATGAAAAAAAGGTGATAAGATTTCTTATGACCTGTCATTACTTTAGGCTACTTTATTTTTAACTCTATCCTTTATTCTTATCTAAAACTTGATCCTGTTTCCCTGCTTGGACATGAATTCTTTTTTTTTTCCGTATATAAATCCATTGAATACATTTCAAGGGATCGGTTTCTCCTCAAGTTTCCACATCATGTTGTTAGATGACCAAAACGGATATTTATACAAGCTAAGTTCCTTTTCTTATTGTGCTTACGGAATAGATCCAATGCAATTTTGATATGCTATGACTTCCTTTATTACTGATTAAATATGAGTGACTAAAGAAATTGCCATAGAAATATGGTACTCTTAATCCAGGGGCGTAGCCTGGTTCTAAAATTAGGGATAGCGAGCCCATAAGAAAAGGCGCCATTACACATACCAAACAATTTTGAACTCATTATACATTTATATTTTGTGATTAAAATCAAAACACAATAAAAAGTTACAGTAAGCTCACAAATCTCAAAACATAATAAAAACATCTGTATTATTAATTTTAATTATTTTAATTTTAAACGTAAAATAAAAACAAAACGAAGCAATGTGAAAAATGTATTAAGAAACTACAACAGTCTCTTTCGTCTAGGCTTCATTAAAGCTTAGTTATCTATTACTTTGTTATAATCCACCTCAGCAGTCAACTCTCTTTCAATGGAGAGCAAAGCTAACCCAGACAACCTATCCTCGCCCATTATAGAACGAAGTTAGGACTTTGTGTTTCAGCCGATTAAAGGATCGTTTGTGTTAGTTATTGGTAAGGTCAGAAAAATGTGGTACAATGTGGACAGGTTAGGATAAATGGAACACATGTCATTGGCGATCATGAATTTAAGTACATTGTTGATGGTCAGTTTCTCGACACTTGATATCACATTTTCGAGCCAATTCATTTACTTCATTTTTGAATTGAGATTCATCTTCATTTCGCATATTTTTCATATCTTTTTCAAAAAAACTGAATCAAATGAGAAGCCATTACGAGATCTAGACTACTAGATGCGGATAAATTAAAACAATTTCTTTTATTCCAGAATATAAGAGCAACTAAGTTTTCTTAGTACTGAGTGTTAAGTACTTATTTCCTTTGCTGACTTTCTGGGGGCCCGTCTAGTATCACAAAGTTTTTTTAGTCAGTGCTACAAATTTGATCTGACTGCGTTGTTGTTTTTATAATATTGTCTTTTTTATAGACGAGGTAAACTGGTCAGGAAAAAGAGGTATAAACACTTTCTAGAGTTTCAAAAAGAACTTGGTTTGAATATTGATGCTTATTGTATCAATTAGAAACAAATTTAAATTATGTGTACAGCAGTGTGGAAAGAATGCATTTGGAGCAACTTACCTAATCTTTGTTTGGAGACCAGATATTTTACCCGATATAGTGCTTACTCTCTCGTAAGACTAACCGTAACGCATAGTTATTGTTAGCCTTAAGTTTTTATTGCTGGAAGAAGAATGTTGAAAAAATCTTCAGCCCTTGTTCCATATAATTCGTTGAATTGTATAAATTGTTCCATTGCATCACCATATACTATTACATATCGCAAGGAGTGATCAATTCTGATGATGTCAACAATCATTGCAAAGCATTTAGATATTTTGATTTCAGCTATTGTCTTTGATAAAATCTGGGCTGATAAGAACTGTATTAGTTCACTTTGTATGTCAGAGTTGAGATATGTTGCATTTCGATCACTCAGTAATAACTGTTGCTCCAGCAATGAATCATTTTTGGTAAACACCTTAATAAGTTCCAAAAAATTGCCTTCAGTTGTACTTGGGGAACCTAAACCTTGATACTCGCGACGACACGAAATGCCGATTCGTGTTTTCCCAAATAGAGAATCTATACTATTCTATGCATCTGTACTACGGGTTAGAATCCTGTTTTGATCTATCTCTTTCTGTTCCGCAGTTAGAAGACTAGCCAAGACAGTTCTGTCGTTGAACAAACGAATGGCCTTACCTGTATCAGAGAAAAAACACGTTCTACACAAATTGATTAATGGTTTATGGAGAGTATGATGTCTACAAGCTACAATAATAAATTTATAAATCACAGTGTTTTATTTCAACAGTCATACACAATTTCACTGTATAAGGAATGTTGTTTCAAGAAGAAAGAAAGAGAAAAAAATTAGTTAGTTAAAATAAAAAATAGTTAGCCTATTATTGAGAATTTAGCAGTGATTTCAGTGAAAGCAGTAAAAATAATTAAAATGAAAAGAATAACTTAAATGGAAAACTTAGTAGCTGAATTTGAAACAAAAAATTGGGGTAAATAATAACATTTAATAATATTTATTTTGCCTTAATTTAATAATTAATTTACTTAATTAAGAATTATTGATGAATATAAGACTAATGGAAAAATTTAAATAAACTCAGAAGACCTAATGATAAAAATAAAATATTTCTTATACGATAACAGGTTTTTATCAGACCTAAGAACCGGGGAACGTAATGCTTCCGGCGCGGCGTTTCTAAACCTAAAGGATTAACAAGTAAGTTGTAAGTTGAATTCGAGTGATCAGCCTGATTCCTCTGGCCTTTTTGAGAAATAAATCCGATACTAATTTTACACAGGGTTGGATGAATCCTGGCCCCGTCTAGAGTAGAAAAAGCCAAGCAAACATTGACCATCCTGCAGTCAAGGGTTTTAACTACTTCAGCTACGGGTGCAATTTTTCACAATCAGTATTCTCGTTCAGCCTATTAACATCTCGTATCACACATGTAAGAGTGCAAATTATGATTGGAGTTACATTAGATCCGATCCATTGGGAGTTTCTGATCGACAAGAGAACGTGATGCGACGGATAAGGGGACACTGAAACATCGAAAGGCCCTTTCGACATCTACACCACAATATCCATTCGACCAAGGACCTTCGGAAAGGCAACTACAAAAGAAAAATGCCAGATTTTTCGCTAGGATCGACTCGGCTTCTACTGCAGTTTAAATTATTTTCAAAAAATAAAATTGTGATGTAAACAGAGAAAAAATTGTTCTCCTATTCAGGTTATTTCGAAATTTTGAATAGAAACACATAAAATGATATTATGAATGTACAAACGAAAAAAGGATTTAAAGAAAACCAAAAATATATGAAGTAACGTTTATAAGACTATTTCAATATCAATCCACAGAAGCTTAATGCAGATGGGATACTACTGTGAAGGAGACCAAGTGAATAAAAGTCAAGATCCAGAATAGAGTATCCGAATTTCTTCTGATTGTATTAGATGTAATGGAAAAGACAAATAAGAATTATTTTTGAAGAAATGTGTTTTAATCTGTTAATTTACTTGCATTATAATTATATTTTGTCATTATTTAATTGATGTCAATTATTATTATTATTATAATCTGACAAACAAAATTTTCTTAAGTCATACACGAGACAAAATAACAAAATAGAATAAAATAATAGTCGGAAAAAGTAACTTTAATGACTACTGCTATTTTTTTTAGTTTCACAACTGCTGATATTGGCAGGACTGAAGAAAGCAATTTGATCAACGAACTTCCTGATCCGTGTGTCTCTCCTTCTCTTTCCTCCTCATTCTCGAATGATCGATCTGGACAAATTTTATTCCGGCTGTTAAATCAAATCTCTTGTCTAATCCTTGTTGTTAGTAAATGATTGAGATTCTTTTGGTGGTTGATTATTTGAATTGGCACTTTATGGATGGAAAAGAAAATCCTTTCTCTTACATTATTTATTCTATCTCTTATTCTAAGATAAGCGATCACTCATAACACAACCCCTACTCACCAATGCAAAGGAAGATGCTGTAATCCCTAGTCATCCTAGAGGGTAATTATAATCCCCATTTTTTTCTGTATATTTCTGAAATCGTTTTCTGATTAGATCTTTTTGTTTATTTATTTATTTACTTTTTTTGACAAGTTAGTAAATTTAAAAACTTAAAATAGATTGGAATAGATCTTATCCTTTTAAAACGAAAACTGTCAATTAAATACTTTTTAAATTCATGTATCTCAGCATACATAAATTTAAAAAAATCTCAGTAAAAATAATGTTCACTTATTTATTATTCCTTCCTTTATTTTGATAATTAAGAAGCAAGCATACAATGAAGAACAACTAAAGACTTAAACATACGGGGGAAAAAAACCCAGTAAATTTCTAATAAACTTCCTAAGAATTCCGATTCTGAAGCAATGGACTATTATGCAATTTTGGCTATTTTATGGGAAATCTTCTTAAATAAGTGAATGAAAGCTTTACTGATCAAAATTAAATTGATCTTTTAATTTCGAAGGTTTTCTTAATTCGATATCAAATTGTAAAGATAATTGTTAAGAGAATACAGTGTCCAGTAAGGATGATGCCAGATTTTTGTCATTATCACTTCAATAGCCTTAAGAAATATTGAGAAAACGAAATTAATTAGGAGAAAATGAAGCAGAAGGTTCGCTTTCTGTCCTTTCTTGCCCTTTGACATCAAGAATAATATGTGGAGGATTTGGTCTTCTAACTATTTCGTTTCTCTTCCGCATTTCTTATTATGACTACAGGTATTCTCCAGCCAGTTTAGTCTAATCAGGGAACAGTAGACAACAATCGTTAAAGAATTTATTCTAGAGCTCTGTCATGAAAATGGTCAATAAAATGAGTTAGAATAGTGCTAAGGTCATTGGACAATCTCGAGAAATTTGCAAAATCTCGCAGGCCAATGATCATTCATTAGGTGCTGCTCCGCCTGTTAGATGATCCATACACGTAATAGGAATGTCTGCTTTTCTGTTCAGTCATAACGTGATTTAATAGGAAACAACCAAAACTTCATATTCAAAATTTCGCTTTTCATTAGATTCCCAAATTAGGCAAACTAACGAGGACTAAACATTTTTTTTTTCCTGAATTGCTAATATGGTTTTGTCGTTCACAACCAGTAAGATTTCAATGAAACTGCGATTTAAAATAAAACTTGACTCATCCCTCAATAGGACATGCCTTTAGTTCTAATTCAACCTTGACTTAATTTTTTTTCTTTCTTTTGATACTTTCCGCTACTTTATTAATATAGGCCTAAGTTTTTTACATTTAATAAATCTTCTAATTTTCGAAATTGTTAACTTCGAAATGAAGTTGAAGTATCACTAGTATTGTGATCTTTGTATTTGTACTGTAGCATTATATTTTAATTAACTTAAATAATATACAAGTTAATTCCAAATCAAAAGAGATCTAGAAAAGTGAAACTTGACATCCGTACATAAAGAACATGAGCGTGTACATTCCTGGCTTTTTGATTATTCATTCAAGGAAGCTTATACAATTTTAGAAGCTGATTTCCCTGCCTATCACTAGATTTGCACAGAGAAGTCAATCTTTTCCTCATAAGGGCAGGATAAAAAAAGTGATGCAACGCCAATTAATTCATGTTAGTACAAAAAAAGACACAAAACTTTGATTATATTGCGCCTACCATAATGCATAAACAAATAATAAACTTTTTTTGAAAAAATGCCTTTTTTTTAAAACTTGAATTAAATATTAATAGAATACACTGCTGTAAATATAAAAACCATTAGTCCTAATTCTTACTAAAACTTGATCGTTATTATAATAACTAAGTATAGTTAACATCAATCAAACCTAGAGGTCTATAATGTAAAGGATAAAAGTGGAGGTCCCTGGTTTCAGTTTACATTTTGATATAACTTTCTGGAAATTGTAATCAGCTGCAGTTTCCACTTTAATTGGGCCAAAAGCTTAACAAGCGTAGTTAACGTCTTGTGATGCCAAAGGGTTAAAGATTATTTTAGTCATAATTACATAATTTTAAATATTTACTTCTGTCATCCGCAATTTCATATTAAAGATACCAAAAACTGAAGATGGAAAAGTAAACAAAATAACAATAACACTAAAACTAAACTTTTTAGCTGAATTAAAAAGAACAAAATTTTATTTAGTAGTAAAACCATTAAAAATAATCAAAATTTTACATCAAAGTTTTGCAACTGATTACACTGAAGTGGAAATATAAATTTTATTGTGCATCAAAAAATCCAAAAAGTAATTTCAGTTTAATAAAGAAGGTTTAACGTGCATTAATGTAATATGAAAAGGGAAGAAAAATCTATAAAATGCACAAATTCGTTAGAATTGTTTGCTTTTAACGCATTGAGCCATCATCGATAGCAAATTGTGCATTTTATAGATTTTTCTTCCCTTTTCATAATTTCAGTTTACCTAATTAAAATAGAATTATTTTAAATAAACCAATTTAAAGTTATTTAATCGAATTGATTACAATTTATTATAAAATAAATTGAAAAAAATAGAACCAAAAAACACAAAGAATTATTATAAAAAAAATATATGAAATTTTTAACTCATGGTTTATAGATTAGACCATTATGTTCAGGGGCCATTTGATAGATTATCCATAATTCATTTACACTTCATCATTTATTTTACTGTTATTTTTTTGTTTTGTTTTGATTTTATTTATGGAATGCAATATTAAGACGAATTAATATTACGATGATATAATCATTTGGTCTACAAAATTGAAAAGGTGTTAAATGTAAAACGAAAACTATTTCTTGTAGTGCATACTTGCAAGGAATTCTTTCTTATAATCTTATATTAAATTTTTAGTTACAGGTAATGTTATAGTTTTAAGGCGAGACATTCAATATTTATAATATACATTCCAATGATACCTGGATGGGAAATGAACTCCTTCTTGGGTTATATCTCAACCTTACACTTATAGGCCGACAAACGGTTCTTGATGATCGCGTTTGCGCGAGAATTACGAAAATCACGAAATCTGGCCATTAGCCTCTTCAGCAGGTCTCAAGGAATGTAGTATTTTGAATGTCTGTCACTAGGAAATTGCTACCTAATGAATTTATTGTTTGTTTATTGATTTTTTTCAATTTATGAAAACTATATTAAAATGTAGTAAAAGTCTCATGCATTTCCCCGTATTATAATTAATTTAAATATTTCAATGAATTGTAAAAAAAAAATATATAGGAAACATTCATGCATTTTTTATTTGGTTTTGATTTTTGTGATTAGCAAATAGCAAATAAAATAAATGTAAAATCTGCATTTGTGCCTTTTTGATGATTAATTCGTTAAAGTAATATTGAATTTTAAATTTAAAATGGATTGTCGTATATAAATGTATTTACATAATGCTAGTAGTTTATTTGGTATTTTGTTTTGTTTCAATTAAGAAATTTTTAAAATTAAGGTTTTCTAATATTTTAGCAATTATTTTTGTGGGCGATCAGTATGCTTGGCAGCTCTTTCATATACTTTCGTGGCCCTGAAAAGGGCCTTTAAAGGTATTTTTTTTTTTTCAGCTATTGCTTCCAGTAATGAAAGGGTCGGCGAAATATGTAAAAGATATAATTTTACAAAATCTAGCCAAGTACAGAATTCATAATTATTAATTGCCATTTCGTACATCTCCCAATAACTGCGTGAATTGGGAATTGTACGAAATAGCAAATAATAATTACGAATTTTGTACTGTGTTTTATATTATAAAAATATATCTTTTAAATATTTCGCCGACCATTTCATTGAGTTATACATTATACATTGGATTTAAACATTACGATTGATTGGATTTAAACATTACGATTGGAGGAATCTCCAGGGGAACAACATTGTCGAATTCGCCGTTATCTTCATCAATAATTTAACTTGGCAAAAACTCTGGGCGTCGGAGCACAATATCTTCACGTTCGTTTAGGACTAAACGGTTGTCGCATCTCTTCCACTTATATCCAATTTATTGGATTAATAAATGGTCCTCCATTTATTAATTCTCTACGAAAATATTCTTCAACTTGCAATATAATTTTTTGAGCGCTGCTTCGAATAGCAATGTTTCTCGCCATTTTGTGAGAAGACATGGATAGAGGCTATTCTCGCGTCAATCACGTGAAATCGCGAAAATTCGGGATCACCAAGAACCATCTGTCGGCCTATAAAACATTCATCTCGATCACTTTTTAGAATTTTGACTTTGAAACGAAAAAATTCATCGATTTCCGGCATTTGAATTCATTTTTTTTTTTTGGGGGGGGGGGGGAATCTCAAGTATTTATTATATTATACAAAATTATCTTTTATTTTCAAATATTGTCAAGCTTAAAGTTTACCTAAACATTAAAATTATTTACAAGCATTTTAAATCATTTTTACTTTCTATAAAAGTTTAATTTTTTGAGAAATTATAAATGATTTTATTAGATTGGAATTTCGAATTTCTCGTATAATATTTTGATTATTGAATTATGAATAACAACACATCTCTTATTTATCTCTTAGGTAAAGCTATAAAGTAACTTATTGAATTTTTTTAAAAATGATTTATGAAGTTTCAGAAAATACTAATATTTGTTTTATTTTCTGAAAATCTTACTTCATAAATTAATATAATTTAAAATAATTTATTTATAAATCAATATAATTTATAATTTTTATAATATTAATATGATCAGTTTAAAATCTAAAAATACATAAAAATAAAAATTAATGTAGGTTTCATTAAAGCATTGTCTTTACTTTATTCATCATGAATTCCAAGCAGAGACCAATAAAAAACCAACAAACAAAAAACAAAAAAAACCAACAGCTAAAGTTCTTCAACTAATAAAATAGAGATTGTATGTATATATATATATATATATATATATCCTTTTTTTAATATTGCTCTTAATTAAATGTAATGCTTTCTTTGTATTTTCTGCCATTCTTTCGTTTTCATTGTAGACTCTGCCTCAGGGGATTTAAGAGAAAATACGATTTGTAGTGTAACTGGATTAGCAGCCAATCAGGCTTCATGTGTGTCTTCGGCGTTTTTCAAGAAGAAGAATTAAGCGCTAGTGAAGCGGATTTCCGTGCTTTTCACGGTTTCCTTAATGAATTTCAAAGACTAGAACCAAAGAAAAACTTTCAAAAAAAAAACAAAAACCGATCCTAGGGCCATCAGGTTATTATTTTTCTCTAGTGGTTAAGAAATAAGTCGACCGATATGAAGAAAAACTTTAATTATATATCTATTGGCATTAGAACATACAATTATAGAACCAAGAAGCAAAGTAATTATTAATAATGGATATAAAGCTAAAACGCAAATACTGAAGTAATAAAGAAAAAAAAAGAAAAAAAGAAAATGGATTTTCTGAAATAAGTATCTGTTAACACCAACAACATATATTTTTATTACAATTTCCTCTATTTGCTAACGAATTCAAAAAATACTAACATTAATGATTAAAATTTCAGTATGGGAATGTGAAAAGATATTTCCTGTAGTTTGCACTGTAGTAGATCAATAACAATCAGCTTTTGAATGAAGATGAATAGTGTTTGCAAATCCTCTTCTCATCGAAAATTTCGAAGAGTCAACATATCTTGGATGAGTTAAACATGACCATAGTGACTAATGATGTCCAGAGTTTATGAAGCAAACCTCGCAAGTCTCTCATTCCAAACTATTCCTCAGGTGTTTTGATAATCTGGGTTCGGAATAGAGCAATTCCAATAGTTAGCAGAGTTTATATCAAATATCCATAATAGATAACGAATATTACAAAATGAAACGTAATTTGTATTTCGTCGAAAGATATTAAGATTTAAAGAATTACAATCAGCTGATCCATCGATTACCTCGCAAAGTTACACCAATAAGAATATTTCATATTTTAAAATTTCTTCAACAATCCGGAATTTTCCACACAAAAAAAGATAGAATTTCTCAGCGGAATAGACGAAGAATGTTTGGGTATTTATAACCCACTTCAAATTAATACAATGATTCAAAAGCATTACTTAATAAACTTTATAAGTGTCACATGTATATTAATATATTTAGTACGAACAATCATATTTATTGATTTTTTATTATGTATTACACAAAAAGAAAACAAGAATAAACTGAGCTATTTTTGGTGTTTGTACTGGTGTTTTTTTTTTTCCACATCAATCTCCTTCCCCTTCTATGAGGTCAATATTTGATACATAACGTAATTGATATGGTAATGTATTACAATATCAAATAGAGTTTTTCCATAAATAGATATAAATATGGAGCTTTGTCTTTGATTACAAGATAGATAGTGTTTATATAAAGTACCAGAAAAAAAGTTTAGGATCTTCAGGAGTTTAATTTATTTATTCATTTATGTTTTTAAAAGATATATTGTTGTTCAGTTTCATGGAAAATATAGATGAACAGGTGTTCAGTAAATATTAGTAATAAGTAAGAGTTATCTAGAATATTAACTAAATATTTTGTAATAATAATACTTATTTGAAATTACGCTTTTCATTATGTGAAGTTTAAATTTTCTCAACATTTACGTAACATTATCAAACTATTAATAGCTATGTCAAAATCAACGATGAAGTCACTGGATAGAGTTTTCAAGTCAAAAAACATCTCTCTAACGACCAAGAAAAGACTTGTACAGAGTCTGCTCTTTTCTGTGTTCATCTACGGATGTGAAAGTTAGACGACAAAGATACGAGACGAAAGACAGATTGATGCCTTGGAGATGTGGTGCTGGAGAAGAATGTTATCGATACCATGGACAGCTCGAAGAACGAACAAATCAATTTTGGATGAAATCAAACCGGACATCTCACTCGGTTCTAGGATCACCAAATTACGTCTTGCCTACTTTGGACATATTGTTAGACGTGATAGATCTTTAGAGAAGGACGTTATGTTGGGAAAAATAGAAGACTCTAGACGAAGAGGAAGACCAACAACCAGATGGCTTGACACTATTATAACTACGACAGAGATGACCCTGGCCGATCTTTGTGAACTTGCACGTAATCGACCTTCATATAAATCGTTCATCCATCAGGTCGCCAAGGCTCGGAATCGAGTGAAAGGCCGTGATTGATTGATTGATCAAACTATTAAAGCCGAATTGAAAGAAAAGTGTTTTTTATCTGTGCGTGTGTGTGTGTGTGTGTGTGTGTGTGTTTACTGTTCCCTTTTTGGTCTCAAAACAATTATTTGAAATTGTTTGTGAAGGTTAGTTTCTAATAAAATAACTTTAAAAGTTTTAGAAAATATTCGAATTTTATTAGTCTAATTTCATAGGAATTAATTCTCATCAATTTGTATGCCAGTACTTGAATCCCGCTAATAACTTCCTAATAACTTTTAAAATAGATCATCTTGGAACTTAACATGCACATTAAAAGATGATAGACGATCTAATTATTGAATTTGAAATTGTTTCTCTCTTGATCTCTATTGAGAATTTCGAGCATGCAGAGACAAATATTCCCCTTAGAAAAGCATTGAAAGATTACTAAGTGATCCGTTTAATTAATTCACTGTCATCTTTTGGGGATGCAGTAGAATTAAAAGTAAGGATTTTTAGACAATTTAGCAACTTAAGTAAGTATTAGCGGATTTAATTAATCGTCAACTAAAGAAAACTTTAAGAGACTGCTTTTATTTGGTGTTCTTATAACTTATAAATACACAAAGACTATTCTTTGAACTGTTTTCACGACGTTAAAGAAAACAATGAAGAAAAACAATGAAAGATGAAAAAAAAATCAATAATTGTGAAAAGTAGACTCTATGTTGTTACATGAACTTCTTGTCTTATCACAAAACAATGGTTTCTATAATTTCTTTTTTCTTTTTTAGGTTAATGACCCTTATTCTACTAGATTTTTCCGAGTTAAATTATTAGACTTAAAAGTTTAGTTTTTCTTCCATTTTTAAAATTAAATCAAAAATAAAGGAAATTTATTCAAGTAAAAAAAAAATGACGACCTTTCTGTCCATCGATCTAATTTGACCAAGTGTCTTTTCAAGTAATTTGCTCTCATAAAATGCTCGTTGTTTTTTTCTTTTTCATTGCAAGCGATGAAATAAGGTTACGCTAAAGTAAGGATCCATAAAATAGAAGCTACTTAGCTTTCAGGCATTAATTAACCCTTCAAATTTAATGTTCCTTCAATTTCCATCCCTTGTTACAGGGTTAGATTATTTTGTATTGGAAAGAGCAATTATTATTTGTAGCAGCGGAAAGATATCTTGCAGATCTTCAAATTATTTTAAGGAAATATTTTCGTCTATTAATAATAACTTACAGTGTTAAGAAATATTTCCGAATAATTAAAGATATTCTACTTCGTATTGATTGAAATTATTGGTTTCATTAATAGTCTCCTTATAAATAATAATTCGAAATTTGATAAGTAAAACCTTATTAAGTGAAGAGAAATGATTACAACCACAAATTATCTCAATTAAATATCACAATTACAAAAAAAAATCTATTCACTTAAGTCATTTTAATGAATTGAGACAAGTTAAAACTTTGGCTTTTCAAAGTAGGGTTCAAGCCTCATTAGGTATAGAATTAAAATACTATAAGTAATCTTCCGTAGTTATATACATAATGCTTTAAATTAACTTTACTGATTACATATACAGACACCAAGGTTGAAATTTGAAATAGTAAATACTCAATGGATCTAAACAAAAAAAAGTTGAAAAAAATAAAATAAATAAAATAAAATAAAATAAAGTAAAATAAAATATGATCGCCAACGAGCGTGAAACAGCTGTTTCCAGGATGTCACTTGGTAAATAATTTGGTTTCATCCATTGTTATTATTAATAATTCAAACGCCCAGTTTGAATTTTATTGCATTAAAAAAATTCATTGAGGCCTGTACATGGATGGCACATGAATTTTCTCACTAATGGTTCATTGGTGAGTTTTTTCATTGTTTGTTTTATCCTTTGAGGCACCACTGCCCTTCCGATATAAAATAAGATTTGTTGTTAATCATAACGTATTTCAAAAACCACATCTGAATCTCAATATCTCGGAGATATCTCGGACAACAGAAATTATAAGCTAAATTCCTAGATACGAGGAAAAAAAACCCAGAAAGCATCTACATGGTTAAAATCAAAAAGTAAGACCTGGAAAAAAAAATATCCTTCAGGGAACTGAAAATGGTTGAAAATCAAGATAATCATGAACAACTTAAAAATGGCATTTACTGAAATTAAGATTGACAATGTACAGTATTGTTTTTTTTTATGCTCGTTTTGAATTTAAAGTTTATGCATGTCACCATAAATTGGAGGTAGTTGAGGATGACACTACATAATAAGAATAAAGAATTTTACAGTCAAATACTGAATTATACCATCATACTAATACAGACTATGTATTTTAATTGTTTTAAGTTTATTCAACGTTTGATAAAAGACCAGGTTATTTCTAATTAAATCAATTAAAAAAAATGGTCCAATTGAAAATGAAATGTGAATTTGAAGCATTCCTAAAAATAAAATTAAAAAAAAACATCGCATGTTTGTCAATTTTACTGTATCTCTTGTCTCTTGATGAATACCCCAGTTATTCCTAAAAGTTCCAAGAGGCGCATTCCAGGTCAGAATGTACTTAAATGACCATCGAAAACCACGATAACACGGAAAAATAAGCACAAGAAATATTCAAATATCTACTCTGTGATTGCTCATTGATCCCATGATAACATCAAGATTTATCTATCTATTTGAAATTAAATCCACTACAAAAAAAAGTATTTTTATAACTTAGGAAGAGTAAGTCATTCTAAAATGAGATGAAAACATCAGAGAATTTAACGTAAAACGATAATTACATTAAATAAAATGACGATGAATTTCTTGATTAAAGAAAATGAGAGTTAAAAAAAACTTAAGAAAAAACTGGACTACATCAATAAACACGACATATTCATTATATAGATTGTCTTGTATTGTAATCTGATCTATAAATTTGCCTTTACGATATTAACTCTATATTCAATTGAATGAAAAAAAAATCTCATTCTCTTCAAATATTTCAGACAAATGTTGAATACCGTTATTTAATATTCAATTTACTTCTTTGAAATATATGAAGAGAAAGTGTTCTTTTTTTTTCACTGAATGACAGATGTTAATATTCCCTTGTTATATTTTATTGGTTTCACCTCAAAATAAGTTCAACCAATAAAATATCTTCTAAATGTGTATAGTATTGACAGAGCCAAAAAAGGTCAATCACTATCACGATGAATTCAATCAGATACCAATCAATGGATAATCTAAATATGTTCATACCATAATGAAGTTCATACATTATCTTCTTAAGGCAGTCGATTATTATCCGTCCTGGAAAGACCAAAGTGCTGTTGTGAAAAATTGTTCCTGTTATTTGCCAGATAATGTGTTGTTAGAGCATCGAATGTGGTGTTAAAGCATAGAATGTAGGACAATCACACTAAAATGAGAATAGCCGAGATTATTTTTTTCTGCTGATTCAGATCAGAAACTCTTTTGACAATACAAACACTTTATGCAATGCACTGAGGAAGTAACTAAAAAGATCTGCTTCAGCTTTGACTGTGGGCAACAGATTGAATCGAAAAAGAATATTTAGATCATTAGCAATTAGTCGTCAAGTCGAGGTCTGATCCTCAATCTGTAATACTGAGTCCTGTTTAATGATTAATATCATACTACTTTACGATCAATCGAAACATTGTCGAAAGACATGGCACTGTAAAAACTCACAAAAAAATTATTCTGTTATGTTTGGGTGGGAATTAGAAACGGGCACCTTTTTACAGCTCATCTCAATTTGGATGCAAGATAGCTGTAAAGTATTCTAGAATATTATATCGTTTGGACTCGATATGAATGACAATCTCATGCTGACGAATGAATTACTTTTGTTCATTGAATTCGAGAAATCAACCGATTCCTTAAAAGTCATGGAATGACTTGTTCGACCTGACCATCATTATGTTTATACAGAAATCCGATTGAAATGCGTGGTATCAGATAGAGAGCTGTAGGTTGTCAAGGGATCTCATGTTGTGATTTTTAGGAGCTCCTTGCTGCTACTATAGAAGAATGGAATTCATGGACTAACTTAAGAGCGATGAAAAGTTAATTGAATAGTGAAGGCATAACTTATTGTAGCCTTCCTGTAAGAAAGAAATATTAAATATTTATTAAATTTAACATTAACTTATATTTTGATCGTTTTCTATCTCATCAGTTGGAAAGACATTATTTTCAGAAGATATAGTTTTTCTGAAAAGATTATTTTTTAATTTCAAAACCATTGTTTTCTGTAAATTAATGAAAATTCTTTCATTGTTTTTTCCTAAGTTAATAATTGTTCTGTACGTCAGAACTCTAAAACTAAAGTGTTCCGAACTTTTGTGTGTGTGTTTTAAGTTTCATCCTATTAGCACTAGTTCTATTTTCTCCACTTCAAGCCGAAGCTCCTTCTCTCTCTCTCTGTGTCAGGAAAGATATTAGTGGTTAAGTCTCTTCATTTCTTTACGTCAGAGAAATACTTAAGACTAAGGTTACATCGGCTGTTAATTGTCACGACAACTGCTCAGATTAACTCGTACTCAGTTGGTCGCATTAGCGAATGGTTTTTATTTTGTGGAAATAAACGGAATAAGTTTATATTTGCTAAGAATTAGATTAACAGCTAATCATGATACTGACAGTTTTATTTTTCATTTCACAATCATTACTTTTAAATGAAAGACATACGATTGGCTAATTATTATCTTATTAAAAAGAGTAATTACTTTTTAACTTCTAAATTCCTTTTTTTTTTGTAAAATATTGCAAAAGGTGTTTATTATTATTATTATTATTATTATATGAAAAAATGACACAGACAACAATGGAAGTTATAGCATCTATTGATCTCATATGTTCTGCCATATCGCAGGAATTAAATAAAAA
Source organism: Thereuonema tuberculata (assembly GCA_023159025.1). NCBI lineage: Eukaryota > Metazoa > Arthropoda > Chilopoda > Scutigeromorpha > Scutigeridae > Thereuonema > Thereuonema tuberculata. The sequence continues at coordinate 131,369,122 of JAFIDM010009631.1, read as the reverse complement.
TCTACTACATTTTTTTATTTAATTAACCTAATCTCTATTTTCATGGAGTAGAAGAACTGCATCTACAACCTTGATTAAATTCTGATTGAGGAAAATGTCTCTTACAGTCACATGATAGTTTAATATTTCATATCAGATATAAGTAGTATAAATAATGTTGACATGTCGAAAGCGTTTGATGGATTGCCCTGTCAAAATAACACCATAATATAAAATGTAAGTTCTGTATTGAAGTTAAATGTGAAGTGAGGTAAGGGGTGGGAATAAGGCCGAACTTCAAAAAAATGTGGCCCCTACTCCTTAGCTAATACCGGTAGAGGAAAAAAAACCTTCAAATAAAAAAATGTCCTTTGCTACGTCCTCTCTGCAATTAATCCAATCAATTAACTTTAATGTTATCAGTTATTGATACCGAGAGAAATTACACAAGGTTTATAACTGGACCTTAATTTCTGCACCAGCATGTAATAATGTCCATAGTAAAATTATATCTAAAATCCATCTCAATAGAGAATAATTAAGTGATATGAGGGAAATCACTTTGCCTTGTAAATACAATCTGAAAAAATATCTTATTGATAAGAAATAAGATATAAGAAACATAAAAATAAAAAAATGTTAAAATTTGTTATTAAAATTGAACTTTAAAAAATTACCTGCAACCAATATTAAGACAAGATAAATTAATACTTTTAGACATTGTCAAAAGCAAAGCGGCCCCATAATATGTACAATTTTATAAACAAAATGTGTTCAGAAGGGTCGATATTGGGGGGACGTCTATCGCCATTTTCCTCTTTATCGGAAGCGACCACTTTTGACCCCCTAACATCCGGTCAGAGAGTGGTCCTAGAGGTCTGATTTTTTAGACGTGGTTATAAGCTTTTTGATGCTGAACACAATGGTGAAGATTTCATTCTAATATCGCTAACCGTTTGACCACTACAGATTGTGACATCCAGCAAGCATATCACTTTTGATCCCCCAACTTCCGGTCAGGGAGTTGTCCTAAAGGTCTGATTTTTT
>JAFIDM010009631.1:131337723-131359753 GCA_023159025.1 Thereuonema tuberculata | reverse complement strand
ATTTAATTTTAGTTATGGCAGTTTTTATAATGGCATCTCCTTTATAATTATGAGGTGCATTCAAGTTATAACACCTCCGATTTTTTTTCTCAGCACTGGAAACAGATAGAAACATGCGGTTTGTTTTAAAATAAGCGGGCACTCTTTGTCATTGCGAGACAGAGATGGCAGCTTTGTACGGCAAACAGAACCTTAGCGGCAGCGTCGAGAGTGAGAGACAGTTTGTGATACTGAAAATGGCGACGTTTTCATTACAAGATCAGCATGTTATCATTCGTTTTCTCCATTTGTGTGGTGTGACACCGATTGAAATTTATCGCCAGATGAGTGAGACATGTGGTGAAGGTGTCATGGATGTGTCTAATGTGCGTGCGTGGGTGCGACAGTTCAAAGAAAGCAAAACGTCGTGTGACGAGAAAACCATGACAATTTTGACCTCGCAGAAGCCTGTCTGGCGACATGATCGAGCGAGTGGAAAAATTGGTTCTGGAGGATCGTCGATCTGTTCCACACTCATTCGACGATCCTCGTGTCGTGGAGCAAATAGTGTTCATCCGGCCATTCAGTTGGAGTGCGAGGGCGAAAACAATCGTTCTATTCCATTTCTGGATGTTTGCATCACTTCTCATGACGATCAATTTCATACACAGGTTTATAGGAAACCTTCCGCATCGGATATCACTCTTAATTTTTGGTCCTTTTGTCCTCCGGCTTTTAAGAGGAATGTGGTGTCTATGGCTGTTGAGAGAGCCTTTACCTTGTCCAGCACCCAGTTACTGTTCAAACAAGAACTTTGTGTTATTAGGAAAATACTGTTTGATAATGAGTACCCGGCGGCGTTTGTTAATTCTGTTATTAGGAGAAAAATGGTTTCCATCTATAACAATGATTCCCAGAGGAGTATGATCGAACAAAAAAGATTTATTTCGATTGGTTATCATCCTGAGTGGTTTCCAGCTATCTCAAAGGTTCTCAAACCATTTAATATTCTGGTTACCTCACCTTGTCGCCGCACAACGGAATCCATGTTCAACAGTCAAAAGCCAAAAAGAAACATCATGCATAAGAAAGGTGTTATTTACTCTCTGCAGTGTAGCAAGTTTGGGTGCAAGTACATAGGCGAAACTGGTCGTGCCTTGGAGGAGAGGGTTGATGAGCACGTTTGGGCTAGAGATAGAAGGGATATGGCTTATGCTACGGTCCGCCATTGCAGCAGCACCAGTCATCGCATAGATTATCATAATCCTGTGATTCTCGATAGTGCGGCTAATCTTTTTCTGAGGAAGTGCAAAGAGTCGGTCCTCATATCGGTCACGAATGACTGCTACAATGATGGCTTTTCCATCCGGAATATCAAGCAATATTCTTTGGCAAAGAAGAAAAGAAGAAAGTAGCTGAATTAGTGCTTTTTATATATTTTTTTTTTCTTGTTTTCAATTTCCCATTTTGTTTCTATTTGTTCAGTTTTTCCTTTTTTTCCTTTTATTTTTCCTTTTATTTATTTTTATGTTTTCCTTGTTTCATCTACTTTTATTTATTTTTTATGCTTCTTTTTATTTATTTTTTTATGCTTCTCTTTATTTTCTTTTTTCTCCTTTCCCTTTTTATAACGAAAGAAGGCCCGTTATTGCGTTTGGTACCAGGACCCGGAATTTGATGTGGGGGGCCTGCTCGTAAGCTATACAGGGTGTATCTGAAATGGGGTGCCAAACTTCAATCATGCAAAACAACGAATAAATATAATATAAACATGAGTCTGGAAATGCTTTATTTCCAAGATATGAACTATGCAACAATACAGATGTGTTGGCCGTACAGTCGCTCAGTTTCACAGAAAATGCTCGAAACGTCCTTCACAATACACGCAACATAACGTCGTTCCATCGACTGCCGAACACGGTCGAAGATGCCAGGTGCACGTCGAATGGGGTTGCACCCATCCACTATGCGATCAAGCTGTGTGTGGGCGTCAGGAAAGTCCAGAGGTTTAAATCAGGGGAACGAGCAGACCATGCTGTCGGTCCCCCTCTTCCAATCCAACGGTCAGGATAACGTTGGTTCAGAAGTCGACGGGCTGTACGGCTGAAATAAGGTGGCGCATCACGCCTTAACCACATGTTACGACGAGTATGCAAAGGAACATCTTCCAGGCATGTAGGCAACTCATTTTCCAGGAAATCCCTGTAAGCATCGCTGATTAGTCTAGCTGGCAGAAACACTGACCCACCGAGATAGTCACCGATGATACCAATCCAGATATTTACGGAAAACCTTTGTTGGTGCCATGACTGTGAGATAGCATGCCGGTTTTCATCGGACCAGTGGTGAACGTTATGAAAATTCATAATGGCATCATTCGTGAAGCAAGACTCGTCGGTAAAAAGCACAGACTGCGCTAAAGTAGGTTGAACACAGTGTTGCAGATACCACGTGCAAAAGAATACACGTGGAGGGTAATCGGTGGGTGACAGACTTTGCACTCTCTGTACGTGATGTGGGTAGAGAAGCTGTTCCTGGAGAATTCTGTGCACACTTTGCTTGGATTTGCCAACTTCTCTGGTAATCTTTCTAGTGGACGTTCCAGGAATTTCTGCAACTTCATCCAGCACCTATTCTTCAATGTGTGTTGTTCTGATGTGTTGGTCTCTGCCTCTATCGACAGTAGCGGGTGAAAATGATCCTGTCTCAGCCAAACGACGATTAATCGCACTACATGTGTTCCTGGATGGACACTGTCGTTCCGGAAAGGCTTCATGGTACAGTCGTGCAGCTTCTCTGCAATTTCCATTTTCTCTTCCGTAAGTGAAATGGATTTCGGCCATCTCTGCATTGCTGTACCTTGTAGTCATGATGTTTTCTAGAGCAAGCTCCGGCGATTCTGACGTCTGAATGTATTCAACCAGACTGCTCCACTTTTGTTTTTGGGCGGGGGTAGTGTATACTTTTGATGGGGGGGGGGGGGTATTGAACATTACATGTCACGATTACTGAGGAGCAATTTAATGATTCTACTATACGATAGTAAAGGCCAACACCTCTGCATCGTTCATATCTTGTAAATAACGCATTTCCAGACCCATGTTTATACGACATTTTTTCGTTGTTTTGCATGATTGAATACAACCTTTAAGTTTGGCAGCACATTTCAGGTACACCCTGTATAAATTACAGTTAGCGAACCTCATTTTTAAGTCTTCATGCTTTAATTACTTCGCTTTAATTACATTCAATGATGTCTTACAAACATAAGAGTTTTTAAAAATTTATTCAACCCTGTCTCACTAGGTCTTAGAAAATTTTTAAAAGTTAGATCTTATTTACTTATTTATTTTCATTCAAAGACGTTTTTATAAAATGAAAACTTTCATTTCGTCTAATTGTTTGCTTTTTTAATAAAGTGCATCTTTTACAATATTAAGCTAAAATAAGCTTCTTACAACTCTTAAATAATTAACTTTAAATCTTAAATAGCAGCTTTATAACAAGAAATTGCCTAATAAAAATCTCAAGTTAGAATAAAACTAATGAATATTCTATTCTTTATCACAAGATGTTTCAATAAAGTCTAATCGTGTCTTTTCATTCTTTCTGTCCTTTCTTTAGTTTACGTATATTTCCTTCGGATATTAGTTTTGATATTAGTTCATCTGTCTTTCTGTTGGCTTGATGAAATGTTATATTTAAAGTTCTGAATTTTTTTTTCGGTTAAATCCAAGTTTCTTGAATCGATCAGTTGTTTCTTAAATATTTGTTAAATCTCAGTGTAACTGGGGCGGGGTCCCGAAATAAAGTTGAAAGGGTCCTTGCTGTTTTTTTTTTTTTTTAACTTCACAAATTAGCCGACACACCTCAGTGTGTGTCGGCTAATTTGTGAAGTTAAGATATGTTCAACGCACGTAAATTTGCAATTTTGATCCTTGCTGTTTGTTTGTTTGGTTACCTGCTTTGTTTTATTTTTTATTTATTTTTTTAGTGGATTTAGTGGGAATTTTTGGGGGTAGCATTTTGATCAATTGCCAGGGCGGCAAAAAAAACCAACTATGCTACTGCTTCAACCAACTCTGATGAAAAGTTAATTTTGTAAAGTCGTGAAAACTTTACAAAAATGAAAAGCCTATACTTTAATTTCAAATGCCAATATCTACAATTTTACAATGTCCATCCGTAATCGGCCATCCGCTCTCTTCAGATAAAATGTTTGCAAAACATTGAGATATGATATTTTGGTGTCTTTCATGTCAGTGATGTTTTCTCATGAAAAACGAAGATGCTTCAATAAGAACTCACAAATTTGCGATCAGGAGTCGATAATTATAAAGTAATCGTATTTATTTATTCGTTGAAAGAAACCTGCAGTAGAAGTTATCAAATCTTTCAACTAATATTCTTTACAGTTTTTCTAATAATTGTTAATTTACATTATAGTCCTCAGTAAATTTAGGTTTGAAAATATTATATCACTCACTGTTAAGTCATTCGAAATCCTACGGTGCATTCATTCCCCTTATTTATTCGAAGGTTGCGGAATTAGCAGAGAGAACTTCTCCAATCTCCCCTTCACTTCTATCCACTTTTCCGCCTATTTGTGATTCAGTGGAAGATAACAAGAAACTTGATTCGTCAGTCATATTGAAAAAAATAATGCATTAACTACTTCCATATTTCTTCAATGGAATTGAATTACATCTTCTGCTTTCTCTATAGTACGATACTGTTAAGCTTTCTTTTGAAAATGATTATCAAGGAAAAGTTTGATAGTTACATTAAGAAGGAATAATCGTGGTCTCTCCTTTCTGTAACTTAACGTATATTTATAATGGGCAAGTCAATGAATGCATAGCTGAAGATCCATATTAAAAATTAAACTACAGATTGAAGCCGATTGCTTATAGAGAATAGCTATCGACTTACGATGATAAAAACATCGATGAATCTGAAAACAAGAAAATTTGTCTTCATATCGCAACAGAGCTCTAATTGACTCACAGAATTTCACAGGAACTCCCTACACAATCTTGGATTTTGAATAAAAGATGTACAGTACTTGGATTATCCAACAAAAAAAAAAGATACCACTAAGTCTTACGTTGCTGTTTTCCTCCTTGCTATATTTCCTTCCACTCTTCGTTTTCTCGTCTTTTTTTTTTTGCTGAAAGAGGAAAGTTACAATCTCGTCCACACTCTCATTACTTTCTCTGTCAATGTGTCGTAATGGTCACTTCTTCTCAGTCATCGACATGTTCATTTATGTCCTTTTGGGATTGGGGTGTTTACAATCAAAACGATAAGCTTTCAACCAAAAAAAAAAAAAGCTCCAAACCATAGATTTTTTTTTTTATTTTTAGAGGGGTTGGGGTTATTGAGGGATTTTAGCGCCAACTTCTCTAAAAAGGGGTTACAATCCTTCGAAAACCCCAACTCTGTATGCCAATGAAATAAATCTTTTTTTACTAATGATTTAAATACTATAGAATTTTGCATTATTCCATTTTTCTATTTTTCATCATTTGTAACTTTTAATTAAGATTTGTGGACATCTGAAGTTTTAAAATCAATTTCGATTCCTTTGCGTATATGGAGATACTTATTTTTATTTTACTTTATGTTTGTTTTTTGTCAGCCATTGACATTAATGATTTTTTTACAAATTTATTTTTCTGATATCTTTTAATTGCTTATTATTTGTCTTATGTAAATGCTGAGTAAATCTTTAATTTATAATCTTTTTAATTAAAATAATTAAAAAAAATCACAAGAAACGACTTACAGATGATTTTTTTTCTTATTTTACTTATGCAAACTCTAATGCATTCATAACAAAAAAAAAATCAAAGAAAACATTCATCTAGATTCATTCTGAAGAAGAAATCCCATTTTTATTTATAATATTATCTGGGAAAGACTAAGCCTAGAATTCTTATTTCTACTCCAAGTGTAGGCAATCGATCTGTTTATGTAGCGTCGTAGGAGAACAAGTGAAGAATGGTTTCATTTCATCTTAAAGAGCTTCGTCTTTGGAAAGATACCATTCAGTCAAATTAAATTTATGTTTGTTTGTTTGTTTTTTTTTTGTTTTTTTTTTTTTTTTTATTTATTTATTTCTAAATTTAAAATTACAGTCCTGCTAGGTTTTCAAAATGAAATCCTGTGATGCAGGTGCTGAAAGTATAAATAATTTATATTTGTAATTTAAAAAGTATTAATCATATAAAATCATATAAAAATTATATAATTACGCAATTATACGAATTATACTTAAATTAGATTCAATTATATAATTATATAAAAATCAATATATCACAGAAATATAAAAAGAAAATCAAATACAAAAAGAAAATTATTATAAATATCATTCATTACAATCAAATTTAAGGTTCCCAAATTATTTTTTACTTATTATTCTAATTACAATTTCTTTCTTTCAAAGTTTATACTGTATAACATTACTGTATAACATAATGTTTATACTGTATAACATTAAAAATTTCTAAATCTAATTGTGAAAATAAAACTTTAAATAACAATCTCTCATGCCAAAATTATTCAACTAAAAAATATATAAACAAAATATCAATACACAAGACCAAAAACACACAAAATATAAATATAGTATATGTAATCAAAAATACCTAAATATTCCAGATAATTTCGCCAAATATTATTATTTAGATAAAGATTTGAAACCTTCCCTTTTATTCAAATAAATATTGAATAATTTTATTCTCTTAAACAAAGGAGCAAAACAAGATACAAATTAGGATTATTAGAGGTATTTGATCTTTCTTTTTTTGAATGTTCAATACTTAGACATTTTTAACTCAAATTAAAAGCGTTTCTACAGTTTAATACATGATCTCTCTTTTTCTCAAGTAAAATAATTTCTCAAAGAAAAGAATTGTACTCTAAATAAAACGTGTAGTGTTTGCGGCAATCGGATTGAACTCGATTAATTTCGATATTTTTTTTTAAATTATCGAATATACTTTTATTTATTTATTTATTTATTTATTTATTTATTTATTTATTTATTTATGTTTTGTAGTACATACCGAGTCATATAAAATTTACTATTAGGTTTAACTAGTAGGTTTAAAATTAATTTAAATATTGATGTCTGCAACTGAAAGTAATCATAAATTCGAACAATAATACAATTAATAGGAGTGATGGAGAAAGTTAATAAATGAAGATGAAGCTGTCTTTATGTATCGAATATTGTAAAACCAAAGGGGTAGTTAGCTGATGGTTTTATTAGATTGATTACTGTAGCCAAAATCTATGTTTCCTTTGATTTTATGGTACTGACCATCCTATGGTGACCAGAAGCCATTCATCACCGAACAATGAAGAATACTCAAAGTTCGTATGTCAATGTGTAATGGATGCTTATTGAAATAGTTAGATACAAACAACACACACACATATGCTTGAATCAAAATATAAACATCTACTTACGCAAGATTAGCGTTCTGGCATAGTCTTGTGATCAAGGCGGCCTTGTGGTCCACGAGGCAGATGCGTCGGAACTTGGGTTCCAATCCCGGCGCCGGCATGGATGTTTGAAAAAATTTCCCTACCTGTGTTTGTTTGATTTTTCGTATTTCCCTTCAGTTGTGAAACCATTCCATAGTGGCTTTCTGAGGACGAACCGGTGGACGAATCTACTTAAACACTTAACTTTTACATTTAATTTTTTTTTCCTGTATAGGACGTTGTCAAGAAATAAGCGATGCCGTAAAAAAAGAATATTAATCTAGTTTTTAATCCTCTTGTTGTCTGCGCCAGTTTTAGTAAGATTAAAGATAACTGGATTCGGACAAGTTAAATATAATTAATGCAGATTTATTTATTTTTTCAGAAAATAAAAGTCATGTCTTCGTTCACGACTTCAACAATTAAAATAAAACACAAGATTTTAAGGAATAAGTGTTTTCAAAAGTCTATTTACACAGGAAATTTCGTACAATTTATTTCAATTTTTGATTTGTTGAAAAAAACAAGTTTCTTTCTCATTGTTGAATGAATGGTTTCTTTCTCAGTGCCTTTACATTTGGGGAATATCTGGTGGCAACGAGAAAGAATGAAGATAAAAAAATAAAACCAGGAATATTACGGAGTAGAAATTGTAGCTAAGAGAGTCGTTTTGTTTTGTATCTAATTGAAAGCATATTTCTTGTTTGTTATTGAAAATTTGTGAAAAGTAATTCTCAGAAATTCGATAAATAGTCAACATTATTTTGAATTCGAGAGAAAAATTTATTCACAACTAGCCGGGTACCGTCGCTTTGCTCTGGAACCCTTGCATGTACAGCATTAAAAACAAACACTTTATTTATTTAGCAAATTAATATTGGATCGGAGAATATACGACTTCCCAGCCCGTTGTAGCTTCTCGGCTTAACTCAGGTGTATTGCGGGTTGGCGCCACACACCTGGGGTTGTTAAAAAAAAACCATGTTTTTACCTGTCACAGCTGTGACATCTATATAATAGGTATATAAAAACACGCGCGTATTCGAATACAACGTTGTGTCAAAATTTCAAAACAATCCTAGAAGAACTTTCGGAGATTTCAGATTTTGAACAAACGAACATTTACATTTTTATTTAAATAGATTTATCGATTTTCTTATTGAATCACAGGAAAACAAATCTTTTTTTTTTTTACTTATCCAAGTTATTGTTGTATAGTTGTTTTCATAACAGTTTTATGCTTTATTAGATAATAAAAATAGTTTCACTTTTCTGTACTTTTAATCCATCCTTTTCTTGTTTTTTTTTTTAAAAAGGAGATTATGGGAATTAAAAAAAAAAACCAAAGTGAATAATTTTTCCAGAGATTGTAACTGCCTTAAGTTTTTTATAGCAATCAATAAGATACTTTTGAATAAACTTATTTTCTAAAATTCAAATATAATTAATTCTAAAGTTTCAAAATATTAAAAGTTAGTGAATAAAAACAAAAACGGATAGTTTTGACATCGGTTGACTAATTTGAAGATTTAATATTTGAATCTGACTAAGATCTTCAAGAAAGAATGAACACAGGTTTTTATGTTGGTTGAATTGATCTAAACCTCTTTGATTTCATTGCTTTGTGCTACGATTGCAGTTTATTATGGATGGCAGCTATGGAATCTTGTGGATCTAAAATTTGGTGAACCATTCCCCTAAGAAAAGAAGAGGTGATAAATTAATTTGATCAATTTGATGATAACTAGATCTCAAACCTGTCAAGAGCTCTCAAAACTCTCATTCATCTTTCGTCACGATGTATGGAATTCAGATTTAATTTGATTTGAGACGTCTTGTTTCAAAAAGGGAAATATCATTCCTTACCTAGATGTCTCTGAAGCACAACGAACAGCTAACTTTATTTCGGCAGAAGCAAACCACTTAGTATATGGCTGGAAATGTTATTTTGTAGCAGGATTCCACAGCTGACCACTTCTAAGGATAAACTTACAGAGATATCAAATAATAAAGGAAAACAAGTGGACGTTTTTAGATAAATTCAGTATTTTTCCAGCTTATTTTATCATAATTCATTTTGTTATTATTATTATTATATCGAAAAAGTTTCAAACCATGGGTTTCCCCAGCGAAGACAATATGGCGGGTCAAGGACCAAAGCACATATTGCCAAGTGTATTAAAAAAAATAAAAAATAAAAAAAAAATTTTGGAAGAATAGTTAGGGATGTGTGCTTGTGTCCATAAATTTCCGAACTATGCGTGTTGTGTTGAGTACCACAGCCTTCTGGTGTTGTGCATAAGTGTTTTTATGAAGTCCTAGTGTGTTGAGGCTGTCGTGCAATGTGTGAGGCACCAGACCAGTGGCGGACAGGACGATGGGTACAACACGTACTCGGTCCTGCCGCCACTGCTTCTGGAGTTCGTGTGCTAGATCAGTGTATTTATTTATCTTGTCAGCATTAGTTTTCTGCATGTTCTTGTTGATAGGCACTGCAATATCAATGAGATAGGTCTGTTTGTTGATCTTATCAACAAGTGTGATGTCAGTTCTGTTGTGATGTATAGTTATTATTATTATTATTATTATTATTATTGTGTTTGTATGTTTCAAACCTTGGGTTTCCCCAGCAAAAACAATATGGCGGGTCAAGGACCAAAGCACATATTGCCGAGTGTAAAGACATGTGCAAGAATGATTAGGGATGTGTGGTTGTGTCCATAAATTTCCTAACTATGCGTGTTGTGTTGAGTACCACAGCCTTCTGCAGTTGTGCATAAGTGTTTTTTGTGAAGTCCTAGTGTGCTGAGACTGTGGTGCAATGTGTGAGGCACCAGACCCGTGGCGGACAAGACGATGGGTACAACACGTACTCGGTCCTGCCTCCACTGCTTTTGGAGCTCGTGTGCTAGATCGGTGTATTTACTGATCTTGTCTGTGTGAGTTTTCTGCATGTTCTTCCTGATAGGCACTGCAATATCAATGAGATAGGTCTGTTTGTTGATCTTATCAACAAGTGTGATGTCCGGTCTGTTGTGATGTATGGTTTTGTTTGTGTGAATGGGGCGATCCCAGTACAGCTTATGTGAGGATGACTCTAATAGGCTTTGTGGTATGTACTTGTAGTATGGAACCGTGTTTTTAATGAGTGTTTGTGTGCTAGCTGTTGATGAACAATCGACGCTACCTGATTGTGTCGGTGGAGGTAGTCTGGGGGAGAAGGGGACAGCCTGATATTATGTGGTCGATCGTCTCATGCGTAGTGGGGCATTTCCTGCATCTGTCGTCATGTGTGTTTGCGTCGTGTAGGATGTGTTTCTTGAAGTTGGGGATGACTTGGTCCTGTATCGCGATCATGAACCCTTCGGTCTCCCCAAACAGCTCGCCCTTTGTCAGCCATCTGTTCGACGCTTCCAAGTCGACATGAGGCTTGCTGAGTACGCGGTGATGTCTGCCATGGAGTTCCTTACGAGCCCATGATTCACGCAGCTGTTGAGTATGGGTGTTAGGGCTGATGAGTGTTGGAGAAGGGTTTTCGAGGTCCAAGGGTGTGAGGTGTGTGTCAGCCTTGACAATGGCTGAGTGGAGTGAGGAGTGTTGTGTTCTTTGGTGGAAGTGTTCCCGAAGTGTCTGTACTTGTTTTGCATGTAGGGTGATGAGGTTGACAAGTCCTCGGCCTCCCTCCTTGCGGGGAAGAGTCATCCTTTCCGTTGCGGACTTGGGGTGGTGCATGTTGTGTTTCGTGAATGTAGTGCGTGTTGTACGTTGTAGTGCTTCGAGCTCGGTATTTGTCCATGGAATTATACCGAACGAATATGTTAGTGAGGGGACGGCAAAATTGTTGATGGCTTTAATTTTATTTCTGGCGTTGAGTTGTGTTTTGAGGAGGTTTTGAACGCGAGCACGGTATGTGTTCTTGAGTGCATTTTTGATTGTGTTGTTAATGACGCGAGCTTGCTGGAAGCCCAGATACTTGTAGGTCTCTCCCTCTTCCATGGTTTGGATGGCCAACCCATGGTCCAGTTCAAAACCCTCCAAATTCGTAGTCTTCCCGCGTGTTATATGTAGCTTGCGGCATATGTCGATTCCAAATTCCATCCCAATGTCTTTGGTGAATTGTGTGGTGGCTTGTAATAAATTAATAAGTTGTGCGTTGTTTGTGGCATAGAGTTTGATATCATCCATGTAGAGTAAGTGTGTGATTTTGTATGGTGCCAAAGTGCCTGAGGTAAGCCTATAACCGTGTTTTGTATTACCTAGTCTGTGGCTCAGCGGATTCAAGGCGAGGCAGAACCAAAGAGGACTCAAGGAGTCTCCCTGGAAAATACCTCTCCTTATGGGAATGGGATCTGTAGCGACGGAGGTGTTGGAGGTGCGTAGGTGTAATGTTGTGTTCCAATTCTTCATCGTGGCATCTAAGAATGCCGTGATCTTGTAGATATGAAGAGTGTGTAGGAGCCAGGAATGAGGGACAGAATCAAATGCCTTCTTGTAGTCAATGTATGCAATATGTAAGTTCCTATTCTTCGCGCGCGCCTGCCGCAGGATTACAGAGTCAATAAGGAGCTGCTCCTTACAACCCTGGGAATTCCTGCGACAGCCCTTCTGCTGTTCGGAAAGAATGTTGTGTCTCGATGTGTGTGTAGATCTTGTCTGCGAGGCAGGAGGTGAGGAGTTTGTAAAGTGTGGGGAGGCAAGTGATTGGGCGGTAGTTAGCAGTGTTTCAGTGTTCTTGCTCTGTAGGTATGTGACACCCTGTGTGAGGAAACGAGGCATATGTTCTGGGTGTTGGATTATGTCAGTGAGTGTAAGCGCTAGCTTCCCATGCAGGGACGTGAACCTCTTGATTCAGAAGTTCTGGACGCCGTCTGCACCAGGAGCCTTCCAGTTGTGTGCATGTTTTAGTGCTGTCTGTATGTCTGCGAGAGTAATCTCATGAAAGGACATGAAGGGTAAGTGTTCAGTGAGTTGTTGTTCCTCTGTGATCCATGGTGCTTTATCATTGTGGGGGATAGGATTAGACCACAGAGACGACCAGTATTCATGTAATGCCTCGCTGGTGGGAATGTTTGTGTTGGGTGTAGTGGAGGGAGATGTAAGTGATCTGTAGAATTCTGTAATCTTTTTGCAAGTGCACTGAGTTTTTGTTTTAGGGTGTCGAGATGTTCCTGAACCTGGTTATGATGGTTTGAATGTGAAGGGCGAGTATTTATGTGCTTGAATATCTTTCTAACCTGGGACATAAGTTTCTTTGTTTTGTTTCCTGCACAGTATTGTGTGAACCTGGATATGTCTCCTCTAAGGTCGCTGATGCGGCCCTCAAGGCGACGTCTCCAAGGGGAGATGTATTCTTGTGACCGTGGAGTGGGAGGTATGTGGTGTTGTTTGATTCCAAGTGCCCGAATGGTTCCCTGTGCGGCGCAATAGAGTGTTGTGTGTATGTCTTCTAATGTTTGTATATATTGTCAAGGTGTTGTGGGATAGTGTGTGTGTGTTGAGATGGTATATGACTGTGGAGAGTTGTTTTGATGTGTGTGCTTTGGGGAGTGGAGGCCTGAGTGTCGGGTCTGTGCCTGTGTATTGTGCCAGTGCAGTGTAAAAATGATCATGTGCTTCACGTAATATGTCATTAGTTGTATTATTGGGGCATGTGTGCTGAAGGGTAGAGATTGTTTCTGTGTTTTCCAAAATGGTGTCTTCTGGTGGGGTGGGTGGGGTGTCCTGTGGTTGGATTCAGCGACTTCTTCCCTACTTTGTGCAAGTATGCATGGGAGAATAAGATTTTTTTACTACTATGATCCGCTACACGCTGTTCGCTAAGCCCTAACGATGGATAACGTGTGGTGAATGCATGGTGTAGTGCAGTGTTTCCCAACCTTTTTTGTGCTATGCCCCACCTAACGTATGTAAAGTATGCTATGCCCCACCAAATTAGATATAACTTTCACAATTAAAAAAAAAACGACTTTTTAAGTTTTACAACCAAAAAAAAAACCACTTTTAAGTTTTACAACCAAAAAAATTTTTTAATTTTCAAATTGCCCCCCTTAACAATCAAATTTCCCCCCTGTGGGGCGTACGCCTCACTTTGGGAAACAGAGATGTAGTGCCTGTCTGTATCCTGTATGTTGAGTCCCTAACTGTGTAATGGTGTAGAAGTCGCGCATAAGATCCTGGTTCATCTGCGATGACCATCGGAGGCGCTGGCGTGGTTTCCCAGTCTTGGTGGTCGTCTGCTCTGACACAGACGAAACACTTCCGACTGTTCGGGCTGGATGGTGTTGCCCGGGCATTGTGGTAGCCATACTACAGGATGGGGTGCCACTTTCTCCACCACCACCTGCGGGAGACTGTAGTATATTTTTCGAACGGAGGCCTCTGCCTAACCCCCGAACGCGGGTGACTTTATCCTGCGCCACATCCGATGCAGCATGATCTATATTAGAACGAGTTCTCATCATGGATGGTTGGACCCTTTAACCTACCCTAAAACTAGTGTAGTTCCCGCCCCCAGAGGAGGTAGGGTCCATGGGGGCTTATTATTATTATTATTATGGACACTACAAAACAATGTGTATCACAGCTGCCAGTTGTTTAGCTGGTGTTGGCCTTCAAACGCATCGAATTCTTCCCAAGAATCTAGGATGTCGTAATGTATCGGCGCAAAATATGTGCTGATCCAAGCAGTGCGGCTTTTTGGAGTTGACCGATGGAGATTTTGTCAATATTTAGATCTTGTAAGTGCTTACCAAGGTTTTTTGGTATTATTATTATTATTATTATGTAAAAAGTTGGATATTAGATAATATTAATTAATAATTTGTTAATTTTATGTTGTGCTAAATTGTTTTTCGTTGATATTTTTGTTTCAAATTGTTTGAGGATAAATTGATTTTGTAATTTTTATAAAATTTATTTAAATGTAATTTTTGTAATATAATTATTATGTATTAAAATAAATACAGCACCTGTTGATAGGAATTTAAATTCCTAACGGGACTGAAATGTAATTTAAAATAACTAAGAAATAATAAAAGAAATAATTATTATTATTATGCACAAAACAATGTGTATCACAGCTGCCAGTTCTATAGCTGGTGTTGGCCTTCAAACGCATCGAATTCTTCCCAAGAATCTAGGATGTCGTAATGTATCGGCGCAAAATATGTGCTTATCCAAGCAGTGCGGCTTTTTGGAGTTGACCGATGGAGATTTTGTCAATATTTAGATCTTGTAAGTGCTTACCAAGATTTTTTGGTATAGCACCCAATGGGCCGATAACCACTGGAACCACCACTGCCGGCTTGTGCCATACTCGTTGAACCTCGATTTTTAGGTCTTGATACCGTGGGATTTTTTCTAGTTCTTTTTCTTCCACTCTACTATCACCAGGTATGGCTATATCAATTAGCCATACCTTTTTCTTTTCTATCACTGTCAAATCTGGCGTATTGTGTGCTAAGATCTTATCCGTTTGAATTCTGAAATCCCATAGTATTTTCACGATATCATTTTCAGTCACATTGTTTACTGTATGTTCCCACCAGTTGTTTGTTGTTGCAATGTGATAATTTTTGCAGATGTTCCAGTGAATCATCTTTGCAACTGCATTATGCCGTGTCTTATAGTCGTCTGTGCAATTTTTCTACATGAGCTGAGAATATGATCCACTGTTTCATCAGATTCTTTGCACAATCTGCACTTTGAGTCCGTTGACGATTTTTCAACTTTTGCTTTAATTGCATTTGTTCGTAAAGCTTGTTCTTGAGCAGCTAGAATTAAGCCCTCTGTTTCTTTTTTTAATGTTCCATTCGTAAGCCAGGCCATATCCATATCTACTTTTCCTTTGATGTTTTTAAGAAATTGGCCATGTAATTTTTTATCTTGCCAGCTTTCTATCCTTGTTTTAATTGCATTTTGTCGATAATCTTGTTTTGTTTTATTTACTTTTAGTAAATTTTGTTTTGTAACTGCAATAAGCATTTGTTCTTGACTGCTTTGTACATAATCTGCCAGTGCATCTTTTTCTTCTTCTACTGTTTGTTTAACTTGCAATAATCCTCTACCTCCAGTTTGACGGGGTAGGTATAATCTATCAATGTCACTGCGCGGATGCAACGAATGATGAATTGTCATTAATTTTCTTGTTTTTCTGTCCAAAATGTCCAATTCAGCTTTAGTCCAGTTGAGACGCTGAAATCCAATCACTTGTTAACATTGTCCGCATCTTTAGCACTGATATCTCTATGGAATTTGGACTAGAAAAATGTGCAAGTGTAGCATTAAAAAAAGGAAAAATTTTGCACAGTGATGGAATTGAAATGCCAAATGGCCAAATTATTAGAAACAATTATTATTATTATTATTATTATTATTATTATTATTATTATTATTATTATCATTATTATTATTATTATTATATTATTAATACATCTTTCTTTTTCATTCAATATACTGAGACATTTCCTCAAGATAATGAAGAAAATGAAGCTAATTCCAATCAATTGGAAACCCACGAGAGAGAAGAGAGAGAGAGGTTTTTAATCAATTAATTAATTCTTTCTAATTCTTATTTGGTTTTAATTTGTTTACAACTTATTCGTGATTTTATGATGATTGGTTGTATTATTGGTTTGTTGTAAGAATGATTTCCTAGTGGTTGGTATTTAAGCTATATTGAAATAGTGTCTTAAAAAGCTTGAATATGTACAAATAAATTTAATTGTCTTTTTAAAATGAACGCAATTTTTAATTTCCACTCTCTTAACACATTTTGTTTTACTTAACAGATGATCTGTATTGGCTTTGGTCACTGTACTTTTTAATATCAAAAGTGCTAAGTTCACTTTCAAAACCGGAAAACCTTGAGTAAAAAACAAAACAAAAAATTTACTTATTTATAGCTAGAAAGAAAATTCTGATAGAAAAGTCATAATCGTGCAGACACATTTTGTAATTGTTTTCTGATTTTAAGAAAAATATATTTTTAATGAAGTTGTCCAGTTCTGAAATTTAAGACCACGTTTATATAAAGAAGAATATTTAAATATTAAATGTTGACACTAATCATGTAATTAACTCTAATTTAATTATTGAATTAATTGATTAAAGTAGAATAGAAAAGTAACCAACTCTGAGTTCATTCATAAAAAAAGGGAAGAGTTAAAAGACTATCTAAACCCAAATAGAGTGAATTTTTCTCTAAACCAAAACCACTAAGAAAACAGGTATCGTAATTTACAAAGAATTCCATTTTTCCAGAATTTCTTTTATGTATTTTAGTCATTTTGTAAATTAGTTCTGTTCATCTGTTATTAACAATATTATTCTGTTGTTAATTTGAACTCTTCGTTTTTAATGATTTATTTTCTCTTTTATTCTTTTTCTTATTATTTTTATCAGAGGTGTTGAATGGAAAGTTCCAATTTACTTAATTTTTTTATCTATTTTACTTTTTATCCTTCTTTTTACTGGTTTTATTTGATTAAATTGCAATAAAGTCAAAAACTAATGATTTCTTTCATTAAAAGTTTGTTCTTTCTAGCTGGTCTTATTTGCTTCTTTTTTTGATTATTGCTTGTAATTGCAGTGAACTATTATGTATTTTGCAACAAGAGAGACAATAACTTATTAGTTATTAATGAAATGCAATAAAACGAAGTGTCCGGAAATCTTTTATTATCTTGTAAGATTGTGGTCCAGATCGTATAGACTTTTTACAAGCTTTTGCAGAAGTGATGTTCCTGTTTCTTGGAATTTTTCATGGCATTTACAAAGATAGTTATTGCAACTAAGGTGAAGCTAATGATACAAATTAAAAGATTCTAGATAAAGGATTATTAAATACGTTGCTACTTTAAGTTTATCTTCCGTTAAGTGTAATGTAATTTTATCCTATTTAATATAGAATTTCTCGGAAATATTAGTTGGGATTTTCTCTAACTTAAAAAGAATCCTATATTAATAGTATAATAATTTTAATTAAAAAAAATTAATCAAAGATTCTTTTTGTTCTGATTTATAATAACAAGAATATAAGAATGTTTGCTTTCACTTGTATGTTTTCTATACATGTTAATCTTCTTAAAAACATTATGTTTTACTTTTTAGAAGGATATGATTAAAAACGCTTTTCTTGTATAGATTTAGTGAGTTTTCTCTTCTAATAACACTAAATAGAGATAATCGTAGAAGTTTTTTCAGATTAATTTAAATTTCTTCCTTGAAGCCCTAGTTTTAGGTTTAATTTTGGATTTTTGTTAAGTTCAGTTGTTTCGGTTTTTTTTTAGTGTTTTAAAAGTCATTTTAAAAATTATGTTTTCTATTTTCATCATAAAATTTAAATCTGTTGCTTCTTTTAATAACTATTTATTAAGCTCTACACATGCGCCAGATTTAAAGCAGGCCTACATTGCTGAATTGATTTACGTCGCTGAATTGATTAGTAATTTGTTCTAGTAAAATATACGGAGACAATAAGAAGACATGTGGCTGACTTTATCTCTGTATGTCCTTGTTTGCGAGAAAATGATTAAACATTTTTTTTTCTACTTTCGTAAAAACTTTTAAATAAGATTAACTGGAACCCAAGTCCTGGAGGCCTAGCGGTTTAATGGGATAATAATAAAAAGTAGTGCTTTCGGCGAAAGTTCGAATTCACCATAAGTTGGTCATTTTTTTTAGATAAAAAAGATGAAAACACTATTTATTTATTTATTTTTTTGGAATCTTGTTATATTAGTTTAATAATTGGTATAATGAATGTAAATGAATTGCTATATTTGTGTAAGCATTAGTTTTGTGTTTGATTAGAATAAATTTCCTTATTTTAAATTATTCCAGCATGTATAAGAAAAATAATAAATAAATAATAAATAAATAAATAAATACACTGATGCCATCTATTGTCACTAAGAAATACGAAGACGCGGTAGATTTGAAATATTGGCCACTGGGACCCAGGTTCAAGTTATTTCTGCTAATAAAAATCCTTTTTAGGTCACTTTCTCGGAAATAAGGACCTATGGAGAGAAATCCGAAACACGTGTGCTCTGATTTTGTTATAGATTTATCAGAAAAATCCCCAATCAATTCCACAACATCGATCTAGAAACGTCTCCTTGTTACTTTATATAGAATTTTACTTATGAAATTGACTTCATTCAATCGTATAGATACGTAGAACAATTATTGGATTTCCGTAAAACTATTTAAAGGTTTTCTATTTACCGTATTGTCCGGCGTATAAGACGACTTTTTAAACCAGGAAAATCTTCTCAAAAGTCGGGGGTCGTCTTATATGCCGGGTGCTGAAACTTATATGGCGAGTATATCCCAAACTCTATATTTTAATTGGAAAAATTGAGGGTCGTCTTATACGCCGGACAATACGGTACGCTTTTACTGACTGGAGAGTAATGCTCGAAGGTGTTTCCCCCACAAGGGGGTGTCAGTTGGTCTCTCAGCACTTGGGCTCGCCCGTCAAAGGAGCCCAGCTTATCACTTGTAGACGTTTTTTTATAATAAAGTCTACTCATCTGTTATTGCAATGTTTCCATGGAGCGGTCCTGCATTACAATATTTGATCATTAATCAAGACTTTCTACTACACTTATTCAACAATGGATATCATGTTCACGACTTTCTTAAGGGTCACATTACACTTCAGCTTTCATTATAACTGAACCTAAGCACTTGTTTCTTTATGCCATTTTATAATTGAAAACATTCAAATTTTTAAAGAAATTGTAAGAAACATGAACTCGTGTGGTGTTTTCACAATATTTTTGGCTAAGAATCTATGATTTTGACCTTAATATGGACGGGTGCCTGTTATTGCATTTTGAACCTGGGCCCAGAATTTGATGGGGGGGGGGGGGGAGGCGAAGTCGTTTTCGTGATTATTTCATTGGTTTTGCACTAACGAAATTAAGCTAAATTTAAAAACTAATGAGAAATCTTTTATTTAATAAGCGAAACAAATTATCAGAATTTAGTTATAAATGAAACGATGTATATATTACGCTAAAATACCGAAGTGTATTTCACAAATTTATTGTGACTTTTATAGATAACTTAATTATAGTCTATATATATTCTAATTTAATGTATTAACATAAGTGTATAAGTTTATAAGTGTTATATATATATATATATATATATAAAAGTAAAACTTTCAAAACTAAATATAAGATTATTATTTATTAATTTTTGTTTGATAGTTTATTTATTTGTTTGGAAATTTGTTTTTCTTTTGTGTTTTAATGCGTTAGACATTATATAATAAGTTTCATTCTTAAAATTCTTAAAATTCAAGTAATTTACAGTGAAATGATCGATGAAAAGCCTATACATCAACAGAAAAATCAAATGAAAAAAAGTCCAAATCGTTTATTCTGAGAAACTCAAACATTAGATTTCTTTTAAATAAAAAAAAGATTCAGAATTACTATTAAAATAATAATCAAAAGATATAAAAAAAAAGCAGAAAAGATATGATAGATATAATGAGAAAGCCAATGATGTTCAATGTTGTAATGTTGTAATTTTAATTTTTACTTTGGAAGTGCAATAATAATTAAAAAATAATTAATTTCAGATTTGGATTAATTAAACTCTTAATCCATAATTCAATGTAAAAAGTCCATGATTACTAATTTTATATTATTTTATCGTTCTTATTTTAATACTAATAGTAATTATAATACCACGGACTTCATAATGGTTCAAAGAGAAAACTTCAGATCTAAGTAACTCTTTGAATGAATTTTGATTATATATATCGTTTCGTTTTTTAATTTACTGAAATAAAACTTAGTTTATGAAAAATAAATAAACGGGCACCACACAAAAACTATTATTTTAAAAAATATATTACAATTTAAAAATACACAAACGTTTTCCGGACGACCAGCAACTCTTTCTGAAGTGCCATAATACAATAAAGAAACTGGGGAAATAAAAACCCAGATACTAAGTAAGCAGGAACGTGTGACCATAAGACATTAAACAAAGCATAACAAAAAAAAATAAAGGTGGGGATATGACTTTTAATGTTTTTTTTGTAAAAAAAAAATAACAGTTTGTATACATGCAAAAATAACACAAATATATTAAAATAAAGTAATTAAATACATTAAAATATCCACATAAGTATCAATTCATTACAATTACAGTTGACTCGCGATAATCCGACATTTGACAGTTCGACACGCTCGGTAGTCCGACGCAGGTTGGTTCGAAACCGACCCGATTGAGGCGGCCACGGAGGTGAAATGCACAATCACTTGCGATGAAGTTATTCTCCGCACATCATTGGTTTCATGACGTAATTATAATAACGGGATTAGCATAGTCGAGCCCATGGCCCATATTACCAATATGCTCTACTGTGATGTAATTTTGATTTCTATTGCGAATAGCCAGGGCTGGTTGAGGCATTCGCTTTTTTACGGACTGGCGAGTCTCCCTGATATATCGATATGGGCCCTCTATGCACGGGAGCGCAAAAACCACTCCCTTCGGATAATTTTGCTCATTAAAGTTTTCTTTAGCGCTAAGAAAACGTAAGCCTAATAGGAGAAGTAAGGGTGATGCTGAATTTTTTCAAAATCAAAAAGGTCAAAAAAGAATCCTATTTTATACTAACTGATGTCAACTGCATTACAATTACTTATGGAAACCGTAATAAGAAATTGTAATGAATTGATACTTATGTGGATATTTTAATGTATTTAATTACTTTATTTTAATGTATTTGTGTTATTTTTGCAAGTATCCAATACTGTTATTTTTTCTTGTTATGCTTCGTCTTATGAGTATCCGTAGTTCTTCCCCACGGGAGTTGTCGTTCAGTGGTCTCACGTTGGATGTGAATTTGGTATCGACCTGACGTACCTTCAAATATGAGCTCGTCTACTTCCAGTCACATTTTCATGCTGACTTATGGCCAAGTGCACCAAACTTCAATTAATTTTGACGGCTGCATAGCTAAAATTAGTGGGGGTGCTGCTGCATAAAAATTTTAGCCTTTGCTTTAAAATTGTGTGAAAGGAAACAAACATGTATAAAAAGAAATTTATCAAGTTTCTGAATAAATTTTCTTTTTATACATGTTTGTTTCCTTTCACACAATTTTAAAGCGAAGGCTAAAATCTTTCTGGAGCAGCACCCCCACTAATTTTAGCTACGTCCACAATGCAGCCGTCAAAGTTAATTGAAGTTTAGTGCACATGGCCACTAGTATCTGGGTTTTAGGCTTCTGATACCGTGAAGCCTTATATCCCCGCTTTGTCTGTCTGTCTGTGGACAAGTATCAACTCAGCATGCACGAGGGCTAGATACTTGATTAGGGTGTCGTTGAAAAGGTCTTGCCAAGAGTAGTTCAGAGCCGTAGAGTTTGTGTCTCTAGCTGGTCGGGCTCCAAGGTAGCGATAGCGATTAGTAAACCAATCACAATGCTTCGCAACGGCTTCTGATACGTGAATGAAGAACATTATTCAAAAGTTATTGAATTCAGTCTATTAACAAGGTTTGAGCTAAGAATGACGATTATTCC
>JAFIDM010009631.1:131322266-131332334 GCA_023159025.1 Thereuonema tuberculata | reverse complement strand
TGTGTGTGTGTGTGTGTGTGTGTGTGTGTGTGTGTGTGTGTGTGAGTATGATGACCGACATAAATTGTCCATCAAGACTTTTACTAACTTCTATTAATCAAATATTTTTACATAATCAAGTATCGATAAACATCATTTCAAAATGCAGACCTAGAAGAGAATCTCTTTTGTGATAGACTTGAGGCTAATTGCAAATAGGCGATTGTCATTGCAAGTAGAAAGCCTCGTAATGTCTTCAGTCTTATTAAAGGTGAGAACCGTCATAAGTTGGCAGATAAGCAGGCGTCGTTGTGTCATTACAAAGCAATCGCTACATCTTCTCTGAACAATTTCAGCGGTACACGATCATTAATGATAAAAATCTAACGAAAACTTTTTAAGAATATTTGATTTAAAAACTAAAATCGTTGGGAAAAAATGGCAGTAATGAGGTCATTCATTTGTTTGTAACATGAATTTTTTATTAAAAATAAATTGCATAGTTAGATTATCTACACATTTATTCCAAAGCATTTCGTTTACAACATTAATAGAAATTATCATCATACTTTATCGTCTGATATTTGTAAAGCATTAGAATGTTATTAATGTAATGATAATTTTGGAAAACTGTATTAAAAAAAAACCATGATACATCAGTTATTTTGCTTGAAATGTTCTTTTTATTTGTGTTTTAACTTCTATTATCCATTTGTAGATGCAGTACATCCTTCTTTGTTGGGTTTGCCTGATGGGCGTATCTGTGATGACAAGGAAAGCAGAAGGAGTTCCTCCGCCCCAATGCGAGTCGAACGAGCCAATGTCCCCCAGGTTGCATAAAGTCTGTTCAGTGCTGAAGGCCATTAGCGAATTCACTGCCAATTTGGAGCAATATTGGGACGAAAGAGGTAAGATGCGTTCTAGATATTTTACTTCAATCCTGTACACAAATAATTTGATGTTCTAAGTATATTGACTTAGTTTTGACATCTTTTTATTCCATTTTTTTATAACTAAATGTTAGTTATACAATCGATGGGTGGATTTAATGACGTCAAAAGGGAAGAACCAGGCATGAACCACGTGTTTCTCCGGTTCGGCAAAAAGCGCTGACAAAATGTACAAGGTAGGTAGTATAGTAAGATTAATCCGTGTGATATATATCCTATATCTACTTAGCCTTCCAGTAGAGTATTCTTCTCTTTTGATTTACAGAAACGCTTCTCTGATTGTGATACTGAAATCTGCTAAGTTCATCTTTAAATAATAATAATGGCAAATTTAATGTGCAGAATAAATATAATAAACAATCTGACACGTAGCACAAAACAAAAAAACTATGTTAACAAATTAAGATCATTACATAATGCTGTGTATTAACGGGTGTGGAAAACAAAATATAGACGACAGCACACTTTGAAATAACAAAGAGTTAAAATTTAAAACATTAAACGGTTACATGTTTCGGACAGTACTTCCACCAGCCATCATCGTTGTACTGGATACAAAGTAATATAACAAATTAATCTCTAAAGAGATGACGACAGCCAAAGCTACAAACATCGCAAGCGTAGTAAAACCAGACAAAATCAGAGATAAACATACTCAAAACTTAAAAAAATACAATAAATAAAAAAAAAAATATAAAAAATCATTAACAAATTTTCAAGAAATTAAAAATTTAAAAATTAAAAAAACCAAAAAAAAACAAAAAACCTTCTCTTAAACCTTGAAACCATATTCTAAAATTCTATCAACTGAAAGCATTGTATTGTAGGGTCTATATGTTTAATGAGTGGAATAAGGGTAGATTTATTTCGCTTGATATGAAGGAATTGTTTACTAGTATTTCACAGTCCCTTACTATGGAGGTTATCTTTTAGAATTGATGCTTTAGAGCAGGGTTTCTCAACCTTTTTTTACCCATGGACCCCTTTTCCCTTCTTTTTTTTTTGGTGGATTTCTCATAGCTATTCGATAAAAGAAAAAGTAAAGGGATTCTATTAATAATCAATGAAATAGTAAATGATTATGCTTTATTTTGAATGAAAACTAATTTAATAAAATTCTATGGAGCATTTATGCACACTGGTAAATAATTCATAATAAACCATTTTAAAATAAGTGTGATTAATGAGATCCCTGTGGACCCCGAAGAATATTACATTGACCCCCAGGGTCTATGTGGACCCCGATTGAGAACCACTGCTTTAGAGCAAGAAGGTAACAGTACTCAGGGCCCCCACAAGGGGGAGTCAGTTGGTCCCTCAGCACCGGAGCCCGGTCGTCAAAGGGGCCCGACCTGAGGTATAAACTGAACAAAAATTATATGAATTAGCCCATCACTTCTAGCCTTTTTTTATTTTCTTATAATCAAGTCTACATTTGATATACACTATTTTTCTGCTTTAATCGTCTGCATAGAGCGGTTCTGAATTACAATCTTTGATCATCAATCGAGACGTTCTACTACACGTATTCATCAATGGATATCATGTTCACGGTTGTGTGTAAGAAAGTCTTATTCACGACTTCCTTAAGGGTCACATTACACTTGTTTCTTTAAGCCATTTTATAATTGAAAACATTCAAAATATTAAAGAAATTAAAGAAATTGTAAGAAAAAAATAATAAATATGATTAATTTAAAGTTGAATCAGCTTATGAATTCCCAGAATAAATTTACCAGCATTTTTTACCTTTTAAGTAAATATAACCTGTGTGTGGCATCTTTAAAAAGGAGAAATATGAAATCGTGTGGTGTTTTCGGGATATTTTTGGCTAAGAATCTATGATTTTGACCATAATATGGGAGGGGGCCCGTTAGTGCATTTGATATATGGGTCCTGAATGTGATGTGTGGGCCAGTACTGCAATTGATGTGTAATGTAATGTGGTGAGCGTGGGTGGCATGACTGCCGAGCACGTCGACCTGAAAGATCTTTTATACTATCCCACGGAAAGAAGGACAGACGAAGAGAAAGACTGAGAAAGGACGGTGTGAGAAATGCAGGGGAAATGGGAGAACCCAGGAAAACCTGCCCAGCGCGGATCGTCCACCATCAACGAAACCCACATGAGACTCGGTACTCAGGTGAGAGGGCAATTGATGTTAATAAGGTTGGAATTTTGCTGAATTGAGTCGCAATTTTTTAAATTTAAGGGACAGTATTTTCCAGCAGTGTAATGATGTTTTCATGGGTCTCCCCTTCTCAGCTGTTCTCGCCGAAATAGTCTTGGCTTTTATTGATATGAAAGCAACGGCCATTCCAGAGGTGAGCAATAATATTTTCTTTTATAGGAGATACGTCGATAATTTTTTGATTTTTAATAAGGAGGCGAATGCTAATAGGATTGTGAACCGATTTAATTGTAACAGTGAACATATTCAGTTTACGTGTGAGGAAGAGATTGAGTCCAAAATTGCGTTTTTGGATGTATTAGTGTGTCGATATGATGATTCCATTCGTACGACTGTGTTTCGTAAAGAGGCTTAAGTGGGTATTGCAATACACACAAACTCGGCAATTCCAATTGGATTAAAAAAGAACGCAATTGCGGTGGCTGTCAGAAGGGCGTTCATTATAGCTTCCCATTTTGATTTATTTTTGAATGAAATTAGCATAATTAGAAGATTGGCAAAAGAGTACGGATACAAAATTGGGTTTATTGATGAAACAATTAGAAATGCTTTGGAATTTACAGTCTTCGTGTTAAAAATAGTAATTCCAATCATTATTTAAGTAGTCCTTATATGTATTTGAAAATGTTAAAAGGGTTATTCAAAAAATTAATGCACAAGTGGTTGGAAAGATCAGGAATACGATTGGTAATTTCATTGCCGGAAAAGATCAGGAAGCTTTGCCGGCGAAGTTTATGAAAGGTTGTGCATATCTGATTCCTTGTGTGGGCCACGATTGTTTTTATGTGAGGGAGTCACGGTGTCCTTTACTTGTGAGACTTAATGCAGTTACAAAAGGTAATAGGGCTTCTAATACAGCCGAGCATGTTAATTTTGGCAAACACGAATTGGATATTCATCATGTCAAAGTTTTGGCACAGCAGAATGACACTTACATTAGAAGATTTATTGAATCTTATTTTACTTTGAAAACAAAGTCCCTACAATTCAATGCTTTCAGTTGAAAGAATTTTAGAATATGGTTTGAAATTTTAAGAGGAGGAATTTTTTTTTTTTTTTTTTTAATTTTTTTAATTCTTTCAATTTTTTTTATTTTTTTATTTTTTATTTTTGAGTAAGTCTACCTCTGGTTTTGTGGTTTTGTCTGGTTTTACTACGATTGCTCTGTTTAAGGAATTGTAGGTTTGGCTGTCGTCATCTTTTTAGAGATTGATTTGTTATATTAGTTTGTATCCAGTACAATGATGATGGGTGGTGCAAGCACTGTCCGAAACATGTAACTGTTTATTGTTTTAAATTTTAACTTTTGTTATTTCAAAGTGTGTTGTCTACATTTTATGTTTAGGATCATAACATGTTTCGAGGATCAAAGCGATCCTCTTTCTCAAATGAATAACATAAAGGAAATGACAGATACATTAAAGGAGTCTTACGTTGTGACATAACGAGGGGTCAATCAGCGAGCCGGTTAATGTCCGTTATGTCCATGGGATGTATCAGCACACATCGAAGGCCACGAGACCTTGCCGTCAGCAGGGACGGGGCCGAGTCGCGGAGGGAACAGATTATGATGGCTCGAGGATCTTCTTCCGACTAGTCGAATCTAAAATAAGAAGATTAAGAAAAAAAAAGAGGATAAGAAAAGAAAAGAAAGAAAAACGGCGGACCATAAAAGTAAACAGAAACAAGAGAATATAATAAATACAAATAAAAAGATTAAAAACGAAACGGGATAAGGCATAAGAATGGAAGAAAAAAAAAGACGGTAAAGCATAAGGATGAAAGAGAACGATAAATCATGAGAATGAAAGAAAAACGAAAACAAAAAAAGCAATTCCTTTCTATCCTCACTATTTGTTTTCCTTTTTTTTTATTCAATGTGTCTCATATTGTAGGGCATTGGTGACCGAGATGTCTGTATTGTAGAATTACGTCTTAATTATTAGAGTTTCCAAAAATTTCCTTAGGTAAGAGTCCTTTTCATTGCCAAAAACAATCGGGTTGTTAATGTCCAAAGTATCGTTGTGATGGACAGCTGTCATGTATTGCTGGTTGTTATTTTTTACCACCATAACATGCTCAGAAAGTCTTCAGTTTTCTTTGGGTTTCTCCTACGTATAGGCATGTAGTGTCTGCTGACAACTGACATTTGAAACCATAGACGATCCTTGTTGTGTTCAGCTTTCTTAATCTCATCGCACTTGAGCACATGACCAAGTTTATTTTTGAATTTACATGCTAGCCGTATATTGTCTCATCATTATTGGCTATAGTCTCCTGTATATCCATTCGTCACACTCCATACTTTTGTATTTTATGTTGCTGCTGGATTTGTCGTCATTGCAATCCTGTTCTCCTAGCCGTTCTATATGTTTTCTCACAAATGTGATGGGGAAGTTGTTCATTAAGAATATTTTTTGAATGTTAGTTATTTCTTCATTTAATAATTTGTAGGTGGAAGATATCCTGATTGCTCTTTTTACCGTTATTTGTATTGTGTTTATCTTATATGTCATTGGGATTCATGCCATAACGTTGATGGTAATTCCTGAAAATGATGGTTTTCCGTATACAGTAGTGTCGTAAGTATGACTATTTCTTTTAATGAGGACGTCCAAAAAAGGCAACTTGTTCATGCGCTCTTCCTCCATATTGAATATAATGTCTTTATGTATGCTGTTAAACATGTCTAAGACTTTATTTTTCTTGTCCTAATTAATGATAAGGAATAGGACATCAATATATCTGCTTAAATGCGCTGTGTTGCCAGATACCTCTTTGTGAGCCCATGTCCTCTATGTATCTTTGTGCCCTCTATGTATATCATAACACATTCCGCTAAGGCTGCGGATGATGGCAATCCCAAAAATAAGACTTTACCCTGTCTGTAGTCATGGCCGTTAAAGGAGAACAATTGCAACTCAAACAGACAAACGCACTCTTAATAAGCACCATTTTATCGCTGATATTACATTCCACGCTGTTGAAAGTGTTCATGGCAGCAAATGCATGTTTAAACGCTTCCTCAATTAAAGGCAAAGATAAAGATGTAAGTTGAATGACACCATCTCATAGTCAGGGGAATTCAACATGCTGTTGGATGCATTAAATTTCGATTTGATGTTAAAAGTGTTTAAATTGTTGACGATGAATTTAGCCAATTGTAAGCAACGATAGGTCTAATTCTATAAATCCCATCTTCTTTTGGCTGATGCACTTTAGGTAATCCTCTAAAATTCGGTAATTCCATATTGGATTTAACCATGCAATTCCATTCCCGCCTTGGAAATATGATCATTGTTGAGTAATTTCTGTATTGATTTGTTCATCTTGATCAATAGATTTTGATGTTGTAATTTACTATGAAAGATCAATAGCAAAATGCAAGCTCTGTCAAGAAATTAAATAATATCGTACTTAGGTTTTTTTTTTTTTTTTTAGGAATTGATAGGAAACAGTTTTAGGAACTCTCAGAAACTTATTTGTCATGTTATTTAAACCTATGATTGAGTCTCCTTCATATTAATTGATTATGAGTCATGTACTTTATGGAATGCTCTAAATTTATACCAAAAATCACTGTAAAGAACAGGGAATCAATGTAGAATAATGATTCCAAATATATTGGCTTATATTGGCATAAAATAAAACAGGAAAAAAGTGGTTTCATGATGCGCAGGAAACCATAGCAACACAGTCCTAGTTTCATTGTCAGTCACTTCCTGTGAAATAGGAAGTGACAGCAGACCGGAATTCGTATTTTTTACCCCTTCAACAAATCATCAGGATTCCAATACAGTATCACTCATGTCTGATCGACTTGTAGTTGACCTGTAAAGCTGATTGACATATTTTATTTTCAGTCACTTCTACTTCTTGTGGAATGTGTAGTTAAGGCTAGAGAGATGGTAATGTATTAATAAGCCTTCTTAAAAGCTTCCGCCAACCTTTACACTTTGTATACGGGGTCGCTAAAAAGAAGTTTCATTTTTTTAGTTTTTTCATTATTTTGTAGAATCTCAAAACTTACACGAAACGAAACAGCTCATTAACTTTGTAGTGGCGAACAGTTTATCTTGGCAAATTTCTTAAATTATCGAACAATGATGTTCAATGAACTTACAGATTTTGAAGAAAGTTTTCGTCTTCTCGCCTAGATTCTAACAAGAATTTATCAGTTGCCACTAAGAAGGTAGACATCAGTTCTAAGATGTTTATCCATGTGTCATGACATCAGTGCCTACCAAGAGACATCGAATCAAAATTCGAACCCCGGTATCAACTATATAACTTTGCCCTCGGACAAAATTAAATGTCCTTCTAGTATCGTAAACAGATTACATATGTTTACATCGTCTTTTTTTCATCGTCCACGTTCCTCTTTTTATAGCCCTAACTCAGAAAGAAAAAATGCACGGCATCTTACAAAATTATATTATAGATATACTGGTAGCCTATTAATTGATTATTAACTTCTTTAATCATTATTGATTGTGTAGTTTTGATTAAGAATACATTTATTTTTGAAATAACTACAATTTAAGCCAACAGGTAGTATCAAATACAACGAGTAACATCGTTTGTTTTTGTTTTTAAAAAAATATACTTGCAATTCGCTAAAAATTTCTTAAAGGATTTTAAAATAAAAAATGAAATAAAGAAATAAAGCTGGTGCGATTATTGTGAATCTTAAAAATTCTTCCTTTGCTCCTTGTTTTGGGTTTTGGAATATAAATCTTGAATATTTCAGATTCGACATTGTATTACAGTACTTCTGTTTTATTTATTACAGTTTCTATTTCTGTTTGTGTTAATGAATGTGTAAAAATGAGTATTACAAATGGGAATTTGGTTTTTAAACTAATATCGCTTTTAGCGAATAAAATAAATGGAATTCCGAAAAAATAACATTAATTATACAGGGTGGCGCATATAAAACAGGCCCCAATAGGCATTTCTTTTTGTTCTGTATTATCATTTTGGGGCCGGTTTTTTTGTGCGCCACCCTGTATAATTGTTATAGTAAAGATTTGAATGTAGTTTCAAAGTAAAACATCATTAAAAATGAATAGAGATTAAAATTTAAAATTGTCAAGCTATATACAAGACATTTAATGTATAAAATGATTAAGAAATTCTTTTATGGGCCCGATGCGGTAATTTTTTCCTTCGTTTTTATATGCATAGACAAAAGAGGAGAGATGAAACTTTTATTCCTGAACTCTACGTATTTAAGACTATTAAAACGTAATGGAACTCAATCGCATGTTAGAAAGAATTATAATGGTACTATGACTCATTCTCTATCTTACCTAGCAGAGACTTGCCGAGGATTTGGAATGGGTTATGATGATCTTAACCGTTCAATCAGAGGTTGTATTCCTTTATCTTCGGACAGGGAGTTACAACAAAACAATAGGTGTTTCAATCAAAACAAAAGAAGTACAAAATGCTAGATTTCTTCCATTTTCACATGAAATGGATAAGTTAAAATCTCTACAACGCCCTCACTGTACCTACATACATATATACATATTTCGGTCATTTCGAATTTTAGCATATTTAATTCATTGTCATAATTTTTTCAAAGAATTATCTTTTATTATTATTAACATACTGTGCCAAACAACAACAAATAATACCGAAAAGTTGTAAACATGTACTGTGATAAAATAAGGGGGAAAATATTTACTCAATCGCATGTTAGAAAGCTTTTGGCGCAAAGCGCCAACAGCGCCGAGCGAAACGTGTGTGCCGACTAGCTGTAGTTTAGGTAAGTTGAGGTTGACCCCTTCCAGGATATTATATTGAAAAATGTTAAAAATTAGATTACCTGGTTCGGTAATTTTTTAAATTTTCCAATACAAATATCCTGGAGGGGGTCAAACCTCAACTTACCTAACCTACAGCTAATCGGGACACATGCTTCTCTCGACCTTAAGCTCATACTAAGTTTTTGTTTCGTTTGGAAATACAACAGAAAATATATACTTTCAAAAACTTTGTGTATTAAGATAGGGCCACAAGGGACATTACACATTTTTAATTCAATACGGTAAAATACGAATATTGGTTCGGCTAATAATTAAATATGGTAAAATACAAAATTACTCATATTTCTATACATGTAGGCCTATCTAATAAAGGTCAAGAAAGAATCAGTTTAAGTGATTAAATTTACTCTGTGTTTTTGTCTCTATCTTTGTGGAATTTTATCCATAAGGATAAAGTTCAAGCTTTTAAAATTAAAGTTTAAGCTTATTAGTATATATTGTATATTGCTATTTTTTTTTAATTAGGGATAATTAATTATTTTCATTAATTACTAGGTCGAAGATCGCTGTCTTGGATACGAAATTCCACCGGAAGTTCCCACGTTGCATTTTTCTTCCGATATGACGTCGTCAGAGCACCCTGTTGTGAAGTTGTTTCATCGTTGTGAGAACGCGAAGCACAACACATTCCTTGTGACGCATTTTTGTTTAATGTGCTTTTGATTCATAATCGAGAATAATAAAAGAGCGACGAAATACTCGAAATTATCATTTTAAATCATCTTCATTTGTCCAATGTTTTTATTATCACTCCGTCACTAATCCCAGCTACAGTAGAGATGTACATTTTTGCAATTGCACCCATTGCTGTAAATTTTGCTCTTTCAGTTGGATCAATGTTTTAATAAAACTTTTGTTTAAATTTTTGAGACTCAAAATTAGTTCTGTGTTGTTAACAAATGAATAAAAATGTCTTACAATAATGGTATAATATAACGATAAAAAAGAGTTTATTATAATAATATATATTATTAATATATATAAACTTCTAAGACTCATAATGAACAAAATATGTATTTCTTTTATTTATTAAATAAGTACTGCTGCGAATTTTCGGATCACTAAACCTCCATATCCCTTTTCAAAGCTTCTTACAGTCCCCGCGCTGAATAA
>JAFIDM010009631.1:131296795-131311484 GCA_023159025.1 Thereuonema tuberculata | reverse complement strand
ATATAATTATAATTACTTCAATAAATATGAGTTGGGCTCATGTCAATAAAATGAGTAGGATAATATTGTATATTTTTTTAATTAATCAGGTATTTATATCTTTATTTATTCATCAGGCTTTGCAACGTTTGATTTCATATTATTTTTCCACTTTAAACTGTAATTTGATGTTTATTTAATTTAATTATATAATTTAATTTTTAAAATGTAGGCCTATCTATACAGAATATTGGCCTAAAAACAAAAATATAAAGAATGGGCTCAATTGTAACGCTGTTACAATTGTCCCCATCAGCAATGTTACAGTCGTCCCCAACAGCTCAATTCACAAGTGGTGTTCAATTATTTAGCGCAGGATATAGCCATAGCGTATTTTGTGACACAGAAATGTAGCATTTCTATCTGCCTTCTTTATGTATATATATATATATTTGTCACATTTTTATCTCTAATACATTTGGTTGCAGTTGATAATTGGTACGACCAAGGAAACTTACTTTTAACAGTAAAAACCATGTTTTTGTAATTATCTTCAGAACAAATTGAATGGCCTATGTCATTATGTGCTTCATAGTATGTCGGGAGGAAACGTATCTACGTTTGTTATTTCACGAAACGTTTTAGGGTCTAGCCAAGAGCAATCTTTTAAAATGTCTTTGTTGGTTACAAATCTTTCTTCAATACTTGTTTTGGGACAGACCTCTTGCCGACCAAATATTTAAGTAAATTATAGACACGTTGAACTCGGTTTTCCGGTTTCTGGGGTTTAAGATCGCCCATATTAATTACTTTTTAATTACTATCTACCTACACTAGTGTGTAAAACTTAAGCAGCAATGTCACGTTTCAGCATACAGCCATGAAATTGGAGAAAAGGGTGTTTTGCATTTCATACAATGAAATGCCAACGCAGTAGAAAGGTGATGCATATGCAGATATCAGGAGCATGACGTCAGAGGTGGCGTGAGGGAACGCAAAACACGTGGAGGCTGCGCGCACAGTGCAATGCAACTTCAAACCAAGGAGAAAAGACGCATTTCCAGACATTCGCTGCAAGTGAAAGTGAGAGCGTATGTGCAATGTGGCTACACGACACCACCAGGACGCCTTTATACGTGGTAGAATGATCAGCAAGCTTAAGGAGGGACGTAGTTTGACGAGTGTTGCCCAAGAGTTTGAAATTGACAAAAGTGTTGTTTCACGAGCATGGAAATCCTTTCAAAGGACAGGTACAGCTGTTCACAATGGTATAATGAACACAAAGACTGGTCATCTCTTCAATGGAGTCACGTCCTCTTTACCGATTGAGTCGATTCTCGGCGCCAGTTGATATGGAGAGAGGTAGGAACAAGCTTTCATCCCACTAACATCAGGAAAAGAGACCGTTGGGGTAGTCCTGGCGTGCTTGTGTGGAGGCATTATGATGAATGGAAGGACGGAGCTCCACATTTTCGACAGAGGTTCAGTTACCGGAGATCGTTACTGTGATGAAGTTATCCTCCCCTATGTGCGTCTGTTCCGAGATGCCATTGGTCCAGACTGTTTTTATGGACGATAATGCAAGGCCACAAAGGACCCTTGCTGTGCAGGACCTACTCGAAACTGAAGATATCCATCGAATGGATTGGCCAACTTTCTCCACTGATTTAAATCCCATTGAACATGTGTGAGATGCTTTGGGGAAACGCCTGACTGCACGATCATATCCTCCGGAGACCACCCCCACAACTTACACAGATGCTCATCGAGGAATGGCCACTCTTACTTCAAGAACTGTTGGATAATCTGGTGTTGAGTATGGACAGACGATGCCATGCAACCAGTTTGGGAGGTCATATCCCTTACTAAGGGACGTTGCGCTGTTGCTCTCCCTCTTGAACAGATAGTGTTTTGTACCAACGCCATTCTGTCAATAAAGCCTTTTTCTGCTTCGTTCCATACTGTATGCGTCCTATTCATTTCTGTTACTATGCTTTCGTCATCCTTTGAGTACTACCTTGTGCCTCTGTAGTATTTTCATGTAGTAATTTCTTGTCTCCCAGTTGAGTTTGTGCGGAATTACAGCAAAGTCAGAAATGTTGCTTAAGTTTTGCACACTAGTGTAGTTTTCGAATGTGAAAAAACTAATTTTACTTTTACTCGTCTGCCCAGTGCCCCGTCGGGGGCCCTCCCTGGGCTGTCTGGGCTCGGGGCCGTCGGCGATCGCTTACCTGGCCAGACCGCCCCTGTACTAAATCCATTGAAAAAGTTTTGGTTATCGGCTTTTGTTGCGATTAAATAAAAGAAATGAAGCGATTTGATGACAGATATATGACTCAGAGTATATTACAAATGTTTCCGAGTTGTTCTCTTGCTTTTCAGATGGATCATCACAACAGTAAAAACAGAATTTAGCACATTTAAAGCACCATAGGGAAGGTATGGAAGCTTTTATTTAATTAATTCTTGTACAGGGAATTAGGAAGGTCGTGATATTTCAATTCTTTTATTAATATTTACAATGGAATTTTTATCAATTAATAGATACCAATATGAATGTCTGATTGCTTGGCAGTAACAACCTTGGCGACAATTTTATCGTTTCAAAAAGTAAGAGTGTGTTTCACAATCCTACAAATACTTTGTGTGGATTATCAATTGTGACTTCTCAGTTTTCATATTTTTTAATTCTAATTAGAGCTACTATTCCTTTTATTAAATGTTTAAGTTACTAATAATAATAGTAGCTACTGTTTTCTGTGCCGTTGTATTTTTAAAAGTCTTTTTGTAACCAATTTGAAGCTTCTCAATGAAATAAATTTCGTTCATTTCAATAAATGATAAATTTGTGGAACCACCATTCTAACAGAATTATATTGAATTTCACATTAGCTAAACGTATTTAGCTTTAAAATAGTAGTTACCAATCTCTGGCCGATGATCATCTATGAAATTCACAAATTAAATTATTTTCCCTTTCTTTCTTTTTTATTGATGAAGAACCTGTTATTGTAATTTCAATTTTACTCTGAATCCAGTTGGTCATTATAACTTCCATTATTATGATCATCATGGATTCCTTTGATATCATTATACTGTTGCAAGTGGGATGTCTTATGGCTTAGAAAGACCATTGAACCTATGGTCCCACGGCAAGGCTGTCCAATTTCCTAACAAAATAAAAAAAAATCTCCCGTCTTCCCGCTTTGCTGTGCAGATGTTTAGTGACTTGCTGTAGTGAAAGGATTTCAAGGCATTTGGTCGAAGGAAGAAATCTCAGCACTGTCTTTTCTTAAATGAAATCTATGAAAATAAAGTCTTTAAGGAAACCTCATGTTTAAAGCACTAATATTATGATTGGAAAGATTAGTTCTTTAATCTTACATATTAAATAAGTCGTTCTAATCTATGCAAATTATTGAGAACGGTATCACTGTTTAAAAAATAACTAGGTTAGAACGTAATATTGAAAGCATCTTTCCTTACTTACAGCATACAAATATATGTGAGCTTTCTTAGATTTCAACTATGCGCTTAGTCCTTAATAAATTATTTTCTAGTTAACTTATTTTCAAAGGCAGATATTTTCTGCAAATTAAATAATGATTATAATATTCATATCTTTTGAAAACATTGATTTTTTTTTTCCCTTCTGCAAAATATCAATATCAACAATAAAATACAAAACAACGTTTTAGCGGATTCAGTAATGTTGAATTTTATTATGAATAACGAGTATTATTTAATAAAAAAAAAAGATATGTTGCCTTCAAATTTCAACTATGAATGATAAATTGAATCAATTATCTTTCTTGACCTAATGTAAATTTTAATCTTGACCTAAATTTTCATAATGAGTCTGTAAAATCCACCGAAAAAAATAAATCTATTTCAAGTTAATGAATGAGCAGTAAGAAGTTGTGACTTTTCCTTAAGTACTTATCACGACAGTCAAGATACCGTGATTTAATTAGAAGAATCAAAAGACTATTGTTTTCAAAGCTAGATATATTTAATAAAGAATGCTACTTCATATTACGAACCTACATCATTTGACGTTTGTGGTAGAATGACGTGCTTTCAGTAATAGTAAGCTGATC
Organism: Thereuonema tuberculata; assembly: GCA_023159025.1. Lineage (NCBI taxonomy): Eukaryota > Metazoa > Arthropoda > Chilopoda > Scutigeromorpha > Scutigeridae > Thereuonema > Thereuonema tuberculata. The sequence continues at coordinate 131,307,405 of JAFIDM010009631.1, read as the reverse complement.
ATTAACATCACAGTTCCTGTTTATAATTGCATTTTTTGTGAACCCACGCACGAAAAGGAATTACTGGAAACCCACATCTTTGTAAGCCTCGTTCTTAACTCGTTAATAAATGATTCATCCGCTCGTGAAGCTTAACTAAAAATGTTATTTTAAATCCGAAGGTTACATCAACAATTCTTCAAGGTTGATTCCAAAAGGAATTCAATTCAATTCAATCATTCTTTTCTACTATTCTTAACATCAGGGCCGTCGCGTGGGCGGGGCGACCGGGGCGATCGCCCTGGGCGCCGCGGCAACGGCAAAAGGAGATTCCGTTTTATTTTTATTTATTTTTTTTTTGTTTGTTGAATTGGACATTGAGGGGGCGCCTGACGAAATCGTGCCCAGGACGCCGCGACAACGGCAACAGGAGATTCCGTTTGTTTTTGGTTGTTGAATTGGAGATTCAGGGGGCGCCAACAAACCACGCGACGGCCCTGCAACTACGACAGAGATGATGCTGACCGATCTTTGTGAACTTGCACGTAATCGATCTTCCTATAGATCGTTCGTCCATCAGGTCGCCAAGGCTCGGAATCGAGTGAAAGGCCGTGATTGATTGATTGATATCATAAATATTAAATACACAGTAGTGTATTTAATGTTCATAAACTGCTATGACTCCTGAAAGGAGTTGAGCTTACAACTTTGATTTTTACAGGATATGTTCATTAGGCAACATAGAACAAATGATTAGCAGCTGAGTGTCATAAGTTCCTGCGTCTATGCAAATCAGATCGCGCAACTGATCGGAAAACACAATATCGTGTTTTCGGATAATCGCGCTTCTGTTTTGGCAAAAATGATGGCCTCGTGTTTGGGAGACGACAGGGAGAGAGACGCCGAGAAGCGTATGTTCCCACCGGGCATACTGCATCAATACGGGACATTATGGTCTGGGGAGCTATCGGGTATGAAAGCAGATCACTTCTCGTATGAATCTATACCACCATAACGAGTGCATGATACATCAATAACATTCTATGGCTGGTCTGTATCTGAAGTACATCCCCGGGGACATATTTCAACAGGACAATGCCACACCGAATATTGCAGCGACAAAACATGCCTTCTTCAGGGATAACAATGTTCCACTGCTGCCATGACAGGCTAAATCGCCAGATTTGTTACCCATAGAAGATCTCTAGAACATCTGAAACAACAGGTGCAGTGGTACAACCGTGCACCAGCAACTCTTGATAAAATTGGACTTGGGAGTCTATACAGCCTGGATGGCTATTCCACAGAACACTACATGCCAGAGGTGGCCACACTGATAATTAGTTACATCCACCATTGGTACATATGACACTGAGATTGTTCTGTGTTGCCTAATGAACATATCCTGTAAAAATCAAAGATGTAGCTCGACTCCTTTAGGTGTTCTGTTTTTTTATGAACAGTAACGTAGTTATAAGAATTAGAGAACATTCTTTTCATTTACATTATAATAAGTTACACATTTAAAAATTTCATAAAATAAAATGTTTATATATACACAACTGTAATTGAAGAACTGCAGAATTCATATACAGTATATATATAGAAGAAAACAGTGGGTTTTTCTGCCCGCTACTTCACCGAAACCATAACACACACAAATACAAATAAGGTATAAAATGTTAGGTATACAATATAGGATGCCTACATTTCATTTTTCATCGACATGGGTCAACCGTAAGTCAAGTGAGATAAGGTCAAAGGCAAAATCGTTCATTTTTGGTGGGCTTCCCAGCTATACACACTCATCACACTCACACAGGACGGTACGTGACCTTGGATTCCGAGATAATTTTCTCAGTCAGCACGGAAGCCGAGTGGGTGGCAGGTAAGCCTCTAAACTTGTGCTGGTTGCTCTCTCTCTCTCTCTCTCTCTCTCTCTCTATATATATATATATATATATATATATATATATAAGAAAACATGGCAAGTTTACTTGAGAGATTTGCTAGTAGCTAAATAAATTCTAATGTTTCTCATTTGTCTTTCGCAGAAAATGTGCTTTCTGCCTTTTAAATGTTATTTTATTGAAGGTGTATTTTTATTTAGTTGTTAATTTTTGTTGATTATTCCGTTTTCTTGATGGGCAAATGATTTAGGATAAAATTCATCTTCCTAAATATTTAATTCATTGCAAATTTATAATCGTTTTAAAGTCTATATTTCACTTACCTATTTGTTCTTTGGCATTGTAATCAACTAATGGAAATCCTAATTCCCAACCAGCTTGTAAGAAAGCCTCAGCCATGGGGGTTTTAAAGGTCGGAATTTCAACAGTCATTGGTCCACCTTCATGGTGATACTTTTCTAAAAAATAAAATACATTAATAGAATAACGTCACTATTGCAAAGACATCGAGACGTTGCAAATAAAGAGATTTTCAGAATAAACGGTGAAGAGTTAAAAACAAGATATAATTGGAACAAAATTTTTAAAATTGATAAAATCAAAAATAACTTCGGATACAGATTATATAATTATGTAAAGTATAAAATTTTTAGTCAAGTAAATATAATTCAAAAAGATAATATAACATTTAAAGAAATAAAACAGAAATTAATCTCTGATGTGGTGGATGGGTTAATTACATTAAAGAATGATTATTAATTGAATTAACTTATTAACAAATATATTAAACTCTCGGTCACATATCACAGGTATGCAGTTACTAAGCATACCTAATGGGACTGAAAAACATTAATAAAAAAAAAGAAAAAAAAAAGAAAAAAATAATTTTGCAAATCATACGCGGTAGCAAGTCTCGAATATGGACACAAAAAGAATATTACGCCAAACACTCATAACGAGCAGAGAATTCTGCGTCGACCGTGATTTAATGTATGGGAAGATTTCTTACAATTTAAACCAAGGATGGACAAACTTATTTGCAGGAGGGCCAAATGAAAAAACAAAAAACTGACTTTACTGGGCCACTTCTCCATTCAAAGACATTGTCAATAGTATAATATTTTTTATAATGTGCTAATAAATAGCGTACTTCATACCATGCTTATATGGAAGGGCACGGAATAGATGTCGTGTTTGCGCCGGTGATGGAGAGACTGGTTTGATTGAGTAGTTCAAGAAAAGGGGTGTCAGGATGGCAACAAAAAGAAATGCAACGCAAACCGCTACACAATTTATTATTTAAATTATTTATCCCGCGGTCCGTAGTTTGCCCATCCCTGATTTGTCCTTTCACACGACGCGACCATGGCCGCGCGGTCAGGCCATTCTATAGATTTCAGTGGAGCGTTTCACCCGTGACCGCTTGGTCGCTTCTGTCCCCGCGGTCAGAATTCTGGTCGAGACATGACACGCAACCACCGTCATTCTACAGATTTCAATGGAGCCTTTCACATGAGACGCGATTTTCGTTGCGGTCAAAATTTACTGGCCGCGCGACCATGGTCGCTTCGTGTGAAAGAGCCCTAAGTCTACAAGACAATCTAGAGACGAAATAGGAAGTTTCCTTTAGGATTAATCCTTTAGAACTAATTTAGTCGATTAAGCACTATATTTAAAGCAACCAGAAACAACGATTTCTTTATTATTACATGATGGTAAAAAAAAAATCATAGGGCAAATAAATTAGTGGATTCAGTTTATTTCCTTCACTGCAATACTGTGAGTAATTGCGACTGATAACTGATATTTAGGAATTTATTTATGAATAATAAATACATTTCCCTTAACATTTGTTAGCAAAATAGGACAAGGACAATTTTGTTATGATTTTTTTTTTTTTAAAGCGAAGGTAGAATTAATTATCCCATTGGTAGAAAAAGTTTTACTTTTTTTTAACAATATTAAATAAAATAAGAAAAGGCATTTTTAACGAAACATTTAGTCAGTGTAATAGTTTCCGTGCAATTCTAACTCTCTTTCATATTTCCATCAACTTCTCAATTACATGTTTGTTTGTTTCTTTTTTCCACAGAAGTCCCGTTCTTACAGACTTTCCGGTATCTACAAACTTTATAAATGTTCTTTTAAATTTAATTTTAAATTTGTAAATTTAATGTTTCTTTTAATTTAAAGTATAGTAGTGCAGTATTGATAGAAATTTCATTTGATTATCCCTTCCAAAACAATAAATGACTTGTGTAAGTTTATAATACGTAAATTTATAACCAATGGAAATAAATAAAACTAACAGATAATGGTGGGAGACTTTTCTAAAACATTGTGAAGAATTATTGATTAAATCTTTCCTTAAGATGATGATGATGGTTATTATTATTATGTACTAATTTTGTTTAAAAGCACAAAAACTTAAATACCAACCGGATACTTTTCAAAAGCTCATATTTCCAATGTTTCATTTCACAGTAACATTTTACTAAATTCAAACATCATTTTATCCTAAGACAGTGGTGCCCAACCTTTTGTAATCTGGGGGCCAAAATTGACTTTGCTGTGAATCTCGCGGGCCACAACCAAAAAAAAAAAGGAATCTCCAGGTTCTTCAACCAAGAAAAAAATGTTTCAACAACCAAAAAAAAAAAAACTGAATAGAACAGCGGGCCACATGTAACACCTTCGCGGGCCGGATATGGCCCACGGGCCGTAGATTGGGCACCACTGTCCTAAGATATCTTGTTAAACTCTTGTTATATAATAACGACAAGAGATTAACAAGAAAAATAATGTTGCGCTCTTCAGAAAGCAATTTTTAGTAAACACTTTGGAAACTTTTTCGATCTTAATAATTACCTTAGAAAAGGTATTAATTGGCTTTTGACTGTCTTGAATGGGTAAAAAATTAAAGGAGATTCAGTCAAGACTTGCATTTATCCGAGGTCAGACTGATCAACATGTATGCTTGAAGTTATAACTAGTGAAAAACTATATTTCTATGGATGACTCACCATTTTCTTGGCACTTCTCTCTTGGTACCTGATAATCTTCTAGTTTAAGGAAATATGGGAATACATCATCCCATCCCCATCCATCGTTTCCTAAGTCCCTCCAACGATCGAAATCTCTCCTATTTCCTCTCGTATAAGTCATGAAATTAATAGATGATGTACCACCCAAAGCTTTTCCTCTGTTAAAAGGAGGGATCTATTAAATATAAATGAAAAAGGCTTTAAATTTAAGTTCTCAATATTTACAATCGAAAAAAAAAACAAAACCAGAAAAAGATACTTTTCATTTCATAAGGACGTTTTTTTTTTCAGCTCTTATAAGACGATATTTGTGTCTCCAAACTTTCGAAACAGGGTTTTGACTAATGTTTCAATAGTGCACTAGACAATTTGTGGAAGCTTTCATTTTCAATATCCCTGGTTTTGGTAGATACAAGAGACTAATTCATTATTTTAGAGTTTGCGGCTACCTTAAAGGATGGAAGTTCAGAAAAATAACCCTAGTGTCATTTCAATGATGTATTAAAGATCAACTTTATCTGTCATTGTACAAAACTGGGCATAAACAATCGAAATCAGAACTTAAATTCTGGTAACTCCCAAAGTATTTATTTAAGGTGTTATTTAGTTTATAGATTAACATTCAGGGATCCTTCATTAAGGACATTAAAGGTTCAGGAGAAGTATTTCAGGAATCGAAAATCAGGAATTAAATAAATGAAACAACTACAACATAGTAAATATTAATCTTACTGGTGTGGTATTGCAAGAACACAATCACATTGCATTGAGAAATATAATTTTATTTTCTTTCAATATTAAAACGATAAATCTTTTACATTAATTATAATTAATTCAATTAAATGTATTGATAAGTATTCATGGTATGAACAACTTTTTACGTTAAAATAGGGGAGAACGTCACTTAAGCAGAAGCTATATTCCTAGCATTCTCTTCTTGTTATAAGCGCCATTTCGGTAGTTTCGAGACATTTCCTGATTTTTTTCTTATTCAAAAATATGAGATAATCTCAACGTTTGCTACGATTCATAACCACTATGTTAGGTAATTTACTAATTAATTAATAACATGTTGAAATTAAAAAAAAAATAGTTTTACATACATACGGACTCTTTTAAGACTGTGATCTGTGAAAATAGATAAGCATTGAATAATTAACGAAACGAAGTTCCTAAGTATCACGGAGGGACGGTTGGCACTATTTCATAAGAAGCCTAGTCTTGTTTAAGAGATGTATGCTTATAGTTTCATAGTTGAGAGCCAGTTTCCAGATATGTTTTTATCCTTGTTTTCATCTGTCTTTTACATGCCCGTCAGAAGATAAACCCAGCTATAATATTGAATGGCTTAAAATAATAATTAATTGAAGATAAGAAAATATTTTATGCCTTAAAAATAAATCCATCGACCCTAAAAAAGTTTTTAATACTTGATATTTAAGTTAAAAGAGTTTAACGTGCCGCAAAATAATTTAAATTAAATAAAACAAGAAATGAATTCAGCACAAATTGAACCAAATTGAACCAGAAAGGCAATTTGGTTAAATTTTTGTGCTGAATTCATTTCTTGTTTTATTTAATACTTGATATTCAATGAATTTACTCCAAGAATAAAGTAAAGCATGTTTAAGATTAAAAAAATAAATTGATTAATCCAATGAGTAATAATAATTTTATATATCAATTTCTTACCGAAATCACTTTTATCTTTAATATATCTATAAAAATCAACATATTAACACATTATGTTTTATAACCAGCCTTTTTCCGTTGATAACCAGTAAATTTTCCTAATTTTCGCTTTAGGTCACTTTTTCAAACCAATACCTTTTAGAAGCTAACTTAAAAGAATAAATACATTTACTGAAATTAAGTTCACTTCTGTATTAAAATTAATAACAATTTCAAATGTGACAATAATTTTATACAAAACCAGCAATGTTATATTTCTTAACAAGATAAACAGTATTGTTATCATTGAATTTCATTACTAATTCTGTGAAAGAATTATTTCTACAAATATTTTAAATACAACATTTCTGCTTGAATTTAGAAATTATTTAATTAACATGCTTCAGTTGTTATCTTGTAATCTTACAATTTTCTCTTAGAAGAGTAGGTACACATTTCAGAGGTTTTGGATATAGTTGATGCAACCTTGTGTCATTTCTGGAAGCTTTTTCTCTCTATCTTTCTTAGGTGATCAGTGTGCTCAGATGTTCATTCTCTCTAACAGAATTACAGCCTTCTCCGACAGTTACAGCCTTCAGCTTTATAAATAGCATCCACCACGTGAGGAATCTTTTGATATTTTGTATATTTTTGTCACTTTTGATACTCTATTTGTAGTTTGATTTCCATTAGCATTTAATTTTAAAACATGTAGGCATATGTTCGGCTTGAATTTCTTTTATTTGAATTTAAAATTATTTCTGTATTTCTCTTTATGAACCACATAGATTAACATACATCACTGGATTATTGGATGAGTTAGAAAAAGACACAGTTCTTATTATTGGATGAGTTAGAAAAAGACACAATTCTTCAGACATAAGAAAATGCCCTGAAAATAGGTATAGAAACATCAAGCACAGAATAAACTCTTAAGTAGGAAATTTTGATGTTGATCAGTGCATTAATCCTGGAGTTACTTTAGATTTATATTGTTTTGGGCCTGCAAATTAAACTATCCCAAGCGTATTGGGCCTATAAACACTAACATTTATTAGGATCTAGGCAGTGAGACTAATTAAACATAAAGTTTGATTTTAGATAAGCGCATTGTTGTTTGAATGCTTGAAGGCATAGTACTTTCGCCCATAGTTGGCCAATATGATGGGCTTATGAACACCAAAATCAATGAGAGATTGTCAGTGAGGCTAAACTCTTAAATATGAATTTAGATGTAGATTGATGTGTTATTTATTGAGTTATTGAAGCATATGTAGACACTGACTCACACAATCTATAAGATTAACATATATTCACTCATGAATTAGTCTAAAATATCCTTGAGAACGAAAAGCGTAAATTTTTGTTGAAGTCTGGACAAATATATAATCTATGTCTACTTGCAAAAATACCTGTGCTTCGCGGGGGTTACAAAAAACAGTTGTTCTGATGTGGATGAGGAAGATATTGTAATTGTGAGATCACTTCGAAACTTTCGCAGTTGGTAAAAAAAAAAATCACGTGATAATTACAAATTAATGTTACATTCTTATTTTTGAACTCGAAAATCCCTAAAATCAAATTTATATCGAGATTGGAGATTATAAGACTTCACATCCCTTTCTGCCCTTCTCCACACCCTTATCACTTCAAACCTTTTCCAGTTAGTAAAAAAATCACGTGATCATTACAAATTAATATTACATTCTTATTTTGTAATCCCAAAATCCTGTAGAAGTGCCTTTCAACAAAGTTTGCCTCCCCCCCCCCCCCCCGTTTACCACCCTTAGGATCCGAATATCGAAAAATTAATTGAATGCGTATCTTTTCGATTTTGACAAAGAACACTTGATAAAGTTCGTGTTTCCACCTCCAGCGATTTCGGGATGTGCATTCCCTTTAAGAACGTTTGCCTCCTACCCCCGTTTACACACCTTACGGCCCGAATATCGACAATTCGTCGATTACGTATCTTCGAATTTGACAAAGAACATTCAAGTCAAATTTCGTGTTTCCAACTAAAGCGGTTTCAGAGATATGCGTATCCTTAAAGAAAGTTCCTCTCCCTCCCTGTTTCCACCCCTTAGTCCGGATCCTGGTTTTCGTTGTTCTTGCATTTTTCCTGGTAGGCTTGTGAAACTCCGTGCCAAATGGTAAAGATCCGTTGAGAAATGGCGACGTTGTTTTAAGACAAACTTACAACCAGACAAACAATCAAACAAACTTTCGCCCTATTATATATATATTTATATATATTGTCTGATTATTGTATTGTCCAGCCATTTTGAGAAATTAAAGTGATTAGAAATAATAATAAGGTTAAATGTTATATTACATTTGACTATTGTTTGCATGCTTATTGTAGTTTTCCATTACTAACGTAGTAAGAAGATTAAAATAAAAAAGAATATTGAAAAAAAAAAAACTTCCTTTCTAAACTTTTAATAAGATTAATTACTTCTTGTTAATAAGCCTTAGTAATCGAGTGGTCTTGCAATTAACAGGGGTTTGTGTTCGAATTCCGGGAAAGTCTGATATCTTTCCTGTCCGGGAATGACTGGAGAAGTCTTTCCGTGTATTCTAGTCCTAGTTCGAGCTGTCTGTGAAAGGTACATGCAAATGGTATCCTCTTTTGCTGCTCTGCACAATGAAGAAATGACTTAGCAGGCCTTTTTGGCACATCCTCACCAACATTGTTATATTGATGGGAGATAGTACTAATTATGGCTCGGAAATAGCCCTATTGTTTCTGAAATTGAAAGAAATCCAGCATTTTGGATTTTTTTTGGAGAAGTTCATGAGCACGCCTCTGCTCACTAACTTTCTAGTTGGAGGCGAGAAAGAAGAGGAAGATCTATTAAACCTTACCTGATTTTTAAAGACTGCACAGCAATTCTTTTGTGGTTCAATTTGGAAATTCCAGTCCATTTCTGTTCCAAGTGCTTTAAATGTTATTAAAGGGATGAAAGATTCTCTTATGGGCTCTCCACCAGCTTCCAAAAGTAGAATCCGCCATTTAGGATTCTCCGACAGACGATTGGCAATTACATTACCTGTGGCTCCAGCACCAACTAATGGAAAAGGATAAATAGATTTTAAGTGTTATTCTAGGAATACAGTAACAATATCAATAAATAAATAGTGTTCTCAGATCTAATATTTTAAAATCATTTCCTTTTTATCATTTTAAAATATTAAATCTGAGAACCCTATTTATTTATTTATTTATTTATTTATTTATTTATTTAAGCATTTTAGATGAAAAGTTGACGAAAAGATCAATTAGAAATGTCCCAAATATGTATAACCTCTTAGATTCATTATCAATAAAATACTTAATAACCAAAATAGATACATTAGCGCGAATTATCAGGATCTCTGAAACACCAGCCATCATATCCCTGTTTCAAGCACATTCTTCAAAGAAAAACAATTGAAAAACAGAACATCAAACAGTTAACAAAACAAAAATTAAACAAAGATATCATATCCAATATTTAACCATTCAATATTCTAAGGTATCACATAAATAATTAGACAAGAAAAAAACACTTCCTTATTGTTGGAAAACATTGTTCTCTTTTGAATACATTTAGCAACTGATTGGGAAACGAAACCAATGCAGAATGGATTCTCTTCCTTACCTATTGTTAGGAACTACAATATTCTGTATATTCATAGGCTCAAAGTAGCTAACAGTAATCAAGATGCGTTCGATTAAAGGAACATAGTAGATTTCTATGACAAGGTGATGTAGAAAAGTCTGAGATCGCCGAACACTAAGTGAAGTGCTGCCATTTTCCGAAATCTGAAGACTATTCGACTTTGAAAAGAACTTCGTATAATAAAAGGAAAATTAAGAAAATTTTTTAATTAATAATTTAACATGCCTTAATAGGAATAAAAGTAAGGAAGAGTATAATTAGCTACCGTTTTACCATTTTTTTCTTCTTTTTTTATTCCACAACAAAATCATCATCTTTTGTAAAAGAAACAAAACAACAAC
>JAFIDM010009631.1:131265301-131296785 GCA_023159025.1 Thereuonema tuberculata | reverse complement strand
TTCAAAGACTAACTTGTAAGTCAAAATAGAAATTAACCATTTTTTTTTTGCTTCCCAAGGAATGGTCAAATACTAGTTAGAACAATGACCTTTTTTTTTAATGTGGTCGTGCACTTTTTACGGAGGACCGAATCTAAAAGTCAGTGTATCTCGAAATTTGTCATGATTTTAGCCTAAACAGAGTATGAGAGTAAATTGTATCTTTCAATGAGATTTTTTTTAAAAGCCCAGTTTTAAAACCAGAAGTGACTACTTTCGGCTTCAACTGAGGTAACAGAGCAATGTTATTTGGTTTATTTGTCACCTACATTTTGATGGGGAACTTCAACGTTTGTCTTTAGCTGTGACAATTTAACATTCTTTAAAGTGCGATGAGCTGTTCAGGCACAGCCTTATGATCAAGAAGGCGGCCTGCCACAAGGTTGATGTCTGTGAACCTGAGTTCATATCCGTGCTCCGGCGTGGATATTTAGGCCTACTTCCATTCATGCATTTATCTGCTTCTTCTTCACTTTCTCTTTAGGTTTGAAGTCATTCCATAATGATTTCCTGAGGAAAGAAAGGAAAAACTCCACAGTATCTATTACAAGATGAGAAGGAACACTCCCAACCCTTCGCTTAGGTTTTGGGGCCCTTGAGTAGTATTTGTCCCAGAGTATTTTCATAGAACCTTCCATAGTACCTCCGTATCGAAGAACGCCCTTCAACACATCAAGTGCAATGAACAGACAGAGATAATAAAAACAATATCTGCTTTCTTGTATTACAGATTTGCCTTGGTTGAGTAGCACAGTTGGGAGGGGGGGGGGGACGGAGAGACTGGGAAAACGGCCCCGGGCGAAACTATGAAAGCGGCTATAAAACGGGATCTCGCTATTTTTATTTATTTATTTTAATGGAAGAGAAGAGCTGCTGCACTTTTTATTTTTTTGTTGGAAGGTACGTGCATCGGGTCTTGGATTGTTATTTTCATCATTCCCCTAATAAAACCTATCTAATTCACTGCCTTGTCTCACTAGAACGCAAGAATATGCCGAAAAGTAATTGTTGCTAACGTACTCGTCCACAGCTGAATATGTTTTATTAGTAATTACTTACAACGTAACAGTAATATTCTTAAAGCCAGAGCCAATAAATTGCAACGGAGGAGTTGTTAAGATGAATAGTATACTTTCAAACTATTCTAATTTGAGAAAAGGAAAGAAAATCCCAAATTTCCCTCCAGCATCTGAAGACTGAGAATCACTCTGATTACGCGGGCAGTTCTTTCGTTGTTCATAATTTCTGATCACTGTAAAACAGGGGCCGGCAAAGTGTGGACCCGGGACTGGATTCGGCCCAGCAGCAGAAGTTTTTCGGTCCCTCAAGTCTCCAAACGAAATATCATATCCCCCTCCTTCGGTGTTCCTAAAAAGTAATAGCCACTGGTAAGAACAAAATAAGAACCCAGCTGATTGATGCCTACGTAAATGACGCTCCAGTTTGTCGCCTAATTTTGAAAGACTTTGGCGCCACAAACACCATCAAATCCCCTACTAATTTGTGTCTTTTGTCAGTTCACGACGTAAATATTGCTTAAATAAAATTAAATATTGCTTATTGATAAGTCTTTATGTTTTATTATTAGTAGCCTACTTTATTAACTTTAGATGAATGTAGCCCGCCTTCCGTTCACTGACAGCTTCTGGCCCCTGTTCAGGGGAAGGTAGGCGACTTCTCCCGTAGCCTATATATGTTTTAATTCTGCATTGGGAAACACAAATTTCAGAGATATCGATATCATGCAATGTAAAGCAATCAAAAATATATTTTTTTCTACAACACACACACAACAAAACAAGCTTCTATTATCATATATTATGTTATGTGGTGAATGTGGGTGGCAGGGAAACCAAGCACTGCGACCGGAGGTCTATTGTACTATCCCGCGGAAAATAAGGACAGACGGAGAGAAAGACTGAGAAAGTACGGTGGAAGAAGTGCAGGGGAAACGGGAGAACACGAGAAACCCTGCCCAGCGCGGATCGTCCACCATCACGAAACCCACATGAGAACCGAACCCCGGTACTCAGAGGTGAGAGGCCAATGTTTCTATTATCCTACCTCAATTTTTAAACCGTTGAATCAATCCTCCATCGGAGATCCAGTTTCTTTGTATTTTAATTAAGGGAACATGTATTTTTTAAGCTATAAAGTTATCGAGAGGAGTGCGGCAAGGGGTTAGCATACTTCAATTTCTGTTGTAGCATACTTCAATTTCTAAACAAACAGAATAAGAACCAAGGTCAGCACATGAATAAATTGCCTTTCTGATTCAATTATCGGAAGGAATCGGGAACGGCCGTTTCGTCCTGCATAGGACTCATCAGCCCGATCCGCCTTCCCTGATAAAAGACCCAGAAAGGCAAGATACTTAAGTGGAGGTCACAGTCACACATGGCAGTAACCCCCGAAACAAGAAACTCAACAACAATAAATGTTGTGCCAACTTGCACAACAAAAAACTGGGTCTTTTATCGGGGAAGGCCTTTCTGGGTCTTTTATCAGGGAAGGCGGATCGGGCTGATGAGTCCCATGAAGGACGAAACGGCCGTTCCCGATTCCTTCCGATAATTGAATCAGAAAGGCAATTTATTCATGTGCTGACCTTGATTCTTATTCTGTTTGTTTATAAATTTTCCAGCACGTTAAATTTATTCCTGGCCTACTTCAATTTCTGTTAATTAATTAATTTTGAAAAGAACTGAAAGTCGGTAATTAAGGGTAACAATAAAAATTGGGTCAAATTGGATTTAAAAGTGGGTGATGAAGATCAGGCTAAAGACAAACATCAATAATTACAGTTTTATTAATAAAAAAAAAAGTACCTTGTTAATAAAATAAATAAATAAATAAATAAATAAATAAATAAATAAAACATTTGCCAAACATACATAATTTTTTGCTGACGTAAATTACCTTGCATTGAAACATTATCTTGCATTTGCTGACAATTTTTTCCTAACCTGGAGTAACTAGGATTGGTGCGCCCTCACGCAGAGATGAATGAGAGCTTCCCATCTAAAGTTATTAACTCACATTTCTACCCTAAATTCTATATAGATTATATTGTTTCTTTCAAATTGTTCAAACATTACTAAAAAAGGGGGATTTAATGTTGAAACTTAATGTTGAATCCCAAGACTGTCAAAACAAAATGGCGGTCGACTAAAAATTTTGACCAGTGTTATATACTCTTAACTGTTTTTGCTAATTGGCATTGTAGATTCACCTGGCGATTGTGTGTTCATATTCAACACTTTTGCTGTACGCTACGCCTCTATATTTTACTCAATCGTTGTCAAGTCCACCATTGGTTTGATTTAATTGATTTGTATAAAATTACTATGAAATGATATCATATTTATTTTCCATGTAAGTCTACTTGAATATTATCCTTATTTTCTGTAACTTTCAATCTATTATTTTTCTGGATTTCTGATTGAATGAAATTGTAGTTTCTAGACTCGAAACACTACCTTCCCTGACAGATAGCAATAAGGAAATCGTTAATCGTAACTTACCTATAATGAAGTCATATTCGTTGTCTCTAATGCAGTTCGTACTTGTTTGTCCATAGGAATTGACAGAGACGATGGAGAAACAGACGAGAATGAAACCAACCTGAATCCACATGGACATCATTGTCTAATAATGGAATTAAAATCAATTAAAAAAATTAAATAGAAAACATAATGCTTATTATATGAAATAACTTCAGATTCATTTTAATGATTAGGCATTATCCTGAAAAACAGCTACGCCATCTGAAAAAGTTATTACATTTTCTCCAACAAATTTCACTGCATTGCCCATTAGAAATAAATAAATAAATTTAAAAGATAAAATAAAACAAAATCATTCTATAGTCTATAATTATAACCTCAGTTATTGCTTTTTCTTTTCCTGAATTAAAACGACCGACCGTCGGACTGGTCTTTAGACTTCACTTCTTCCCAGTAGATTCTGATTGACAGATTCTTTGTGATGCCCACGCTCGTCAGAAGATATACGAGTGAGCTACTTTAACTTAACAGGAGTTTGATAATTACTATTGTCGGTCTGCAAAACGCGCATGCGCCACATAGGTAGGAAATGTGTTTCTAAACATATCCCTGTATAGTTACAAACAATACTAGAAAACTTATTACAAATTTAAAATATTAAATGGCACTGAAATATTAAAAACATTGTTTGTTAAATAAGCAATCGAGAAAACAAACAAACAAACATTGCACAATCACTTCATCTACAATCTGAAAATCTGAATGCTGTAGTCCAAGCAAAAAGAAAACAAAATAAATGCTCAGTTTCAATATGTTTTCATTTATAATTCAAAGAAAAAGAATATTCAATTCATTCAAGCTGTATTTAACCTAGTTTTCAGAAATTGTAGGTTTGGCAATTGCTTTTTCTAAATGAAAAAAAAAAAGAAAGAAACCGTGTCACAAGGAAGTTTCCTTTGTATCTTGTTACAAAAAAAAAGTGAATGAGTTTGCATTTTTCTTAATCAGTTCAGGTGTCTTTACAGTCTTAATTTTCATTCCACTGTATCTAATTCATTTCATCAGCAAATTACGGAAGCTAAACTTTAGTTACAGCTACAGTTAATCGTTCAAACTCTGACAATAAATTGACTCATCTCTAAAGACTTGCATTTTCTGAGTAAGCCTTCTTTGTATGATAATAATAATAATAATTTTAATAAAATAAAAACATGGCATTGGTCTTCATTGAATTACCAATGATTCCTATTTATTACATGATGATGTACAGTCGCAGAGTTGAGCAAAATCGTAATTGAATTAATCTGTAATGCATTACATTATAATGGTAATTATGAATCAGAACTAATTATATTGTAATGATGAACTGGCAATTATAATTACATTATAATTGTAATGACATTGTGTATTTAACTATTGTAATTGTAATGGTTAATAGTGAAGTATATGTTGGTAATTAACAAATAATTTATGGTAAACAATAAAATATTAATAAATCAGCTATCATTACACCCTTACATTTTGTTTGTGTTATTTGAACATATGAACCTCCGATTTGTTCCACCCCTCGGACTTGAAATGTTTGTACGTAATATTTAAAGAATGTAAATGCTGTATGAGCACCCTCTTCACAGTACTTGTATAACATGAGTTGTTGTCTCCTTTCTCACCTCCAGTAGAGAGATTTGAACAAAATAATATATATGAAGTAAATACATATTGGATGTGTATATCGGTTAGAGAATATGTGACAATGTAAACAATAGCAAATCGGTTTCGTACGTTTTTATCAGGAAACTATCAACAATCCATTGAAGCATAAAGTGAAAAAACAGTAAGGAAATGACAAATGAAACTGCAAATCAAGCCACTCCTAAGAACTACATCACTTTAAATGGAAAGAATTAAGGGTCTGATTGCTACAAAATTTGGCAACCACAAAGTGAACTACTCTAGAATGCATTAACAACTAAATCATTACAAGGTAAAGAAATGAAAACTCTTCTTTGTAAAGTGGAATTAGTATTAGTGGGTAATTATTAATTTCAAATTGTGTAATTTCATTACCAAATAATTCAATTACTTTTAATGATATTAATAAATAATTAAATTACATCGTCTACAATGTAATGCATTACAGATTAATTCAATTACATTGTGCAAAACATACTTGGGATTACCTTGTAATACATTACACGTTAATTGTAATCTGAACTTCCATTACTTTTCAATGCATTACTGCCCAACTCTGTTACAGGACGGTCTTTCGGCAAGTGGGACTCTTTCGCCCCGGGCCTAAAGTCTAGAAGGGCACCCCCTCATGTTAAAGTTAAAGTTGCGATCAGGCCCAGAGGATCGCGCAATGCAACTGGAGGGTAGGCTCCAGTGTTCAGAACCTACGGGACAAAGTTGAGGACGGGGGGGTCGGCCCGTCGTTCGCCCGCCTTTAACTCCCGGGAAGAAACCCGGTACCCATTCTATAGAGGGCTGGGTAGACACTAGGGCCCGTTTGGAGGAGAAAGAAGCGTGGAAAAATTCCCGTCCTCCGCCGAGGACGGGAATCGAACCCGCTACCTCCAACCCGCAGCCAAGCGCCCTTACCCACTCGGCTACCGGGCCCACACCCCCTCATGTAGCCAAAAGTATCTAAACAAAATCTGTATTAAAACCAGAAAAACTGAAGAAAAGTAATTTAACAAAACTAAAAATTAAAAATTAAAAAGAAAAAAAGAGGCATATTAGAAAAATAGAAATCACAACAAACTCTTTGAGTACAATTCTTCTTGTTAATGAAAACCAGTAACTCATTTATGAGTTTACTGCGAAGTTATCTGTGATTTTCTGAGATCCCAAAAAAATCCCGATAAATGACAGCACCTCTTGGACCGATTAGTACCTGAAACTTCTCACATTGAGCTTTCTGACGGAATTACAGGAAGTTATTTTCTAAGAGGCTGTGGATTTCTTGCAGAAGTCATCTGGGAAGCATTGCTACATTTTTATGTTGTTATCACCAATATTTGAATAATTGTAAGTATTGAACAATATTAGTAATATTCTTTACATTCTTCTGATTAATTTCAGCTTTTGCCTGTTATCATATTCGCATTGATTAGCTTAATAACTCTGGAATGAGAACAAATATTAGCTGGCCACCTCAATAACCTAAGGTTCGTCAGTTTTTTGATGTGCTTTCGAGAAATGTTCGTAAATGTTCGTTGGAAGTCATAGGCTCCAAAACATAGGGCTTGGAGCAACTGAGTATTTGTAGTAACAGACCGGAGATGGTAAGTAGTAGATTTAAGACAGTATGTGAGTTCATAGTTTTTTATAATGATTGTTAATACGGAAGGTAAAAATCTTACTTCGTAACTTCTGAAGCAATCTCTGGATAGGTGGAGAGGAAAAACCACATCTAAACATCATAGCCGTAGGTATTACCTACATTGCACATTGAAGGCGATTGCTGCCTTTGTAGCCGCAATTTTCCTATGAAGCCTAATGAAGCGATTGAAGATAACCCTTTGAAGTGAACCGTTAAAACGAGGAAGGGCAGCCTGCATCATATTGACACAACAAAGTCACAAAAAGGCCTATAAATACTAAACTTTAACGTGTGTAAAATTTAATAGAAAGGAATCAACAAGGTCTTACACACAATACAAAAAATAGCAATATCTATTAATAAAATAACATTACAACCGGGTTTCGATCCGGGCTCGCCGGCCGTTTTCAAGTAGAATGACAACAAAATACAGACTGCATGATAAAATAATAAATAAGAAGCAGCCGTGATTGGACAACCTAATAACTGGTGGAGCCACCTAGTAAAAAAATATTTAAATTTTAATATTAAATAACAATACCAACAATTACAGAAATTATTAACAAAGTGAATCAGCTATTTGATTTAAAAAAACAATTACAGGAATCAATTAAAGGGATTCAGATGAGTTATTAAAACGATCTTTATCCTTGTAAGCAATTATCTTTATCATTATAGCAATTAGGCTCAGTCAAAATAAGGAGAGATTCAAAGCACTTTCTGATAAAATATTAGCCGTATATCTGACGAACCTTAGCTTATTGAGATGGCCAGCTAATGTTTGTTCTCATTCCAGAGTTATTAACATGACTGAGCATCAACTAACTTTTGGCCAAACTCAACTCCTTGGACGGGGTCTCAAGTTTGGTTTGCTAGATAAAAAGTGCTTCAATACTGTCATTGATTAGCATCAAAATCACTTTTGCTAGTCTTGCATTTCTTAGCAATTTCTTCCTGTTGTGATCACTCGCTCTATATTGAACGGATGGCGGGCACTCTAAAACACTTTTAAGTTCATATAATGCCTTTTTTTGTGTAGGATAATGAGTTCTCATACGCCTATTTTTAAGGACCAAAATCCGATTACACTTATTTTTATTTGTTATAGATGTCAAAACCAAGAGGGAAATGGGGAGAGCAGTACAGTGATAATGAATTAAGAGAAACTATAAACAGGGTTTTAAGGAATGGATGATCTGTGTATAAATCCAGTAAGGAATTTAATATCTCTTACAACGCTCTCAAAGATCGATTGAAAGTTATAGTAGATCCTTCAGTCATTAAGAAAGATCATCCGTTCTTCCTTAAAGAAGAAAAAAACCAACCTAGTTGCATACATAATTGAGATGCAAGAATTAGGATTCAGCAGTGTTATATTGTAGTCTATGGAACTTTTTCACTGCGGCAATAATTTTCGTAGCTTACGTACGCTGATTTTCCTTGAAAATGGAGATAAATCAAGAAGTATTAATTACATTGATTCATGAAAGGCCGGTAATGTGTGATAAGACTATCAATAAATATAAAAACAAGCGGCTTAGTATGATTCATGGAAAGAAATCTTTACTCATTTTCCAAAACCTTCTTTTACCTTTTTTTTCTTTTTTGAGTTTTCTATACACGTAATACGCAATGGTAATCTTTTTCTGACAAGGATTCATGATGCACGTCTGCAGCTTGGCACAGAAAAATCACAACTGAGCCGTCTCGCCGTTGTCTCGTCCGGTGGTTTGCCATGTCATATACACGCTCACACGTTTTTTCTACGGCGCGGCTAACACGCCGTACGGTTAAGAAACCGTGCCGTGAGCAAGAGGCCTTAGGATCAAAAGGTTGCAGGTTCGATTCCCGTCGTAAACGTTTCATTGAAGTAATTTTTTCACAAAAAACTAACAATTGTATTTAAAAATACAGCATCATGTTATACATATCCTCTATACATACGCTGAACTTAATATTTACATCTCTTAGTAAGATAACACAAGCATAAAACCTTAATACTGCGAAATTAGCCGAGTTTCCCCTCTACAGACATGTAGTCAGGGTCGGCGCAAACGAGATAAAGCAAGACAGAAGGATGTCAACATGTGAAGGTGCGCCAGTGGATAATCGTCCAGTATTTATTTTTTTCTGGCTAAACAGTCTGTATGGCCCGATGAAGAGAAGTAAGGAAGAGGGAAGTCTGTGATTTTAGAATGCAGGAGTGCATCAAAAGGCCTAGTGTTATCCTATATAAGGTAACGAGGCACTGTAATGTTTTATATACTGCCCATCAAAAAGGTAAGCAGAGATTATTAAAATAATCAGATATGGAAAACATATTTTACAGAGGGACATAGTTACTGTGGCATGACTGTTTAGGCCCACAAATTTTTGGGCCCCAAATGAAAGATCTTTGAATATCACATTCTTTTTACTTAATTTTTACCACTATTTACAGTCTAACTGCTACCATACTACATTTTCATTCATTCTCTCGATTCAATTTACGATGGACATGGTTTCAATAATTTTCTCATTACTATGTAGACGGAATTAAACCAGCGGAACTAAAGTTCAGAACAATTTTTTTTTCTCCTGCACTTTTCACAAACTTCTATCGTAACGATCTATTCCTCTTGATTACAGCGAATTTACAATTCTTATTACTGCAAAAATGATATAAGAATTATCATTTGAAATGCATTGTTATTTCCTATTTCTATTTCAGTGTTAATGGGAACTGAAATTTAAATGGGATGAGATCACTTAATGCAGATTATGCTTTACAGGAATCTACGTTGAACCCTCCTCATTTTATTACATCACAGTATAAACATATGTTAAACTAGGAAACATCATCTGGCAATGCTCAGATGAAAAATTAAATCCTTGAAAAAGTACTTCAAATTTGATTTATTTATTCCCATCGATTACAAAACTAAATTATAAAGTAATTATAAATATTATAAATTTATGAAAAAACAAAATTGTAATTATTTTAGTTTTAATATGATATATGAAATGGGTTTATTCATTTACATGACTAGAAATTCAAGATTTTACAATATCTTATATGTTTCGGAAATCAACTTTCCATTTTCAAAGAAGAAATTTCAAATACAGGAATAAGAAATAAAAATTTTAATACTGGAATCTTCAAGAATGAACAACCACGAAAGTTAAAACATTATGTGACAAGTTAACATTATTGAAAATACAATAATTCAAAATTTAACAAATCTGTTAATATCGGAATTTCATTTTTTGTTGTTAAGTAAACTACTTTGAAATTAATTGATTACTAGAGCCTCTTTTATCATTAACCTAAATCGATTATCGTCTTTATATAATATTTCAACGTCATCCCAACTGCATTGATGATTGTGATTTTCAATCAAATGTTCCTTCATTAAAGAATTACCGGATTTATGCTATTTTATTCGTTTAAAAAATAACGATTATTGAGACATACCTATATATATTTTCTTGAAAATAATACATTGTAATTTATAAACAAATCCAATTTGCTATAATTTTTGAAATCTTATCTTTAGTAATAGACAGTAATAGTGACTTAATTGATTGTCAGGTTGAAATAAAACATGAAACACAAACTATCTTATGTTATGTAGAGGAAAAAGAATACAGTAGTTTTGTCTTCTTGTCCTCTATAACCACCTGAGGAAGTCCTTCGAAAAGAAGGACGAAATATTATGGATATTAAAAGAATGTTATTTAATAGGATTTCTAGGAGCAATTACTTACAAACTACCATAATTGTGTTTAGATTTTATCTGAAATACTTCCAATAATATGGCATAGTAAACATTTGCTATTATGAAAACATGAAATTCCGATATTGAATTTGTCATGTTAAATGAATAAACACATTTCATACATCATATTAAAATTTAAATATGGTTTATTTGATTATTTTATAATATATTACAGTTTCTCGTATTTTATGAAAAATCTAATTACTCACAATGAAAATGTGAATGAGAGTTTTATTTTGACAATGTAGCATAAACATTAGTCTTCTAATTGTGAAATGGAATAAAATTTTGGACTAATGCTCAAAAAAATATATTTTTAATTATTGAATTTTACTTTTTGGTGAAGAGGCTAAAATGAACTCCAAAGACTCTTTCAAGTTTTATTATTGAAAGAGGAAAGAGTTAAAAGATTGAAGATAATTATACTGAGGCCTTGAATTAAGACTAATTAAGATCCAGCACTTTTGATTGACTGTTTAAATTTCTGTAGGGATAACAGCGTATCTTGTTTAAGAGTTCAATAATCGAAATTCAGGATTACGACCTCAGTGTTTAATTAGAATTCCTTTTGAAGTAGAATCTAAGAGTTGTGGTCTGTTCGTCTTCGTATTGAAAGTCTGTATGATCTGAATAAACCAGGTTTGCTGAAGAATGATTTTTTTTTACGAAAAGACCAAAATTTCTATAGTATCCAAATTAATACGATAAAAAATTAAGAATAAAAATAAGATGAATATTTTAATTCATCTTATTTTTATTCTTAATTTATGCGTTAAATTTAGGATTTAAAGATGCTCTATACAGTTATCAAGGCGGCAGAGGATGTAAGCTCTATTTACAAGAATATTCTTTCTTGCTATTAATAGATTTCTAGAGATGGGAATAAAGATGTATCATTAAAATATATATAACAATCAAGATTTCTTCTGTTATTTCATATGGTTCTCCAATGGACTGCTGTTCTCCAATTCAAGTCAGATTAAAGACTGTTGCTGGTAGACTTTAAAATGAAGATTGATTTAAGGAATAATGAACAATACTTTTATGTTTTAGGAGAAGGCTAATACTATAAGGATTAAAATAGATATTAGTCATGCGACAACTCCTAATTTATTAGGAATGTAACAGAAGATTCATTTGCAACAGAAAGTATCATTCAGGTTGAATACGAATTGGAGTAAGAAGAAGATTGACAGAGTTAAAGTTTTCTAGGTCAGCGAAGGAATAGGAGAACAGAGAGGAAATAATTAAGAGAGAGAAAAGCATGACAAGAATTTCTGAATGTTCTTTTAGAGAGAAGAAAGGAGGAAAAGGAATTTTTATCCGATTTCTATTGATTGGAGAGGGATTCCTAGATTTCAATTTCTTCACCCCATTCTTCAAAATTAGAATTTCTATGAAGAAAATAAAAGATGAATTATTACTAATGCTGCAATAATGAAAGGAAAAATAAAATGAAATGAGAAAAATCGTATTATTAATCTGTCATTCGAAATTCATTAATAACTTCGAATGATAGATTAACATCTCTTTTATAATGTATCTACAGATACATTATCATCTATCATCTCTCTTAGCTCAGTGGGGAATGAACATTGCAACATTGGGGCACCAATTGGGTAGAGCAAGGGAATGGAGATCATATTAGTCCATAAATAAGCATTGTACTAATTTTGAAGAAATCAGTCCGAGAGTGGGATTTTGGGAGTCAATTTTGAGTGATGGGAGGGATGGGGACCGTAATAGACGGGTCTATGGTTTAAGATGGGCCATAAATAAACTATGTAATAAATTTTATGAAAATCCTTTTAGCCGTTTTAGCGATAAGCTCTTATAAACAAACAAACAATGAAGAAAAATATTCAAATGGAAAAGTAAAGATTTCCTATGCTCAGTTAAATAGTCCAGTAACAAAATAAGTCCTTAAATAGATTCCTAGAAAACAGCCAAAATTTCATCACGAATAAATATTTGAGGGAATGGGTAAATTTATTAAGAAACCATTAATAGATTTTGAAGAAAGGCTGTGTTCTTGGCTGTAATCATTCAGAGGATAGTTTAATGGAATTTTTTTTCCTATAACAGCAAATATTGTAAAAATACCTATATATTTGGTTTATTTATGTTTACCAAAAGCTCATGTAAACATAAGCATGTGCCAAAAGCTGCTACCTCAGGATCAATGGTGTTTTGCTAAAATTAGGGGTTGTGGCTTGTTTCGAATAAATCAAATTATTTATGGAAGATGAATTTTATTAGAATGAGATGAATTTCTTTACTCCACAAATGATAGCCGATGCACCTGGCTAATATTCAAAAAGTTCCTTTAATACAAAAATTACAATACGACTATATTGTAATTAGATTCTGGCACCTCTGAGTGCCTATTATCAAGTTTTTTTTTTTTTTAAGTTTACTAGTCGGCTACCCGTCGCTTCGCTCCGGAAGCCTCCCTTATGTAACGGAAAACAATTTTTTATTTATTAAAAAAAAAACACACACACACACACAGACACACAAATTACATCAAGGAAACTAAAACTAAAATTTTTTAAAAGCTTTTTTTTTAATTTAATTTTTGATGTCTATATTCTCTCAATCTACGACTGCTTTTAGAACCACCTTGTAAATCATATATCTATGATATATTTTTATTTTTTACAGAGATTAGAATGTAGGCCTAGTGGTCTAATGGCTAAGACGTCTAACTTCTGAGCAGTATTCTACCTAATAGAAATAGTGCATCTTTCTTTCTTGACTATCTTTTTTTTTATTCCTATTGATACTTTTCAGTCGTTTTCGAGTTAGAAATAGTGATGGTTTTTGAGTTACAAATAGTGATTTTTCAGTATTCTACCTAATGAAATACTGCTTCTTATTTCTTGACTCTTTTTTTTTTTTTTTTTTTTATTCCAAATGATACTTTTCAGTGGTTTCTGAGTTACAATAGTGTTCAGTATTCTATCTAATAGAAATACTGCTTCTTTCTTTTTTGAGTCTCTTTTTTTATTCTAAGTGGCACTTTTCAGTGGCTTTTGTGTTCCAAATATTGATGGTTTCTGAGTTACAGATAGTGATTTTTCAGTATTCTATCTAATAGAAGTATCGCTTCATTCTTTTTTGACTCTCATTTTAATTATAATTGTCACTTTTCAGTGACGTTTGAGTTACATTTATTGATGGTTTTTGAGTTGCAAATAGTAATTTTTTCGGTATTCCACCTCAAAAAAAAGAGTGCTTCTCTCTTTCTTTACTCTGTTTTCTTTACTCCAACATCTGGCGTGTACACCCACATATTTTTCAATATCACATAGGATTTGGTTAAGTAAGAATATTTAAAATATTGCAACGTTCCGGCAATTATCGTTCTAATTGTCAGTTTCGAATTACAAATAAACTGACTGATGTGAAATAAATAAACAATCTTGAGATTCAAAAAAAAGATTGAATACATTCCTTATTGATGGGGGAAAGGAAAGGAGATATAAGTCAAAAAACCATATGAAGAAAGTTGTAGTCCCTATGGCCTAATGGATAAGGCATGTGACTTCGGATCAGAAGGTTGCAGGTTCGATTCCTGTCGCGGATGTTTCATTGTAAAAATTATTTCTATTTTCCATTCTCTCAGAAAATTGCGCCGGACAGACACACAGACAGAGAAATAAAAGATTTTAGTAATATAGATTCCTGCCCGAATGGATGCCATTCGCCTGTTGTTGGAGATATAGGCATTGATTCGACTGTGTTGAAGGGAGGATAGTCCTTGCAGCAACATTGTACGATACACTGCGGCTGTAATAATCACAAATACTTGATAATAGGCACTCAGCGGTGCCAGAAACTATAGTCGTATTTGTAATTTTTGTATTAAAGGAACTTTTTGAATATTAGCCAGGTGCATCGGCTATCATTTGTGGAGTAAACTATGAACAGTGCACTTATAATTCTATTTGAGATGAATTTATATTGAGCTAATTTTACGTAAGGATCTATATATGTAAGTTTCATACATTTACGACAATATATATTAAATCGTTCATTGTGTATTTTTCTATTATATAGAAATGGTTTTAGGAAGAATTTATAACTTGTTCGATTTCTATGTAGCTTCGATTACAATGATAGCACATGGATTATATTTATCTGGGATATTTTGTTTATCGGATCTTATTATGAACATCAAGAGAGATGAAGATTAATTGTGAATAAAGATTTAATAGCTATTTTCCTAATTTGTCTTCTATTTGTTTTTTGTGCGTGAGAAATATAGCTCCTCTTATTAGAATGAATTTCCTTGGGGGAAATTTGTGTTTTGAATTTTTATTTTATCAAAAATAACTTTTTGAGATTTTTATTTTTTTTTATCTTTTTTTAGTGCTTCATATAGATTATATTTTCTTTTTCTTTAACTGTTTATGATAAGATATTTTACGTATTTAAGGATAGAAATTAAAGATAAAAATTAGTGAGTCTAAAGCATTTAGAGGCATCTAATTTGTCTTAGATTTAATTTGCATTAGATGCCTTAAAGACTGGTTTTATTTTATGATACTTAAATAGTTTAAGGCCGCGCGGTTGGCGTTGTCGCTATGACATTGGCCTCTCACCTCTGAGTACCGGGGTTCGGTTCTCATGTGGGTTTCGTGATGGTGGACGATCCGCGCTGGGCAGGTTTTCTCGGGATTCTCCCATTTCCCCTGCACTTCTCCCACCATACTTTCTCTCTGTCCTTATTTCCGTGGGATAGCACAACAGACTAACGGTCGCGGTGTTCGGCTTTCCTGCTCCCCATACATAAGAGTAAAATACCAATTTCCTCAATTTATTATAAGTAATTAATAGACAAATAAGATTGTAAATTCTTCATTATTTTTCAATAGCGTCCTGGAGCTGTTATTAAAAAGATTTTCATTCTAAAGCTCTTTTATTCATTCATGATAAAGACCTAATATTACAATAATAATAAAAACAGATGAAGTAATAAAGGTTCAAATTGATTCAGAAATGGTTAAAACAATTTGTAAAGGAAGGAGGAGAGTAATTTCTACATCAAAAATTAAGAAGATAATTGCAATAAGAAAAAATAGTAAAGAGAGGGGGGGTAGTCTGCAGAGCACACTAAATTACACTTGGTGAATATATAGCAGCAATTCAACTAGCAACGAGAACTGGCTGTTTAAGTCGCTCAGTCTGACAAAGAAATCGTTAATCGCCGGCTCCTGGGCGAATGAAACATTCGCTATAAGAAAAGTTAAACGTGTTCAACTTTAGGAGCTATTGGTCGCTGCTAGCTGGTCACGCAGTACACTCGTTATGAACGCAACGAGTCGAGCACAAAAACTATATAATGTGAGTATGTAATCCGACAGCTAGGGGTTAAGGAGGCGACGATATTTGTTGCAGTGTACCTCGCGATGTGGAGTGCTTCAACAGTTTTCCCAATTGAAATTACATTGTAACTCTTGATACGTAAACTCCGCCTAGTTTAGAAATGATTTTATATTTAACGAAACTCATTTATTGTAACATTTTTTTCAATGTCTATTTGTCAACTTCTACAGTAATTATTAGATTTAATATTTAAGGGGAAAAAAGTATATCATGAAGTTAAATCCCTTCTCGGTCATTCTACAAATAAGAGAATAAAACAATCGAATAAAAAGTTAAACAAAAATTGACTCATGGCAATTTAAAAACGCTCACTTTTATGATGTGGAAAAAATTAATTACACAGCAAACAATTTTAACATAAACAAAACCAGACGAACCACCAGTACGTTGCCGATACCGGGGGAAACCATATCGAACATGTCCTTGTGTAAAGCCCATTGCACATGGATCCGAAAATCGGTCGGTCAGATCCATGTGTAATGAGCTTAAGGGGAGCGTTTGAGACCAAAATTATCATATTGAAATGAAAAAAGGTAAGATGAATGAGGGTGTGTTGAATATGTCAATTTTGGACTGAATTACCCTATTTTTAAATTGTGTTTCAAACACCCTCATTCACCTTACCTTTTTTCATTTCAATATGATAATTTTGGTCTCAAACGCTCCCTTTAAGCCCATTGCACATGGATCCGACCGACCGATTTTCGGATCCATATGCAATGGGCTTAATCCACAACGAATCATGTGTATCCACTACAGTATTGCAGAGCCGTATATTGCCCTAGCGGTCACCTTCGGAAATATTTTTTGAATAATTATTCAAATTTTTAATTATACCAAAGAAAATTACAAATGTTATTTTCTTAGCTTTATCTGTATCACAACAATATGCTTTCAACCCTGAAAAATCCAGAATAGCTGAATAGCTTTTACTGGTTCTTGCCCTTCAATTTTTATTCATAGTAATACTATTTTTACACTTATTATTTACTTTCATTTGCGGTTATGTCTTCACTCGACTCAGATCTGCATGCTTGAATACCCATAGTGATGAAAGATTTAGAAATTACAACAATGTAATCGATTTTATATTGAAAAAGTTTTATTTCGTTCAAATTATTGTTACTTAATAAAATTTATTTTTCATCTTGATGTAGCTTATGAAATCATATTTAATATATGAAAATAATGCTAAATAATACAGATAAATCTTATTGTAAAGCTGTAATCATTTTTATTTATAAAAATATAAATAATAATAATAATAATAATAATAATTTTATTCTACTTGATATGGGTGTAATCCCTTTACAAGTGTGATTCGATTAGTGTTACATTTTCAATATTATTGTTTTTTAATAATTATATAAACGAAAAAGAAAAATACTAATACTACTAATTATAATAACAACAATAATAATAGTAATAGTAATAATAATAATAACAATAATAATAAAAATACGGTTATAAGCTTACCTCAGGCCCTCTGACACCATACAAAATCACACACTTACTCTACATGGATGATATTAAACTCTACGCCACAAACAGTGCACAACTTACTAATTTACTACAAGTCATAACCCAGTTCACCAAAGACATTGGGATGGAATTTGGAATCGACAAATGCCGCAAGCTACATATAACACGCGGGAAGACTACGAATTTGGAGGGTTTTGAATTGGACCATGGGTTGGCCATCCAATCCATGGAAGAGGGAGAGACCTACAGGTATCTGGGCTTTCAGCAAGCGCGCGTCATTGACAACGCAAACATCAGAAACGCACTCAAGAAAACATACTGTGCTCGCGTTCACAACATCCTCAAAACACAACTCAATGCCAGAAATAAAATTAAAGCCATTAACACTTTTGCCGTCCCCACATTAACATATTCGTTCGGCATAATTTCATGGACAAACACTGAACTCGAAGCACTACAACGCACAACACGCACTACATTCACGAAACACACATTGCACCACCCCAAGTCCGCTACGGAAAGGATGACTCTTCCCCGCAAGGAGGGAGGCCGAGGACTCATCAATTTCATCACCCTACACGAAAAACAAGTACACACACTTAGGGAACACTTCCACCAAAGAGCACAACTCTCCTCACTCCACTCAACCATTGTCAAGGCTGACACACACTTCACGCCCCTGGACCTTGCAAACCCTTCTCTAACACTCACCACTCCCGACATCCACACACAGCAGCTGCGTGAATCATGGGCTCGTAAGGAACTCCATGGCAGACATCGCCACGAACTCAGCCAACCTCATGTCGACATGGAAGCGTCGAACAGATGGCTGATGAGTGGTGAGCTGTTTGGGGAGACCGAAGGGTTCATGATCGCGATACAGGACCAAGTCATTCCCACACTCAACTACAAGAAACACATTCTACACGACGCAAACACACACGACGACCGATGCAGGAAATGCCACACTACATATGAGACGATCGACCACATAATATCAGGCTGTCCCCTTCTCTCCCAAACAGACTACCTCCACTGGCACAATCAGGTTGCGTCGATCGTTCATCAACAGCTAGCACACAAACACTCACTTATTAAGAACACGGTCCCGTACTACAAGTACATACCACAAAGTGTATTAGAGTCACCCTCACATAAGCTGTACTGGGACCGTCCCATTCACACAGACAAAACTATACATCACAACAGACCTGACATTACACTTGTTGATAAGGTCAACAAACAGACCTATCTCATTGATATTGCAGTTCCCATCAGCAAGAACATGCAGAAAACTCATGCTGACAGGATAAGTAAATACACAGACCTAGCACACGAGCTCCAGAAGCAGTGGAGGCAGGACCGAGAACGTGTTGTACCCATCATCCTGTCCGCTACTGGTCTGGTGCCTCACACATTGCATCACAGCCTCAGCACACTAGGACTTCATAAAAACATTTATGCAAAACTCCAGAAGGCTGTGGTACTCAACACAACACGCATAGTTCGGAAATTTATGGACACAAACACATATCCCTAACTATTCTTCCAAAATTATTTTTTTTTTTTTTTTAATACACTTGGCAATGTATGCTTTGGTCCTTGACCCGCCATATTGTCTTAGCTGGGGAATCCCATGGTTTGAAACTTTTTCGATAAAAATTATCTTACAAATCTTATTTATTCTGCCTTTTCTATTTTCTCAAGAAACAATTTAATGTATTTACATAAATTAATGTTAATTCTGTTTTGATTTAACTGAATAATCCACCATCCACTCCTGTTGGAAATTTTTTCAGTTTCTAACACTTTTCTTTCCTCCTTCATTTTTTCACATTCAAAAATTACATGATTCTAGTTTTCTAAATTATTGCAGCCTAACCTGCAACCTCTTTCTTCTCTAGTTAACCAGTATTTACTCGAGTTCCAAATGTTACCACATCTAATTTTAATGTGGGAGTAATAGGAGAAATAACTGGCCCCTTCAATTTGTACTTCTAAATTACAGTAATAATTGTTAAAATTTGATTTCTGTATTTTGTTATAATTACATTGCATATTTACCTCAATCAATTTTTGAATAATTATTTTTTTACAATCAATCCAATAATTACAATCCATTATCTTATCTAATTCCATACCCAATCCTGCTTCATTAAATATTTCTTCAATCATCTTTATATAATTACATTTGTTCCCTGACTTTGCATCATCTACCATATTTTCTAAAATTAGTTTTGGCAATCTTTCTTTGTTATGTTTTACAACTTTTATTACATAATCTATAGCTATTTCAATACAATCTATTCTCAATGGATACATGCCTAATTCATTTTCAATGATATAACTAGGTACAGTTTTTATAAAAATATAAATAAATATTGTTATAAATAGATATTAAATTACATCCTTTTACTCATTTGTTGTTGTGTATTTATATATCAGTGGATTAGTTACAAGACAAATCAATTACTGTTTAAGCATTAATAAATAAAATCCACGTCCAAATTTAAATTTAATGTCTCGAATATTAAGTAATTTGTAGAAAACAGATATGCAATTTTGAAGAGTACTATTTACAATATGATTACAATTCTTTAAAACTCATATAAAACTTTATTAATACTCAATTGTAGTATTTAATAAAAATTACTTTTAATATTTTGCTAATTAAAAAAAAAAAAAAGAAAGACTGATTTTCTCCGAAGCTGTTGTACTACATGGCTAGAGAATCTAATCTAACTTAGTAGGATAATTAAATTTCATCTATAATCTATATCACCTACAATTTTTTAATAAGTAGCCTCCAAGAACTTAGTCTTCCCTGTCATTATAATTGGTCAGCCTCCATGACTGTCTGAAGCAGTGGTTTTCAATTTCTGTTCGCCGGAGCACAAGCTTTCTTTCGCCATTATGGATGTGTTCCGCTAAGGCGTTAGTAAAATTAATTCTGCTTCCAGGTATTTCTTTATTTGCGGAGGCTGACGAATGACACTCAAAACTGAAATGCTTGGAGGCTACTTATTAAAAAAATTATAGATGATATAGATTAAAGATGAAATTTAATTATCAACACAAAACATTGGTAATTTCTAATTTAATTATACAGAAAGTGAGGAGCTACTGTCTCTGAGGTTATAAACAGATAGATAAAGACACTTTCATAGTTTCTGTGGCCATTTCTTACTTGAATGTAATTTACTAACAGAAATTTAATTTTAAATAACCAGCAATTTTCTGTAAAAGTTAAAATAAAAGAATAATAATAAGAAGAAAAATAACCTTTCACTTACCTTACCTTATTTAAAAAGAAATTAAAATAAAACAAGTTACCAGTTTCGAACCTATATCGGTTTTCATCATCATACTACAAAAATATAGAAAATTTTTGTAGTCTGATGATGGAAACCGTAGTCTACAGGTTTTCGAAACTTGTAACTTGTTTTATTTTTATTTT
This sequence comes from Thereuonema tuberculata, assembly GCA_023159025.1. Taxonomy (NCBI): domain Eukaryota; kingdom Metazoa; phylum Arthropoda; class Chilopoda; order Scutigeromorpha; family Scutigeridae; genus Thereuonema; species Thereuonema tuberculata. Next base: position 131,275,827 of record JAFIDM010009631.1, on the reverse strand, counting down.
CTCTTTAATCTTTTTATAATGTTTTGTGCAAACGGTTGCTTCATAAAAACCTTATGGAAAACTTTCACCTAGTGAAATAGTGTTTGCAGCTTGGATTTGTATAAGTTACTGGTTCTAAAGCTTTTAGTCCGCTCCCTATCCCCTTTGAAATGCAGATTTTCCTAACCAATTATAATAATAATAATAATAATAATAATAAACTACTGGTTCATAACAACCAACCAAAAATAATTAAACAAACAAACCCAACCTCTTCGTGTCCCCTAGTGATTAAAACCTACCATGACAATTTCAACTTCCTAAGATCAATAAAGCGGTTACGCTTATCATAGACGGACGGACGGACATAGCTTTGATCAAATTTCAGAATTTTTTTAAGCATCACTTCCATATGGATACAATACCCTTCATTTTCTAAATGCCACTTGTTAGTCCTTAAACTCACTTAAGTAATTTCTTTTAATAGAAAAAGAAGAAGCAAACTAAAACAATAACTAATAAAATTGATCATCCGAGAAAAACAGAACCTGCTCACCTGATAGTGTCTTTGCTCCATTTCTGAGTTCAAGTGAAAGTGAAGTTCAGTCATTGGCCACTTAGAAATTTAAGGAAAAAAAAAAAACCAGCTCGCCCCAAGGTGACCCTCATAAACAGATGGCTTGTCTTAAATTCTGACATGCTTTAAGAATTTTTATTTTTAATGACCAATCATGTGACAGTAAAAGAGAAAGAATATAAATATTCAAGAGATTTCAATAGAAAAGAATCTTCCACGAAGAAAAAAAAAAGTTTTCAAATGCGCACTGGAATTATAATGATCTTGCAATCTAAATAAGCATTCAAAGAGTAACATTTCTTTTAATCTGATTATTTTTATTGAGGAAAATTTTTACCCAACCTGTTTCAGTTTTATAATTTTCTGTATGCCTAACGGGAAAACCCAGAACTCCATCGGAAATAAAAAAAAATATCGGAGACCTTATTAAATACGAATTCAAATAAACAATATCAGCACAAACAAATTGCAGTATCTCAGGAATATTTTTCCCTTAAAAGGCTAAATGACTATTTTCTTTTCTCTTTTTTTTTTCCAGGACATCATCATCATTAGGATTTTGAATACGTCTCCATTTCTCTTCAAGATTTCTCTTCATTAATTTTTGAGGTATCTAATAAAAACCAAGTGTCCTGCTGTATTTATGAGGTAAACTTTTGATTGGTTTCGTAGATGTGTTAATTTAACAATATGGATTTCTTCGCATATTGAAAACAATGAGTTCTCTAGCCTGACTAGCAATAATTTTTCTTTAAATCGCTAGCTTAATGCAATGCGCATGCTCAATCTGTGAAGAATAAAAGAATCAGTGGCGTATATAGAATATATTTTCGGGGGGGGCCGACACCCTATGGAAACCTATCTGTTCAACCAAAAAAAAAAAAAAAAAAAAAACGTTGGGAGGACATTTCGGGGGAGGCCCGGGCCAAAAAATCTATTCAACTAAACAAAAAAAACAATGAAAATCTATCTGTTCAACCAAAAAAAACGTTCGGAGAACATATCTTCATTATTTCGGGAGGGGCCCGGGCCCCCTCGCCCCCCCCCCCTTATATACGCCCCTGAAAAGAATCAATAACACAATATTTTGATGATCTGCACAAATAACACAATGTTGACGATAGTCGAAGCAAAGCATGAAATGGAATGAAATTTTTGGAAAACGGCTATTTAATCAATTCATTCGACTTGCACAGATAAAAGAGGAAAACTTTAAGCTAAATTTCCACTCGTGTAAAGATCATATCTCAGAGTTGTTAAACTAAAAGCCTGACTGCTGAGTCAATGATCGTAGACATGTAAGAATAACATTTCATATTTTTTTCTTTCCTTCAAGAATAGCTCGAATGGTCATCCAAAATCTAGTCCGTCATAGATAGAGATAAGTTTCCCAGTCTCATTTCTGTAAATTACTTCTGGGATCCTTTAGCAAAATTGATACCTCTCATCCCCTTGGCCCTTGTATCTAAATGGAATCACAAAACCTAAAGATCCTCTTCTACCTCTGCTCTCAGACTGATTTCTTTTCAAGGGTCCGAATTCAGTCTTACTGTGGGCAACAGTATAGTGAGAATCAAAGGTAAATTAGAGAATCATAAGACAGCTGAGAAAAGAGAATGCTAATAGTAACTTTTTATTGTCAAAAATAAGTTTTTAATTGTATCAAATTCTTTAAAAGAAATACAATTGTTGAGGTTATTGTGTGAAAATACGAAATCCAGTAAAGAACTTTTTTTTTTCCTTTCCAAATGATTGCATTTTCTTGTTTTGATAAAATTTTACAATATTTCCTGGACTGAATAAAAAAAATAAACACCAACTTTTAAAATAACGGGCCACATAACCTACTAATTATGTGGTGGAACGCACAAAAATCATTAATTGACAGAGTTTGAGAGCACTGCTTTATATACTGATATAGGTGTATAAGTCTTGCACGTGCCTCAGTCCAAGAATTTTGTCTCAACCGGGAATGGTTGAATAAAATTGTTATTTGTAAATATGTTACTCTTGTCCAACCGAGCAGCATTAGTTGATTGTAGTATCGTATAAATAAATAAATGATTAAATAGATGGCAAACCAAATCAGTGTACTATCTTCTATCAGTAAGCAGTGGCGGCTCGCGTATAGGCACTGTGGAACTGCAGCACTCCTATTTCCACTTGATATTATCGATAAGATTTAATTAATGAGTCCTTTTTTCTTTATACTTTATACAATACGGTATATAATCCTTAAGCTTAATGTCAGTAGTCAGCCCCCAGTTTATGAAAAAGATACAAAAATCTTTGCATGGAACTGTGCGCTTCACAGTTCCAGCATCGTGGTGTTAGACTGTTGTGCGCATGCGCACTTAGGAAGCTGCATGCAAGACTGCGACGGCGAGAGGCAATGTCGCTCCCGCAGTGCCGACCCTGGCATGCTTGTGGAAGGTAGTTTTTGTTTTTCACTCCGCGTGTGTTGTGCTTAAGAACCGTGTACCATATTCTTGAATGTGATAAAGTATAGAATTAGATTATTATCCTGCTTTCAGCTATTCCAGTTGATTCATTTTTTTTTTATAATATAATAAAAAGAAAATTATTGATCTTTTCGCTCAAATTAAAACAAGACGAATGGATTTCATTTTTAAATGAATAGATCAAGCTTGAACTTTAACAATTTAGGTTAAAGTAAGTAAAAAATGTTTGATTTTGTTCTTTTAGGATTTTATCAAGTTTCTGAATAAATTTGCTTTTTATACATGTTTGTTTCCTTTTACACAATTTTAAAACAAAGGCTACAAATTTTCTGGAGCAGCATCCTCACTATTTTTAGCTACGAGCCGCCACAGTCTTCTGGATTTAATGGGAATGATCCATTTAATTGAGATTTAATTATTACATAGCAATCAATAACTGAATTGCATCCATACAAACAAATTGTCGGATTTTATAAAACAACTCTTTATCAACCTAAGAAATGCCGATGTAATTTTCAGAGAACAATACAGTAATATAATAATATATTTTATTCGCAAACTAAGAAGAAAATGGCTGGTCTCTCAAACCTATGGAAGTTGTGAAAACTTGTCTACAATTCCTTTATTATTTATCAAGGCTATTGAATCGACTGCCTAAAGGATGTAGGTTGTTTCCAGTTATATTAAGTTAGTCGAGGAGCCTTGCAGGATGTTTATTTAAAAACCTTTGAAATACAACGAGTGAACCACACTGCTGAAGTATCTGAGCATATTATGTGCCATTACATAAACTTGGAAATATTGTTTTCTATCCTTTACAATAAAATATTAAAAGTCAAATTTAAACCTTCTTTTTATCAGTAATCGACGGTCCATCACGATTCTACCACTGTGCCAAGAGAATAGACGAGGGAATTTGAAAGACCGGCTTTGATTGTTTTTTTAAAGTGATTTTTTTATGTTTTGCGTTGTTTTATTCTTCGTCATTGATCTGCCTATTTATTGACTAAATTGTCAAATTTTTGCAAAATTGTAAATTTAATTATTTTTGAAGATAAAAAATGTAACGACATTTACTTGAAAGCTGTATTTTCTAAGAAACAAATGGAATTCGAAAAAGTTAAAAAAAAAATGCTTTGCAAATGAAGATATTGTATTTTTATTCAGAGTGATTGAAAAATAGAAATTAATTTATTTTTTGAGGAAAATAAAACAATAGAAGTAAATAAGAAAAACAAATTGCCTACAGAAATGATCTAAATAATTCATGTGACTCGGCCTGAACTAAATTAATGAGGCACGGTAAAAATGAAAAAACAAAAACAAAACAAGGTAGGGATAGTGATTAGTAAACCAATCACAGTGCTTCGCAACGGCTTCTGAGTCACCTTAACTTTCTAACTATCGTCATTCTTAACTCAAACCTTATTAACACTGAATTCCTAATAATGATTTAAAAAAAAAAAAAAAAAAAAACTTAAGTTGATGAGGGGATCGAACCCACGACCTTCGCGTTATTAGCTCGACGCTCTAACCAACTGAGCTAACAGGCCACCTACAACTGAGCTAACAGAAGCCGTTGCGAAGCACTGTGGGATATACGTCCAGACAGACAAACCGGGGATATAAGGGCGTTTATGACTAACTATCAAATGCCTATACATTGTGCTCACAACGAAATCCTTGTGTAGCTCTTTGATGAGTGTTAGTGGTAATCAGTAAAGAGCAATCGCCGGTGCACAGAGAAATCTCTATGGGAAGTACACGACTCATTATTACTGAGAATATATTATTTTCCAAAATAAAGATTCCGATGAAGATCGCTTACATCTTTAATTGATAATCGTGAACGACATTTAGTAATAAGTCACTTGGAAAAACAAAATCTCTTAAGGCGCGTACAATGCGCCAATGCATACCAAGACACATGTGGACAGATATTTGGATGCATTGGAATCGATGTGTACGGCGGTGGCGAACGCACCCCAATACATTTTAACGGTTTCCAAGGCGGCCCTTGGCGTTGGCCTGCGCTCGGTCGCTTACCGGTACTTCAAAGCAGTGGCGAATATAGAATATATTTTTTTTTGGGGGGGGGGGGGGGGGGGGCAAGATTAATGTAAGGTTAAGTTAAGTAATTTTAAGTAGACACCCCATGATACTTTATATTTGCTGCTCATATTCAGAGGGTAATTTGCGCTGAATGCTTAATTCATTATTGCATAAGTGCATGATTCATTAAAATAATTCAGATTACGGTAATTATTTTTTTCTTTATATTCATTATTTCGGGGGGTGGGGCCCTTATATTCGCCCTTGCTTCAAAGAGATGTTTGATTTGGTGTAAACGTTTTCAGTCGTTGGCAAGTATTCCCTGGTGTGGGACGTATTGTTTATTTCATGTTTCGATGTGGAATGAGATAATTCTATATTATGGGATCCTAATAATAGAAATTATAAAATCTCAAAAAAAAAAGAAAGATAGATATTTGAAGAGTATTGCAGATGAACTCCGAAGCTCATCCAGCAAATTACTTGTATTGTAGGCACTATTGTATTTGTATATGGTGTTGTCATCCACTAGCGTCTCGGTTCACGTTTCTTCTTTTTTTTTCTGAACTTTTAAAAAATTCACAACTAAAAACACTTGCACATAAATCATCATCATTTGACGACATTACGAGACGATCAATTCAATATCTTGCCGCGTAAAATGACCGAACCACAACCAACGGTTTCCAATTCAAAACTAAATCCGATGTGGACGACAACATTTTATCAAAATCAAAATCATTTCCAATCGTTTCCAATCCCAAAACGAACGAACACATTCGGTCGAGTTGGCGTTGGTTTGCATTGGAACTTGGTCTGTACGCGCCTTTATATTATTATAGTTTATGCTTTGGAACTTCAAAAACCTACCATTAAAATATTAGAAAACTAGCAGCAAAGCCTGTCGGACGATAAAAAATAAAAAATCTGAAGGAGCTGCACTGAATAGAGGGGGAAGAGGAATACTTGGTTGAGGAGGAAGTATACTTGGTTGAGGGGAAAGTGATACACTTATTTTAAGGGGAAGAGGTACACTTAGATGAAGGGAGAGTTATACTTGAAGCTCCACGTAAAAAAACAATACGAAATTACGTTTTAAGATCAGGATTTACAAATTGAAACTATACAGCTTTTTTAAGTTTCACATTAGTTTCAATGATTTGCTTTTCATTTCATTTGTCGTGAAGTAACTGACATTCACAGAATTTTAAACAACAACTTTATACAGCTTTTTTAAGTTTCATATTAAAGTTGTTGTTTAAAATTCTGTGAATGTCAGTTACTTCACGACAAATGAAATGAAAAGCAAATCATTGGTTTGAGGCCACTTTTAACTTCATAATTGAAGATTGAAATTAATGGGTTAATGATACTAATTTTAATTTCAGTCGTAAGAAATAAAAATAAATTCAAAATGATGCTGTCTGAAATATTTTGCTTACAAATTTTATTCTCCCTTTTTGGGAAAGTTTCAAGATTTTACCGGAAACAGAGGAATGTTTCTCAAGCAAATCTTGAATCTTTATAGTTTATACTTTTTATACTTTCTCTTTTGGCTTTCAGGATTGAAATACGCATTAAAGAATGAGGATGGGAATTAGGGGTGATGCTGGTGCTGATATGTTTTAGTTAAGAGTGGAAAAGAAACAATTTGACATCATCTCATTACCATATAGTTTTTTTTTTTTTACTTTCAGCCAGTCTAATTGCGTTGAACATTTTTTTTAAATCGAATGCGTATGATGTGATGATGATCTTTGAATCCTTGATACCTGATGCTGATAATGGTATAACCATCGTATAATGCTGATGCTTTCAAAATCCTTTCTCTAAATGTCTCTTGTGTTTAAATATGCATGCATACTGAACACAGCCTGATCCAACATATTCATTATTATGACAGAATAAATTCTTAGCCAAACATTAACAATTTACAACTATAATTACACAATCAATTTTTTTTGGTTTTAATGAGTAGAAACTGCAACCGTTGTTGGCTGTAGATGTAGAAGTAACATCTGAATGACATTTTTCAAGACATAAAAATAACATGCAGTTAAAAAGTTAACATTAAATAGCAGCAAAAGCATCAATCCAACTCATCTTCCATTCCATTAAATTCTTTTGGAAATTGTTTTTCCAATTCTTTCATTCGCTGCAATAACGCCAATCTGTCGGCGGCATGATCAGATTTATTCATAGAAATTATCTCGCGGTTGGGCTCTTGAATGTGTTGAAAGTGTTGGAGCGGTTGGAGTTGACGTTGATGTTGACGATATTGGAGAGATTGACGGTGATGTTGATGTTGACGCTGTTAGAGAGATTGACGGTGATGTTGATGTTGACGCTGTTAGAGAGATTGACGGTGATGTTGATGTTGACGCTGTTGGAGAGGTTGACCCTGATGTTGATTGTTTCGACGTTGTCGCCCTCCCTGTCCTTTTCCTTTTCTTCCTTCATGAATAATAATGTTCACCATTATAAATTTTACTAAAAGTAAAATTACAGTTCGAAGAATGGAATAATTATTACTTTTGACCCATAACGCCGAAAGACATTTAAAACACACTTTGTAATCTAAATACTGCGCTAACTTGTGAACGAAGCTTCTACGGCAAAAATGGTTTTGAGTTTCGAAATCAGCATAAAAAACTGAGTAAGTACAGTAGAGCCCCGATTATCCGCGAGTGCCGCAAAAATATTTTTTAATTATGAACCTCAAAAAAACAATTTTAACCCAAGCCAACAACAGGGAAAATACAATAGGCCCTACAGTGCGAAGATCGAAACTTACTGACAGGTTTATTGTGCATGAGTGATCCTATAGGCCTTCTCGGAATTTGTGGATGCAAACGTAGAGCAAGGTTTCTGCTTTACTGTAGATATTTTAAAAGTTTTACAGATTATGTTTTTGTACAATAAAACGTAGTTTTTAATGGTGAAATATTTTTTTTCGTGTTTACACCTCATTTTTAGTCTTTTTTCGGGTTATCCGCGAAGCCCTTGCCACCCAATCCCGCGGATAATCGGGGCTCTACTGTATGCCAAATTTCATTAAAATGGGTGCGGTAGTATCAAAATTATTTGGTTTTGAAAGTATGTTTTGTTAGAATTTCAGTAATTGTCTAGCTCAGTTCCCAAGGATAAAATTTCATGGAAACAACATGGAATGACAAAATGAACTAATATTTCATCCAATATGAGTAACCCTTGATTCAATGGTACCATTGAAAACCCTTGGATCTATTTTAATAGCTTAATTATATCGAGTTACAGACAGACAGACAAACTTAGTCAATTATATATATTTGATTTGATTTGATTTGATTTGATGACTTGATTTGATGATTGATGATTTGATTTGATTTGATGCTTTTGAAATATGTTACACTACATTATGTGCAGTCATTAGTAAGAAAGATTCAATTTTAGAAGAATGTTGAAAGTTAGGTTCAAAATCTGTAAAGCGCAGCTGTCAACAAAAGGCAAAATTTGCAGATATGGAAAAGTGAGTAACAATGTGATGGAAATTTAGTGAAAATTTGTTGAGTCTTTGCTTTTCCTTTATCTTAGAACTGTAATTGTGTAATGGGTAAACAGTATCCCACCCAAAACATTTCATGTAAAATAAGTTCATGTAAAACTCTAAAAACCCTATATCTTGGTCAAAAAGTATGGCTTGGCCGTTTCGTGGCTGTAGCACAGACAATCCCATGGAGTTATGTAAAGGATATGGAGTATGCCAAGGCACACTTTTTGACCAAGATAGTAGGGTTTTTAGAGTTCGGCATGTAGAATGAGGGGCTTGGCTCTACATGAGATCTCATATCTTTTTAACAGTGAAAGCATTATGAGCGTGTGAGTCTTGGCAACTTATTTAACATGAAATGTTTTGGGTGGGATTTCATTTCTTTTTGTAGGATGAGATCTGATAACTTTTTAACAGTGAAAGCGTTATAAGCATGCGAGTCTTGGCAACCCCTTATTTTACATGAAATGTTTTGGGTGGGATTTCATTTCTTTTTGTAAGATGAGATCTGATAACTTTTTAACAGTGAAAGCGTTATGAGCATGTGAGTCTTGGCAACTTATTTTACATGAAATGTTTTGGGTGGGATTATCTATTACAACGAAATTTAGTTTTAAGATTATTTAGAAAATGGATTTTTTTTTCAATACCCTACTTTTCTGTTTTTCTATTGGTCAACTTGTATATACAAGCTGTTTGCACTTTTGTAAGAAATCACATTATTATACAGTATTATTTAGGCCGAAGCATTGAGGGTACGACGTATTTCAGATCTTAATAAAATCCAAAGTATAAAAGCTAGATAAATGAAACTTAGCGTATTTGATTAGTATGGTAACTGCATCTTATCCTGAAAATTTGAAATCTCTAGTACTATCCAGGCCGAAGCTATGAGGGTTCGATAATACATAACCAGACCTCCCCTTTATGAGGGGTTGGAATGTGAAAGTTACGGATTTCTTAATTTTGTTGTTGTTTGTGTGCTAATCCTAGCCTGCATACCAAATTTCAGCTTTCTAGGACTTCAGGAAGTACCCTAGAGGTTTTGATGATCATGAGTCAGTCAGTCAGTCAGTCAATCAGTGACGGAATCGACGTATTTTAGATATTAATAAAATCCAAAGTATAAAAGCTAAATAAATGAAACTTAGCGTATTTCATTAGTCTGCTAATTGCATCTTATCCTGAAAATTTGAGCTCTCTAGTATTATCCAGGCCGAAGCTATGAGGGTTCGAAAATACGACGAAATACTTCCAGAAAAGGTACGTAGTGCCCTTCCTGCCTTCGGCTCGTCTTGGCGGGGGCACTGCCGTGCCCCCAGATTTCATTCAATCCCTTAAAGTTTCTTAAAACACGAAATCAGAAAACCTCTATGAAAATGAATACACTGTTTTGAAATTGACAGTTTTACAGTTATGCATATCATAAGTTGAAAAATATGTACCTAATACACAAATGTTTATTACGAGTGTTCTTGTTTAACTTTAATTAAAAACAAAGTTAAACCTGACTCAGGTTTAACTTCATTTTTGTAATTCTTTCTCAGTTGTGCGTAATTTAAAATTTTCCCATTCAAATACGTATAAACCAGTTTTTACTGTATGGAATATATATATATATAAAAACATTGTTTTTTCTGTTTATATTTTAGATATCCCAGAAATTTTGTATGATAAATATATGAAATCATACAAAACAAATTAATGGAAAATAAAAAAAAAAAGTTCTAAAAGTAAATTACGAATAACTTACTCAATTTCTAAAGACTTAGTTTAGATAAACTATATTTGTTTTCTTTTATAACCATATAAAAAAATTTATAAATGCACTTACGGAAATCGACGCAGCTCTCAGTGAAAACAGATTTTCTAACGTTTTTCCTCCTTTTTATAGTTTTCCATTGATTTCGAAAACATCCTGTCCAAA
>JAFIDM010009631.1:131251542-131265201 GCA_023159025.1 Thereuonema tuberculata | reverse complement strand
ATTTTGATCGTTTATCAATTGTGGTAAGGTGAGATTTGAATATACATTTCAAGAATTTTTCGAGATTTCAAATTTGAAGATGAGACAGGTGATTGTGAAAGGCAAAGTGAAAGTGAAATTAATCTTCGCGCTTGCAAAGATGGACGAAAGAAGAGGGGAATGAAGATTTTAAGATCGTAAGAAGGTTACGGTAAGAGTTCATAAGAAGATGGATTAATTGTTTAAATTTGAAGATTCTACGAAAGACGTTTATATAAAAATAAGACAGTAAAAAAAGAAAAATAAGACATTAAAATAAAAAATAAGGAGATTAGGACATTTATAAAGGAATTTTACAAATTTTAATGATTTGGACTTGTTAATTTGTTTTTTTAAAGTGAACGTGAATATTTCCACGTTTCCATTGTTAAATTGTTGTCACGTTTTTAGAATTCTTGTATTATTATTCAGTGAAATTTAGGATGTAAGAGAGATGTTCTCTCTCCCTAAGGAATTTTTATAGATGGTTTGAAAAAGTGGATTAACATCCACGAAATATTACCGGTTGTGTAGGTTACAGGGCCGTCGCGTGGGCGGGGCGATCGCCCTGGGCGCCGCGGCTAGGGGGGCTCCGCGGCAACGGCAAAAGGAAGGAGATTCCGTTTTTTTTTTGGTTGTTGAATTGGAGATTCAGGGGGCGCCTGACGAAATCTTGTCCCGGGCGCCAACAAACCACGCGACGGCCCTGGATGTACTATTACAATCAAACTATTATAATTACATTAAATAAAATGAAACAAGGGTAAATTCTGTAGGCAACTGCCCAGACAAAGAAGTGTTCAGATATTAACAACAGTAGAAATAGGAAAAATATTGAAATTGGAGGTAAACAGACTTGTTTTCAAACCAAAAATTATTAATAAAAACAAAGCCTCCAATGAGATTTTATAGTGGAATTAATCAAGGAGGTTGTAAAACAGTTACAAAGATCCAATTTATATCCTAAACAAAGACATTAAAACAGGAGAACTGTAAGTTAGGTAATCACGAGAAGCAAAAACATTGGAACCCAATAGATGAGATGGAAGACAGTAAAATACAAAACAGTTTGGGGAAATTTAATGATAACAGGAAGAATCAAATCCAATATAAATGGTGGAAAGAAATCATTAAAAACATACTCTATAAATTAATGCATATTAAATAACAAATATTCCTCTTTATTTACAAAAAATCATCATTTTAAATAAAATGAATGTAAAAATCCTAAAAAGCTTTTGTTTGTCAAAGTTGCATCTGTACGACTATTAATAATACAGGTTTCTTTTTCTTACTATTTTTTTTTAAATAATAAACAAATAAGAATCATTTTCACCTCTATAAGATATAATTTTCAATTTATAAATAGATATGCTCAGCCTGTAACCTTTTTACAATAATTAAATAATTCCAAAAATCCATTACAATTTTCTAAATTGCGTAATTTATTTGCCATAGTTCTGGTTCACATTTGATTCATTTAAAATCTCAAAGATGACAACTGCAAAATAATAAAAGATTATTCGATAATTCAAATTATCTAGAAATGATTTTGATCATAAATGTATGCAACTTGTTTTTTCAAAACTTATCAATTTACTCATTTTCAAAACTTTACATTTCAGTGACTTGATTCCAATCTTACCAATTGGATAATTTACACCTCTTCCTCATTTATATTTTGTATAACAAATGCTAAATAATTAATTAAGGGACTCACCAGTTAGTTTATTAAGAGCCTACGTATTTCTGTATTTTAGAAATAACAGTGTAGCTTTATGTGGTGGGTCATTCAACTTCAAAGCTGAAAAATACAACAGATGTGAGCAATAATTCATCAAATCATTCACTTTCATGAAATTATGTTCCTAAAAATAATAATAATAGCATGTCATACAACTGTTATCATTTTACAATGAACTTGAAATATAATGTTTACTCTCTCTTTCAATCACTCCTTCCTACCAGGAACAGGAAAAGCAATATCATGTGAACACATACATTTAAATCCTACAAATTTCTTTCAGTTTTTTCCATTCAGTTAGTAACTGCAGTTGGATTCCTGTTTACCTTATACTCAGTTTTATCCAAGATTTTAGCCAAGCTTAGATCCACTGTCAGTTCAGTTACTACTGTTTTTTCTTTTCTTTCTTTTTTTTTTAATAATAATATATTTGATTCTACAATTCCAAAATTTACGTAAACTATAGTCTTTTTTTCATATATTATCCAAAATTGACAATGGGTAAACTTTCGTTAATGCTGATGATCTTTCTGTTAGTTCTCCATAATTCTGATTATGCCAATGGTCAAATTTTATCTTTCTTCAAAAATCTTTTGCCATTTAAATTTCTATTTCGCTTCGGTACTGAAACGAAGCAACTTCCAGAAGTCCAAGAATGTCCGTATGAAAGCAATTTCGAATTCATAATAGGCAAGTATTCTAAAATTTAATACTACTTATTAGAATTAAGCTATCAAATTTAAAACCTCAAAATTTGTCTTGAAGTTTCCAAATGCAATTAACCATTTTAAAAATTCAACCTGAAATTTACATTTTACACAGACATTTTATTATTTTTATTCTTACAATGCATAATTTGATACAATATTTGTGTGTGTATTAAGTCGCACTTTTATCGTCCCAAACTGAGGTGGTAATTGCACATGAAATATTATTTTTAGAAAAATTATACCTCCTGCAGACATTATTTGTTCACAACTGATTTCTATGCACTAATTCTGGTCATTTAAACATCAAGATCGTTATTTTGAATATAAGTTTTCAATGCATTATTATACATAGCGATATTTTCATTAGAAAATGATATACATTATTGCTTTTTAGAAGCTCGAAGGATAAAACAAAAAATTGTAAAGGCTGAGAGTGATAAATAATTACTATAGATGTCATCAAAAATATTTTATTATCACGAAAATTATTAAAAATATAAACGAAATTCTTAGCCTAAAAAATGCAGGTAAGACTCGTAAAAATGTACGACTTATAACACAAGAATACAACAACTCCTTATTCTCATAACAATACTCGAACAAAACAGAAAAAATTACAAAAATTAGATAATTCATTCAAATAAACTACACTTCAGTTGTCTACATATTTTCGTTATCCTTCCACATCACATTTACTTCGTCATTCTATTTTCTTATGCATGATATTCTTTTACACACGCTCTCAAACTCATACATTTTGCATTCATTTTTCCTTGGTGGTCTCCTGCACTCCTACCATCCACTCCATTAACATACAAACTTTTCGTCAGCCTCTAACTAATCTCTTGTTTTTTATGTCCAAACTATCTTAAGTGGTAGAGCTCTACTTGCACTCATGTAACTTTCTGACATTTCATACTTTTGAGAATATTTTTATCAAATGTGAGATGTACTAAAGTCAAATACAGTCTAAGTTTCCTTAGGAAAATTTAATAAGTGTTGTTAGACGTCGAAAGATACGAAAATAAAAATTTTGTATGGAGATGTAATCAAATAATAAAAGAAATATTAAATTAGAACAATAAGAATACATTATTTCAATTTATTTTAATATGTTGAGTTAGAAACGAAGACTGATAAAAACAACTATTTACGAAGTTCCAATGAAATTCATGCTTTAAAAAGTTGGAGTATATTTTGTATTTAATAAACAAAGCAAAAAGTAAATGTTACAAAAGTTTTTGTTATTTTTAACTAGCCGCTTCGCTCCGAACCGTTGCATATATACAGCATTAAAAAAAAAAAAACGTTATTTATTTAGCAAATTAATATTGAGATCGGAGAATATACGACTTCCCAGCCCGTTGTGGCCTTCTCCGCATATCATGCTTATTTCCATGAATATCATTGCTTATTTTGTATTTCCATGAGTTGTACAGTTGTTTCTTGTTGTTCCGTAAAGACAATTTTTGAAACCATTATTGCACATAAGTTTTCTCACAATAGCCAACATGAAATGTTTCACATTTTTGCATGTATCTTGCAAACGCAGAAACGTTTGTGAATGACTGATATATCGTTCGATAGAACTTTCAAATACCAACATTTTCTTAATATAATGTCTTCTTCCAACTTCTATACTTTTCATTTAAATTGAGAAAAAGTCAAAATTTGACCCTTTAAAAGGAGACATTTTGGAAACCAAAAACTTTTTTCGAAAGATTTTGGTAGCATTTTGTTTGTCTTAAAAAGATCTACATTTTATCCATTTACATGACCAATCTATCTCTTATAGTTTGGTCACATAATTGGAAAAACGTAAAGTCTTATGACAGACAGAATAACGTTTTTATTTAATATAATTTCAAATGCATGTTAATGCTATTTATAACAAATTATAAGAGATTGTGATTTTTACTTTTATTTGCATTTTACATCAGAGCTACTCAATTACAGGACCGCGAGTTATTGACATCTAGCCTTCGTTTAGAATTTTAATAGTTTTAACATTTATTAAATTTGTGACAAAATAGAACAAAGCAAACAAGTAAATTCTGACTTTGAAGTTCTTCAGTTACCAATAATAATAATAATAATAACAATAATAATAATAATGTATAATGTACAAATTTTATAGATATAAGATACTTGTTTTAATGTATTCCAAAAATATGTGAATTACCTCTCAATTTTCAGAGGTTGAATCGAAGCCGAAACTGGCACTTTTGGTTCCAAAAAGCTTTGTTTTTTGTTTTATTTTTTATTTTTATTTTTACGTGATTGCCTACTTTTTAATAGAATCTAAATCTGTGGTCAGTTTTTTGATCTGTTATGTCGTTATTGAGTGTTATAAAAGTTGCTATAAAAGGACAGAAATAACAAAAGCAATAATGTCTTCTGTTTATCATAGCGAGGCTGCTATATTTCCTAATTATGTTGTTATTATTTGTCGATTTACGTTAATCATCCTTTGAGATTATCTATATTGAATTCAAATTAGAAGAAAATGTTTTTTTTGTTTTTTTCAGCTTGGAATTTTATTGGTAGAACAATAGCTAAGTTCTTCTCTGAAAGTGTGATTTTGTTCTTTTATGGTTCCTGTTGTTATTATTAGATGCTGAACTGAACAGTTTTTTTCTTTCCTTTTTTTCAAAATTAAATGAAATAGTTCAAATCCAAACGAATTAAAAGGTAGATAAATTAGATTTCTTTAAGATCAATAAAGAGACTTGTGAATGTTCATTTCCTAATGCAATTAAAGCTGCATCTCTCTTATGGTTTTATTTCAATTTTAATGAACAGAGTTATTCTGTAACTTTTCCTCTACATAGTCGGAGGTGGAACAGCAGGGTCAGTGTTGGCTAATCGTCTTTCAAAGCATTTCAAAGTGCTGTTACTAGAAGCAGGAGAAGAACCAATGAAAGAATCCTACATTCCATTGACGAGTTTCAAAGCTCTTTGGTCATCAATGGATTGGAGTTATCTCCTTGAAAAGCAAGAAAACTGCTGTAAAGGATATAAAAATGAGGTAAAAGTAACCACGTAGTTCCATATTTTAAAATTTGTTTTTAACCTTGTATTTTTTTCGTTTTGACCAAATAACAAAGTGTTAGTTGCAAATCAACATTCCAATACTTTCATGAAAAGAGTTTTAGCAAAGAAAGTGCATGAACACTTACCCTCTGAATTCAATTTGCCTTTTCTTTTTTAACCCTCCGAATTCAAGTAGGTGACAAATAATTTACGTGCATAAGTTTGTGGATAGTGTAAAAATACTATTAAACTTTCAATTTCATAGGATAATTAAGGTACCCTGCCCAAATAACGCCACCTTAACATTTAAATTACTGTAGTCTGGAAATAAGGTGTATCGAAACACCAAAATTATGACCAAGAAAGTTTAATCTTCTGTTTGAAGCATACTATAATGAAACATATGATAACTTTTACTGGAGAAGTATGAGAACTCAAATAAAAAAACATTGCAAACTGGCGTTATTAGAAACACCTGGTCCAAATAAAGCCACCTACTTTCTAGAAACTTAACTTATTTAAAATTAAGAATTATTCCATCATTGTAAACATTATTTGTACAAAATTACAGTAAAAAGCAACTAAATTTGACTTTCTGTAGAAAATAATAAAAAATCACTTGAAATTAACGCGGTTTTTCTAATCTGTAGCTAAAACAAAAAAGGAAATGTAAAACAGAGGCGTCGTCGCTAGAATTGGTGTCACCCAGTGCGGTAGCTCATAACCTTGTAAAAATATCTGTTCAATTAAAAAAAAAAAAAACCTTGTGAAAGCATTTTGGTGTCATCCCCCTTGTGATGGTGTCACCCGGTGCGGTCCTCACCCCCCGCACCCCCCTAGTGACGCCACTGATGTAAAAATTAATTAATTTCGGCATTTTCCGATTATAAAAGCAAAATAATAAATAAGATAAAAATCTATATTTTCATGAAACATATTAGTAACTTATAACTAAAATCGTATTTGTAGACCATTAACACCACCATGGCGTTAAAGCGCTACTGAGCACATGGATCACATGATACGCTTGTTTGTCTCCAATTTCCGAATTTTAAAAATAACAGTTAACTTATCTACATAGAAGAATCTTCAAGAATCAAGAAAATATATACAGTGCAACTTGGATAATTCGAAGCTGAAGGGACCACTACAAAACTTCGAATTATCCAAGACTTCGAATTAAACAAGTTACATCTTTTAACTTTAATTTCAGGTCCACCGAATGCTTGAAAAGATTATTCTTTCAATAAGTAAATATTTATTCAGAAAGATCATGGTATGAAAGACTTAAACACTATATGTAAGTAAACAAAATAAGATTTGTATTACGTTATAGCTATAGTACATATTACATTCAATACAGAAAATTATAGTTTTTCAAAAAATTGTGCAATGTCTGATTGTTTTGTAGAATTCAGTCGCTTAAGGTTAGCAAAATCATCAAGCATGTTTAGTGAACGGAAAACAGCTTCACTTACGTTGGTTTGTCCTTCAATGTACCGACGAAATTCGGCGCTATCCCGTACTCGTTGGCGATTTGGCATTTCTTCTTCACACCCTTTTCCACCTCGCGAATGACGGCGACCTTTTCAGCGAACGTTAAATTCTTGTAAACGCGTGGTTTACTGAAAGACATGGTGACACTGACAGCAGGAAGCTCGAATGGCGTCTGAAGCGTCACGTGTCGAATGGCGTCACGTGTTGAACGGTGGCATGAAGGGGATTTCAGTTGTCACGTATCGAATTTCTTAACGATGAAACGCCGAAAAGTCGTTATGGTTCGAAATTTTTTATAAAAACTTCGAATTAAGGAAGTTGAACTTCGAATTATCCAAGATTTTTTAACATTGATTTAATAAGAAATTCAAGGGACTAAGAGAAATCTTCGAATTAACCACGATTTCGAATTAAAGACGTTCGAATTATCCAAGTTGCACTGTAGTTTTATATAGTTAATCTTTGCTGAACATTAAAAAAATCTATATTTTATCTTACGTTGATATAGTAGCAGCCTTTCAGAACTAGTCCTCGACACGAAAAGCTGGAAATATAATTTCACTCGAAAATGTTGGTGGTCTGCTAGTAACTTACTTCAACATTAGATGGCATGTCAATGCAAACTACTTTAGTGCAGTACCGCCATCTCTTATATTTATGAAGAATTAGATAGGTTGCGTTAAAGGTATACATGGCGTTATATGGCTGGGGTATCTTAGTTGTTTTTGTATGTTGATAATGGCGCTTTAACAAAAACTCTAATAAGAGTTTTTTGGTCTTAATTTTCTCAATATAAGCTACAAATCGTGGGTGATCTTTATCATAAGTAATGGTGCTTCTCTCTACTTTTTATAACGGAAAAGTAGGGTAAAAGTTATAACGGATTGTCGAATAAAACTGAACACAAAGAATAAAATATCTTTAAACAATAAAACAACAACATAATGGGAAACTGTTATTAAATTCTTGTTTAAGAATCTCCGTCCAATGAAGCACTTGATTAAAAAATAACTCTAAGCTTTAGTGTTGAATTAGTGAGGTTTCTACGGCGATGATTTATAAATTTTTACAAGTAGTACTGAATTTAAACATAGTTCATCGATCATTGCATTATCGTCATTAATTTTTGGGCAAAAATACAAATGAAGCCTCCCAGATGCCAGAAAAAGAAATGACAGACAGTTACGCCTAATAGCAGATACTAGAAATTTAGTGGCATAAAAAAATTATTCACATTGTTCTGAAGTTTTAATAACTAATAATTGCTATTATAATGCTGTAATGGTTAGTTCGCTCTTAGAATGAAAACAAACTTTTTTGAACTATTTTTCCACGTAATTCTTAAAACAGTTGCTTTTTAGGCTTATGAAAGAGGCCTTATATCCCCGGTTTGTCTGTCTGTGGACACATATCCCACAATGCTTCGCAACGGCTTTTGTTAGCTCAGTTGTAGGTGGCCTGAATGTTGAATGTTGTAGGTGGCCTGTTAGCTCAGTTGGTTAGAGCGGCGTGCTAATAACGCGAAGGTCGTGGGTTCGATCCCCTCATGGACATTTTGTTTTTCATTTTTTTTCTCCCCATTTTAAATCTTTTCACAGTTTCTCAACTTAAGTTGTTGTTGTTGTTTTTTTTTTTTAAAATCATTATTAGGAATTCAGTGTATTAACAAGATTTAGAATGACGATTATTCCATATAATTAAGGGTGGGTAAGATAGCATGGGGTCGCAAACAGACTCGCGCGAGCATTTTCTAGACCACCCCGGCGCAGTCTATTCGAAAGTAAAGGTGACTCAGAAGCCGTCGCGAAGCACTGTGATTGGTTTACTAATCACTATTCCTACCTTGTTACTTATTAAGATTCATCAGCTAAGGGTATCGACCTCAGGATACAACTTAGCTGCTTCAACGCTGAATTTTATATCTTTTTGATTCTTTATATTCCACTGGTTTAAGTTCTACTACTAAAATGCACTATTCTTATTATACTAGAAACCGTTGAATAGTGAGTAAATCTACATGATGCAAGCACGATTCAGCTTTCTTTTGAAACAGTCTTTTTGAAAATTTCTCACGAATGAAAAAACAACACATACTCATAATTTCATGAACTGGACTTAAACTAAACTTGAAGTATTGAATGATAACATTATGGTAATGGAAGCTTTTGCAAATAAATGGAAGCATTGTATTCGTTATTACTTAGCAATCACGTTCATTATTAAGAAAATCTGATTTATGGAGTTGGTTTTTATTAATGTTTTTTCCTTGTACCAATACAGCAACCATATTTGAACAGTGGTAAAGCACTAGGTGGGACATCGTCTCTCAATTTCATGACGTACACAAGAGGGAATAAACGTGATTTCGATCATTGGAAAGAATTGGGTAATGATGGATGGGGATGGGATGATGTACTCCCCTATTTCCTTAAACTGGAGGATTATAAAGTACCAAGAGAGAAATACCAAGAAACTGGTAAGTTTAATTTATGAACTATGAAATGTGGTGACAGAATACTTTGACAGAAAAGCGCTTCAATCGCCATTCACTGAAAAGAAACAGTCTGAGATTGGATGAGGTGTAGAGTTATCGTACGCCGTCTTTTTCCTGAACAAGTCTTCTTTGTGTACAACACGAGTTGTAGAGATTTTTTTTTTCTTTTAATTCCAAAATGTCCGTATTTTTAGCCAACAATATTAAAACAAACAAATAACAAAATTCCAAAGCTGAGTAAGAAATGTGATCCTTAAATTTTCCCTCAATTTATTATCCTTCATGTGGACAATTTAACAAGAAATATGGGGATTCTTGTACTAACTCAATGGCTTGGAATGCTTTAGTAGATGTTCTAGAGACAAAATTCAAGCTGTAATCCATTTTTATCTTACGGCATTTTACTCTTCCCTCAGTACTTTAGTATTTTGAAAGTTAGTAATATTCAGTAGTGTTCCTTAATTCTGAAGGAAATTGATTCAACTTAAAAATATAGTTGAGCGAACACTTTCAAATTAAATCTGTCATTTTGTATGGGAGTGTTTACTACTAATTAAACATCAATGGGAGAGACCAAGTTGTTTATTAATTGACATCCTAGAACAACTGCTTCACTAATGTTGTGATCATCAGCTAGGAGCAGTCATCAGTAAACAGAGAGGTCTCAATTGTTTATTTTAGCTTTGCAGGTTCCACATTCATTCCGACTACTAATTAAAATAAAATTGTTGTTTTTTTTCTTCAAAACGTCTTGTTTTTACTATAATGTTGTATGGTAAATCTAGCAATATGTGATCCCTCATTTTACTCAAATCTTATTGAAGAGATAAGGAAATATTATTTTAGTCTTTATCCTCCTCTTCATCTTTTCTTTAAGTGAAAAATTCAACTATAAAATTAATAAAAGACTATATTTAAACTATTTTATTAATTTTCTCAGTTATTGTTAGGGGTTAACTGAGTGGCAGCTTTTAACTCAGTCTAAGCGCAATCCATAAACATTCAGCTTAATTGTGGTAATGCATACTGATTTTTTTAGTAATTTGAAAGATTTTTAATTACCTTTTCGCTTTTTAAAGCATTTTAAAAAAAAGATGCCCTTAAATATTAATTATCACACGATTCGTTTTAGCTCATACATTCGTACATGTGTATTTTGAATGGGGTAAGTTTCACACAACTTTAAAAAAAAAATTGCCTTTCATTAAATTTGTAATTTGAAATAGTGATCATTTAACTCTATATTAATCGTTGTGCATTTAGGGTTTTATTTTTTAATTGTACCTACATTTCATTTTCAAAAGGTTTATGCCTTTTGTGGAAGAAAAGCTAGCTTAATCCAAACTTACTAACGACAATTTAAACTTGAACATGTCATTCTATAGCTGAAACGTTGCCCTCCCCACCGACAACATTCGTCTGCAGGGGTACTTGCTTCACTTTAAGACACATTAATTAAAATTTTCATCAAAAAAAATACATCATCTTACAAAGTTGTAAATTTATTCTACAATTTATCGCGTGTTGTAGGTTTCTTTAAGAACATTTTTGAATCTTGATTCAAACACAAACTTCGTTTGTTTTTAATGAAGTCTTAAAGTTAAATTTTTCGTGTGCACAATCCCTTACCTTATTTAATTTCCTATGAATATATGTTTCATAACTTACTCTAATTGGCTACAGACGAAAATTGTCTCGCTATCGAATTTGAGATCGAACTGCTTATCAATATTCATAACACAATGAAATTTTAAATCTTAATAATAATAATCAATAATAATCTTATGAAAATGAGTGAAAAAATGATAATTCTCACTTTAATTTTTCAACAGAAAAGTATCACCATGAAGGTGGACCAATGACTGTTGAAATTCCGACCTTTAAAACCCCCATGGCTGAGGCTTTCTTACAAGCTGGTTGGGAATTGGGATATCCCTATGTTGATTATAATACCGAAAAACAAATAGGTAAGAAGTATTACTGATTTATTTACCTAAATTTAAAATTATAAATATTATGAAGTACAATTACAAATTATTCAAAAACTTAACTAAGTAAACGAAGTCAGAATGATTAATCAGGATCAATTAATACTTCATAATATATCACAGCAGGAATGTAGATGTACTGTAATTTCTAAAATTTTTATTAATTATTTGAAGGTTTTAAATACTCAAGTCTTACTTGTAGATTTGATTTTTATTTTTATTTTTTCTCCTCAGGATTCATGTATCCTCCTGTTTATATTCGTAATGGATCAAGATGGAATACTTACAAAGGATATTTAAGGCCCGTCAGATCTCGTTCAAATCTTAAGATTGTAACAAATGCTTTTGTCACGAAGGTAATTATGTCTTTTACAACTTTAAAGTTTGATATTTTAACTTGTCGAACTGTAACTCCAGATTTGGAGTTCAATTACATATGTTAAGCCTGCGTTTTGCATGCTTCATTTTAAAACCTCAATCATATATTACGCTAATCTGTCTATTGCTGTCTATTGTCAGGAAACTGACTACTACAGCCTGCAGTCAAGTATTTTACCACTTGAGCTATTGGGATATTATTGTAAAATTATTATTGCAAATATTATTGTAATTGAAATGCAATATAAATTTGTAATATTGATTAAAGTGATAATTGATTTAGATTTGTTTTGAATTTACATGGTCAATAAAATAATCCGATTAAAAAGGTTTATTCATTTACTTTATTTTTGGCTTCATATTGTAAATGATTTTTCTAAGTTAATATTTAATATTTATCTTAATGTTAAACAATTTGTTTACTCTAAGTATACAGGATGTACCTGAAATGTGCTGCCAAACTTAAAGGTTGTATTCAATCATGCAAAACAGCAAATAAATGTCATATAAACATGGGTCTGGAAATGCATTATTTCCTAGATATGAACGATGAAATGATACAGAGGTGCTGACCTTTACGTCGTATCGTAGAGTCATTAAATTGCTCCTCAGTAATCGTGATATGGCCTGCTCGTTCCCCTGATTTAAACCCTCTGGACGTTTTCGATTGGGGTTATCTTAAATCATTAGTGTACACCACACCGGTTCTTGACGCCAACGCACTGCATGATCGCATAGTGGATGGGTGCAACACAATTCGACGTGCACCTGGTATCTTCGACCGTGTTCGGGCAGTCGATGGAACGACGTTGTGTTGCATGCATTGCGGCCGGTGAAGGACATTTTGAGCACTTTCTGTGAAACTGAGTGACTGTATGGCCAACACCTCTGTATTGTTGCATCGTTCATATCTTGGAAATAACGCATTTCCAGACCCATGTTTATATGACATTTATTCATTGTTTTGCATAATTGAATACAACCTTTAAGTTTGGCAGCACATTTCAGATACACCCTGTATAATGTCACCAGATTAACTTTAATGAAGCAGAATTACATTTATTTTTTTACTATATTCTTTCGTTTATTCAACTCTAATTGGTTTAATTTTAAATAACAATGTATTTCAGTAATTATATTGCTTATAGCTTTTTTTTTTTAAAAATAATTATATCGGGGCTTACTTTTCCTGGTGAAACTCCATAGTCTCACCAGGAAAAGTAAGCCCCGATATAATTATTACTTTATAATTAATGTGGTATTTCTTCTAATATTTCTCACTTTATATTAGGTTTGTGAAGATTTTTTTAGCATTTTTATTTTTTTTCTCAATAGGTAGCGTTTGATAAAAACAAGACAGCAGTTGGGCTATTCTATGAACTTGGATCCTATGAATGCAATGCCACTGCCAGTAAAGAAATCATTCTGTCAGCTGGTACGATTGGATCTCCACGACTATTAATGCTCTCAGGAATTGGTAATAAATTTAGATTGGACAAACTAAATGTAAGTTAACAGATTGCATTCTTTAGAACTCCTCAGAAAGTGTGTGTTATTTAATTGATAATTAAAATGTTTTTATTTAATCTAAAAAAAAAAAAAAAGAGTTCACTAAAGAATACGACAAAGCATTGTTATAAGGACTGGTCTTATAAGAATAATCTAAAATTCAGTATCTGTTCGATATGCGAAATTGATTTTTTATTTAAAAACTACTGATTTCAGTTTATTATATGAATATATGTTATTAATATGCTGAACTTGAAAACGGTTGAAGATAATTCTTTACGAAAATGA
>JAFIDM010009631.1:131187756-131243742 GCA_023159025.1 Thereuonema tuberculata | reverse complement strand
TTAACATACTATCTCAGAAATTAAATCTGCATTAATCACATATATACGTATACAAAGTCCGCCAAAACAATTTATACATACTTTATTTAATAGATATTACGTTGAAAGTATGTATACTTCTTTTTTGGCGGACTATGTATATAATTATCCTGGATTATTGTACAGAACATTTTGTAAATAAAAAAATGTTCTAAGTATTGGGTGGGTGCAAAAGTTCTACCCGTTTTTGGATATGAAAATTTGCAATGGAATTGGCCTCACACATGACATTGTAATGACGCAAATCGTCTGCCAATCAAACGTGTGGATGCCAAAGCGAATCTCTCAATTTCTTTCTCACAAAGTTAATCATCTCAAAAAAAAAATATCAGAGGGTGTAACATGGAACGCGAGAAGGAGCATATAAGACATTGTTTGTTATACGAGTTCGATAAAAAGAGTACGGCAGCCGTAGCATGTCGAAATGTTTGTCAAGTTTATGGGGAGGATGCAACAGACGAAAGCACATGTCGTCGATGATTTCGTAAATTTAGGGAAGGAGACAGAAGCTGCGAAGATCAGGCTAGGAGTGGACGGCCATCAAACGTTGGAGAGGACGATATTGACCAAGCCATAAGGAACAGCCCGAACCCAACCGTGCAAGAATTAGCGGAGACCTTCAAGGTACACCGGACAACGGTCGAGAGACGGCTGGTTAAGTTGGGTTTTACGAGAAAGTTGGATCGTTGGGTTCCACATAACCTGACAGCTAATCAACGGGATGACCGAATCACCACCTGTGTTTCCTTGCTTTCCCGGTACAAAAATGACCCATTCTTGACTCGAATTGTGACAGGAGATGAGAAGTGGGTTATGTACCGTAACGTAAAGCGTCGTAGGAATGTGTGTCGCCCTTCTGATCCGCCTGCATCGACTTCGAAAGCTGAACTTCATCCCAAGAAGGTGTTATTGAGTGTGTGGTGGGATGTGCAGGGAATAATTCACTTGGAGGTCCTGCCACTCAACCAAACCATCAATGCTGCCTGCTACTGTCTACAGTTAGACAGGCTGCATTCAAATTTGGTAGCAAAGCGGCCAGGTCTCATGAATCGTCGCGGTGTTATCCTTCATCACGATAACTCCAGGCCACATGCTGCTGTCATCACTCGCCAAAAGTTACTGGGCTTTAGTTTGGAGGTTTTACCCCACCCTCCCTATTCTCCTGACTTGGCACCAACTGACTATCACCTATTTCGTGCGTTGAACAATTCCTTCAGTCAGAAAATCTTTGATGATCTTGATGCTGTGAAAACTGCCATCCAAGACTTTTTTGACTCGAAACCGCCGGAATTTTACCGCCGTGGGATTCATATCCTACCAGAAAGATGGCAAGAGGTCCTAGATGGCAATGGGGATTATGCACAATAATAGGTACTGTTCATTTTGCGTTTATTTGCTCTTCTTTATGGGTAATAAAAACGGGTAGAACTTTTGCATTCACCCAATATATAGATAACTGTACAAAAGAATCACAAATAATACTAATAATAATAATAATAATAATAATAAAAGATCAATAATGCTAGCAAATTTAAATAAAAAAGTAATAGGAAAAGATAAATAAAAAAAGAAATATAAAAAATTAAATATTTTAAAACAGAAGAAACAAGGAAAGTTATCTTTCCTCTGCATTTGATTCTTTAATTCTATCCTTGCTTCGATTCAATGTATCTTTATTTATTTAACTTTCAACTTATCTTATTATGTGAGGTCATCAATTTCCTTTAAAAATTATCAGGCTAATGTTCAATTGATTGTTACTTAATAGCTAATGTATTTTTTTTCCTCTTTTCCGCTTTTTATATCTAAATCAGTGCTGCTCAACCTTTTTTTACTTCACAGACCATTTTATCTATATAATAAGCGGGAGTGTTTGTTTGTCTTGAAACAATGTCGCCATTTATCAACGTATCTTTATCAAATTTAGCATGGAGATTCACATGCATCCCAGAATAAAGCATGAACAACAAAAACCCGGATCCGGACTAAGGGGAGTAAACGCGGGTGGGGGCAAACATTCTTGAAGGGTTCGCATATCTCTGAAACCACTTAAGTACGAAATTTAATATGAGTGTTCTTTGTCAAAATCTAATATATATCTATTCGATAATACCTATAATACCTATATTATACATATATTACACCAGCTAAGAAGCTCCGTCTTAGATATTGGATGTAGGATTTATCAATCATTTTTAAATCCGGAACAAACATTTTTTTTTAAGTTATCATAATTAAAGGCCTTTAGCGATACTTATTAAAATTTCCAGAACAATCTATTTACCTGCAGGTTCAGTTTCTATCAATAAGAAGTTAAAACCTAACATTAATGCTTCCTAAATTAATTATTTATATCCCTTGTCATGCTTTAAAAAAAATATATTCTTTGTTATATGTCACCTTAATGGCCCCATTTCAACGAAAATACAAAAGCAAATTCACATTTTTTAACCTTCAAAAAAATTTAAATCTATATTTGTAAAATAAAATTTGTCTAGACTAAAGGAACATTTATTAGTTGTAACTGACTCTTTTACTATGGGTCCAAATTTCATATGGTTTCAATTTCATAGAAAACAAAAATTTTATCTTTAGTGTAATGTATTTTCATGGTTACTTATATAAAGAAAACAAATTATAGTGGATATTAGAAAATAAAAAAACTCATCTCATTACAATAGAAATATTAATAATAATAAAAAAGAAAAATCTACATATAAAAAGGATCTATACATATATAGCTACTCTTATTTGTTTATTTCAACATATAGTTTTCACTCTCTAAAAATAACTGCTAATAATTACAGAAATAGTGAAGAGTTGTACGTAATAATAATTGAGTTAAATATATATTTCTTAAGATTCAAATATTTGATCTTAGTATGATTATTTGCTGGTGATATTGATCGTAATTCTATTTGGAAAATATCTATGTTTCAGAACCAGGCTAAATAGTAAGAATTGGATAACGTAGAGATCACGTACATCGGCTCTTCCTGATGGCGCCACTTGTTTTACTTTCCTGTTCATTATGCTGTTTATTGTTTCTCTGTTCCCCACACCATTAGGAAACAAAATAATGAAATGTTGATTGTTACGAAACCTTTCCTTTCCTACTCCTGTAGTTTTCTTTCTCTATATTCGAATAAAACATGAAAATCAAAGGAAAACAAGAAAACTATGAGTTGATGGTCAACTTTTGAATATCAGTAAGGAAACATTTCTTCTAGACTCCGTTTATTGAAGTTCTTTTTTCTCACTAAAGTTCAGTTTGCGCCAAAATCACTTGGGGAATAAAACAAAGTCTAAACATACTTTTAAATTCTCAGTTTTATTAAAATAATAAGTTATTGATTTGTATAATAACAGCCATTTACATCAATGTGTAATCACTTTTGGATATGAGCGTTTTCTTTATGAGCCCAATTTCTATTCAAATCAATAGAAAGCCCATCCTCATTCATAAGATCAGTCTCAGCTTCCTAAAATAAGTCATTTTTGAGTTACTGTGACTTAACAAATATAATGCACAGTAGTGCTCAAAAAATTGTTCATACCTGTTTTTCAGGTTAAAGATAGATGATAATGAAGCAAATTAAAACATGTATTTTAAGGTAAATCAAAGTTACTTATTAAATAAAGAATAATAACTTAATTTAATTACTGTAAATATGTTATGATATGTATATGTTAAGATGATAGATATTCAACGTTAGTTTAAAAAAAAATAATTACAAAAGGATTAATGTTCTAACACAGCATATAAAATCGTAAGTTTCATGTAAATTAAAAAGCTTTTATCATGAAGTAAATTTTGATGAGTGATACAATTGTATGAACACTACATGCAATTTGTAGTTAGTTGGTCTACCTATCAGTCCAGCAAATGCAAAATCAATAGTGATCTTGCATATAGTCTACACCTACAATATACATTTATAGAGTAAGTTAGAGTATTATGGAATACCATTTTTGTTTGTTGTCATAACTCTTTGTTTATTGTTTTTTAATCAAGCTAAAATATAGACTGGTGTGTACTTTGGTTAATTGACATTATTATAGGTTGTAATGGAAAAATTATTTATTTTTATATAAAAATTTCATTGTAAGGTAGGTTTCCCAAATAAGGCCCATCCTTCGTTTTATTAATAGAAAGTTGACAATTTACGAAGATTAGTTATGTTTCAGACAGATCCTGACTTCTAGTGGCTACACCAAAAATTCAGGTCCGTTGAAGTCAATAGAACCACCATGTTTGTTTCAGTTGAACAGTAAAAGTCGCCCGAAGCTTTTATCGTTACTATTTCAACTTAATTTGATAAATCGTCTGCATTTTTTGGCAACTTAATATACATAAACATGTTTTATGCCATTTTAAAGTGTGTAATGAGTAGAATAAGATACTGTATTTGATATTTTCCAGTTGACGTGCATTTAAATACTTTTTAGTAAAACAATGCATGAAAGCATGGGTTAACAGGGGGTTCCAAATAAGGCCCTCCATTCTATAACATAAAGTAATTATATATAATGAGAAAAAATATAACAAAAATCATCAAAGCTAGTTTTAAATTCACAATTTTGTAAATTAATTATTAATTAATTATTAATTTGTAGCTTAATATTTAGTCGGAAATAAATGTTGGAAATTGGCTGCTTTCACTGCCAAGCTCTTGTCTTTGTTGGGCGAGTTTGCCTGTGACTAGTAGTGAGCCTTATTTGGAACAGGGGCTCCTAATAAGGCCCTTCAGTTATATTTTAAAAACTGTGAAGGGCCTTATTCTTAGAATTCTTAGAAAGAATTTTAAATGCCACTAATTCTAAATTCACTTTTTCATAACAGCACACCTTAAACTACCTTTCAAGAATTTTCACTCTTGCAGTAGAAATGTAAAAAATCTTTAAACGTTAGGTGGACCTTATTTGGGCAACCTACCTTACAGAAAAATATTCATTTTGCCGGGTAATATGAGATACAAGGTTGTTTTGGGAAAACAATATTTATTTATTTTCAAAAAGCCACAAATGTTGAGATACAAGGTTGTTTTTGGAAAACAATATTTATTTATTTTCAAAAAGCCACAAATGTTGATGTTGAATGTGATATTACTTGTAAAAGCCCTGTCCTGGGCAAAATCGGTAGTGCTATGTATTTTTAATGTGTATAAATGCTTTTTTTTTAAATTTTAGTCATGTGCGTTTGCCGTTACAATACTACTGAAATGTGCACACATTAAATTATTTTAATCAAACAATATTTATGTACATACAAAACTCAATGACATAATAAAATTATTAATTACAAATAAAATAATGTCAAAAATGTTTATTCCATTGTTTTTCATGGTATTACATGTAAAAGTCTCATATGTAATATACGTTTTCCGAAGGTCAGTGTTCTATAGATCTCGTAGTACCCAGCATGGTGAACCCCTGGAAGAATCCATAGAATTTCAAGGGAAACATACTGAAGTGTTGTCTTCCTCATTAAGGAATCCTTTCAGACCTGAAGAGCAGATGATAACAAATACTACTATTCCATATTACCCAACACACCATCTTGGAAATGAAATCGTAGCTAATCCTACTTCAAGGCACATAGAATCAAAGCAAGTATCAGAGATACAGCAATGACTACTTAACTTTGTATTGCACAATGATTCAATATATTACAACACTTCTACAACTTAATACAGATTTTAATAAACTTACCTGCAGAAATTTTGAAGACAGGAAATTTTGATTTTAATTCGTAACGAAACTGGTTTGATAATAATAACGAGATTGACATGGTGTGAGTGTGCTGAATTAGTTTTGCTGCTTATCGCCAAGTAGTAGCACCGCACTAAAAAAGAGAAAAACAAATGTCTCATACTGCCCGCCCATTCCATAACACTTCCCTTATGTACTAAAATTACATTTAAAATTTATAACTTCCAAAGAGCAGTAGTTTTGAGTCTCTTGATTAAATTGCTTATATGAATCTAAAATTACAAATTAATCTTTGTTTTGTTCCAGTCGTTTTTTTTTTATCTCCAATGCAAATACTGAAGGGGTTTAGATCCAACTCCGTAGCTTTATTTACCTTTTAGGTTAATATACATGAAAAATATAGAATCTTTGAAAATTTAATTGGTGAGTCCATCGTCCAGTTTCCTATAGATCCTTGTAATTTCTTTTTTCACTAAACAAACAAAAAAACATTTTCAGTTACATCATTTCTTAAGTTTTACTTAGATTTTATCCTAATCAACAAATTAGGCAAAAGCTTCACTTTCTGAAACTCAAGCATGAAGACTAAATTTCTCTCATACCAAAACCAATTACTGGAATTTGGATTGGTTCAAACTAGCAAATAATTACGAATCCTAATACCAAATTTAACATCGAATGGTTGAAATAACGAAAATTACTTATCGTTAAGAGTGATCAAGTAAGCGTTTTTTCCGTGGTAAATATTATTTGAAAGGAACCACAATCTTTATCTCTGTTTCACTGTCTGCCTATTCTTTATTTACTCCTAGATCATTTTGTGACGAGATGTGATGGTAGAGCAACAGGTCGGAACGTCTAGGCAGCAACGGATGCAGTGTGTTGCAGTGAAGCCAACGAGTCAATAGCTAACAAAACCACATCCCCTTTACTCCACCAACCACATGCTTTTTATAGACATTACAGACAAAGGAGTAAATAATGATTGGAGCAATTTAAACATTTAAAAAGCAAGAGCAATTGATCGGTCGAAAGATTTAACAAATCGGCGGGAATAAATTTAAATATACAGACAGTTGACAGTTAAATTAATTACATTTGAAATAAGTAAGAAACGGAAAAACACTGGAATACATAAACACAAATATATATCTTTACAATACTCCCTCCTAAAGATTTTTTTGTGCTAAAGGTTATCTCAAAACGATGATCAATTAACCCTGCTTATTATCTGTTGCTCACTTTCTCTTCTATTTCCTTAAAACTATTATCTCAGAGCATTAGACTTTCTGACAAATTATTTCTGACTAAGAATCGACTTTACTTTGAAAGAGTTAAAATAAGTTTTAAAAATACACAAAAACATTTTCGTCGCTATATTTTCTTATAGTTAATAGCGTACACAAGTGATTATGTAACTAACTATATAACAAACTATTAATAACTTTAATGTACATTAATTAATGTAATTAATATTAATAACATGTACAATTCAATTTTAATACAATACATTCCGAGTTATCCGAAATTTCGTTTATCCGAAATGGGTGCGTTCCCAACAAATTCGGATAAACGAGTTTTTAGTGTATTACAAACATCAGTAAAAATTTGCTAGTCTATTAGTACGACTTTTCTTATAATGAAAGGAAAAAGGAATAATTTGAGCTTTCAGTGTTTTAATCGTTAACACACGTAAAAACTTGTTACTGTTAATCATTTTGTTTTAGTTACATTCTCGTAGATCGGCAATAACGATTATTCAGGTGACTTTTCCTTCTGCTTCCATTTCACTTCTGCCCTTCAAACCAAACCTCTTAAGAATTTGGCGTTGTGATCTTTAGTTGATAAAATCATTTGGGTTTCATTAATAAGATACCAGATTGAATGAGAACGAAAGCTTACTAATTGGTTGGCGATGACGTATATCAACGAGATTAAGTGTCAGAATACAACTAAGAACTGCTTTCATTACGTTGCTACGCACACCATAATTGGAACTGAACGTCAGAACAATCGACCAATTAGAAATCATTGGACTTAGGAACCAACGAACGGAGTCAATCAGACGAATTGAATCTCGCCGTCGGTCATTCGACATATAAAACCGTAATAAGATCTGATTGACTTGTTTCTTAATTAAAGGAAAGGAAATAGTATATGAACTACAAATCTAATAGTGCATGTAAATAATTATTCAGTCAGATTACTTAGTGAAATAATAAGCTTTTTAACATTTCCTTTCGTGGTCTACAATTGATTATTTTTTCTTCAAATTTCAAAATATAAATTAAAAGGACGAATTAATTAAGAAAGTGACACGTCGAAACAAATCCTATTTAAGAAAAAAAAAAGTGCAGAGAGAAGAAAATACTTCACAAAGGATTTAAAAGTAAAATAAACAAATCATTTAAATAAAATAAAAAAAAAAATAATATCTCAAAGTTAAAGCGGTAATCAATTCAAAGTATAAAAAGAAAAATATTTCGCTAGCTTTGATATGATTAAAATTAATAGACAACTTACATAATGAGAATTTAATTAATTTCTTCAGAAATGGAAAATTTCAACTGTTTGTAGAAATATTGTAGTTAGCAAATATTTTCACTTGAAAATAAATATGGGCTTATCGTTGATCTCGTTTTAACGACTTAAAAAAAAATAAGGAATAACATTTAAGGCTTTAAGTTCTTTCAGGAACTTCTTGTATCAATAACAAAACAATATTTAAATTGTTGGAAAATTCAAAGAACCTTTCTCTTATTTTGCTTTTTCGATAATCTTTTATCTAACTACTAGCAAACCTGTTAACTAAACCTGCCATTTTTAGCGGCCCCAAGGTTAAAGCTTGCCTGTAAAACCGCTAGGGGACCGCTCTTGCTTTTATCCTGTCTGGATGTCACACTGTAGCGGCCAAACGGTTACAGATATTAGAATGAAACCTTCACCATTGTGTTCAGCATCAAAAAGTAGGTGACCACATTAAAAAACTCAGACCTCTAGGATCACTTGACCCCTAAAGCGTTTTCTGTCTTTTAAAGGCGTTTTTAAAAGAAAGAAAGCGCCTTGGTGGGATGGGGGATGAGGGGTCAGGGAGTGATCATAGACGTCTGATTTTTTACACGTGATCACCTACTTTTTGATGCTGAACACAATGGTGAAGGTTTCATTCGAATATCTCTAACCGTTTGGCCACTACAGAGTGTGACATCCAGACAGCATAACAGCCGCCCTGACAAACATAGGGGACGGAAACCTTCACCATTGTGTTCAGCATCAAAAAGTAGGTGACCACGTCCAAAAAATCAGACCTCTAAGACCACTCCCTGACCGGATAGGGGACCGGTTAAATAGCGCATGTCCTTCTTTAACTAAGATGAATGATGATTACAATGCTGATAACTATTATTATTTGTAATAGTATTATATATCGTACTTAAGAAATTTTTTATAGATCGTTTTGAACAAACTCATTCTATTATTTCTGTTTTCTTCTAGTAAGAAAAATACGCTTGTTGATCTCTAACCTGTCTTTATCTTCTTTGGCCTCAATCCTTAGACGACCCTAAGAATTTCTAATCCTCGAATCCGAACACAGTCTCAGTGGATCTTGCAATAACAGTGAGTCAAAATAAGCCACTATTTTGAAAAAAAAACAACCCACCAATTATTTCCAGAAGGCGAAATTAAACAGAATGAATTAAATTGCCGAATTAGTTTAACGGAATTATGCAAAAACAAAGTTGGGTAAGAAATATTTTATAAATAAAATTTAACGTGTGCAGTTAAAATTTATGAAGTGATGAATTAAAAAACACACAAAATGAAGAGATTAAAAAACTAATAGGCCTATGTACTAGTTTCGGGATCTTTTCAGGTCCCTTTTTCAACGCATTCTAATGCATTGAAAAATTAATGCGTTAAAAAAAAAAAAAAGGGGGACCTGAAAAGGTCCCGAAACTAGTACGTATTAGTTTTTTAATCTTTTCATTTTGCGTGGTTTTTAATTCATCACTTCATAAAGAAATATATTACTTTGAAATCAAAATTAACAGTAATACCGCAAAGAATGAAAAGATTTTTGTTGTTGTTGGACGCTATTTACTGTAATGGTTTCGTGCTATCATCCGCAGGGCCACAGAGTGCCGAAATCTGAGGAAAAACTAGAGAAGACCATGTGAATCATTTCGATTAATCGAAAACATCATCATATACTGTTTTCCAATAATTTGTGTGTATCCCTCTGAGTGTAACCGATCAGAAAGCTGTCCCGCAAGTCTCACATCTACTGCAGAGTAGATTTAGTAGTGTCGGATGATCCAAGTGATGAACGAAACTATCCTGCAGAGTTTCTTCATACACTCATATTTTCCGGCATGCAACCTCATCAGCTGAGCCTAAAAAAAGGACCAATTGTGATGATCACTCGCAATTTCAATCCAAAGAAAGGACTCTGTAATGGCACACGATTGATCGTTAAGGAGTGTCATCGCAATTTAACCATTGCAGAAGCAACAGAGGTGATATCATCACTATTCCCAGGATCGATTTTCAACCGAGTGATGTCAATTTGACATTCAAGGTGAAGGGCCGTCATTTCCAAGTAAAGCCTGCATCAAGCCTTCCAATAAACAAGTTCATTTATGTTCGTAGCAATGCATTCATTTTAATTTTCTATCCATCATAATATATGACGGGCAAGTACTCTAGTTCCTTCCAATAAACAAATTCATTTATGTTCGTAGCAATGCATTCATTTTAATTTTCTATCCATTATAATATATGACGGGCAAATACTCTAGTTCCTTCCAATAAACAAATTCATTTATGTTCGTAGCAATGCATTCATTTTAATTTTCTATCCATTATAATATATGACGGGCAAATACTCTAGTTCTCAGATAACAGAGGAATGAAAATAAAAATAAAAATACACGTTCTGTATTCGGGATCTGAAGAAAGATAAGGACATTTAATAGTCCAATTTTGCGACCTAAGATTACCCGACTAAATGAAATATTTTAAAGAAATTAATTTTAGATACTAATATATTTTCCGGATGTCTCAAAGAATGCCAACAATTCTACAGCTTTACGGATAGCACAAAATAGAAAATGGAGGGGAAAAAATCTATTTTGAAAGATTAATTCTACAAAAATAATTCCAAAATCTTTTTATTGTGTGCTTGGCTTTACATTAGAAGGAAAAGTAATAACAGCTATGAGAAATTAATGCTTTCTAAAATGTTCTGTCTACAGAAACATACTGCGGCTAGTACACAATCGCGAACTTCTAAATTGAAATAAAAATCACTTATTTCATTTTCATTTTCCCGTCTCCCACCAGCGTATCCATGTTCAGCAAACAGATTTTGTCTATTCTCTTTCAGTTTTGTTGAAAAACAAAACGAGATTTGTGAAGATGGTGATAGTGATGTCGCAGGAATATTTTAATAAATAGTAAATCAGTAAAAGATCACTATTAACAGTAACTGATTATAAAAAAAGAACGTCAATGCAAAAAAATAATAGTTGTTGAAAATCGAATCTATATACGATCGATGAACATTTAAAAGAACGATGATTTATCACATCGATGACCACATCACGACAGCCTAAAGGTTTTAATTTCTGCCTCACAAATGGTTTTTCAAAATAGTGATTAAAGGTAAACATTAGATGACTGGTGATGAAATTTAAAATAAATGTACTCATTGATGATAGAATCAGAATGGAATTTACTATACTTCTCTGTTATTCTCTGACATTAGTATTTGTAAAACAGAAAATGAATGATGGCACTGTAAACAATAACCAGGTATCTTGATAATAATAACAAAAAAAGCTCATCATAATATCGGAATTTGTTTTATTTTACGTTTTAAGCCATTATAATTTGATAATTAAAATAAATTCTAAAACTTATCATATTTCAGTGTAATTATCTTTACTGGAATCCATATTAAATATCTCTGCTTCGAATTATACAAGTATCAAATAAAATGAAATCAATCTATCAAATACTATAAAGCCAGCAATTCTTGTAAATTTCATCTTGAAAAATGGTCCTAAGGATTTGATGAATGGGTGAAAATAACGTTTTCGGATACAAGAAAGCGATTTAGGTATCAACTTCGAGAAAACTCATTTAGAGGATAAATGATTAACCTGGGACCTGAGTTCCAGGTTACAGGTCTACCTACAGTGTAAGACCTACTTTATTTTCGATTTATTTTATTCTTAATAAATTCGTGTTCTGTGCGTTTTTGTGTGTACTAAAATAATTATTTTATTTTTATCTGTAATAAAAATAATAATTTTACTTAATAATAACTTTTAAAACTTTCTCATTTCAACGTAGCTTGTATTCACTGCGGAACTTTCCATTTACCCGAAAGGGGGTTAAATAACCAGACAGAGCTTTTCTTTTATAATTGGAGGTAGGTAAATGACGCTTCTTATATATTTACTGTCAATTATAGATTTGAAAATGTCCTGAATAAGTTTAAAAGCAGCATTCATGATTTCGTTTCAATAACTCGTATACATTCCGAAGATGATACACGATAACTATTTGCTAATTTTTAATTTCCTTACATTCTGTCAGTCGAAGAGAATGCATAAAGAAGGCTTTACCACTGTTTGGTTTGAGATATTGTAGGTGATGGCTTAGTTTCTATGAATTTTCGTACCGTACGAAAAATAATTTGCGTTTTGTACTTTTAATTGACAACAAATTGAGAAAGTGGTTTATATAATTAAGAAGGTTAATAATTGTATGTATTTCATGACACAGCGTAAATTTTAAAAGGGAGTATATAGTATTTTATTTGAAAAGGGATAAATTAAGTTAGGAAGTCGACATCCATCGATAAAAAATAAATAAATAAATAAATAAAGTCTACTTCAAAACGTAAGGGGAAGTGTGTGTTGTGGGGGTGGAACTATTTACGTCCATGTACGTAACGAAATATTTCTTAGCAAAATATAAATACATGTACATTCGATTTTCTTTTCTTTTTTTTTTTTGTGAAATTTGCCTATTTAATGAATGTAGTTAATGCAGCATTAACTAGTAAAGTTGCTAAATTACTCCGCCCCTATAAAAATTTAAATACAGCCCTTGTAGAAAAAGTAAAATAATTTATTAAATACCGTATTGTCCGACGTATAAGACGACCCCCAATTTTTCCAATTAAAATATAGTTTGGAATATACTCGCCGTATAAGACTACCCCTCTTCCAAAGCACACCAAATAAAAATTAAAAAAACATCAGGTTTGATTTCAATATGGTAATTTTAATTCAAATGCTTATGACATGCAGATACTTAGCAGGAGAACTGTCATTTATAAACATAACGCTGTTTGTCATCAAGCATTTAAACATAGAACAGTGGAAGTGGATTAAACCTTTCCTTTAAAAGCGATGTACCTTACCGGCGATTGGCTGGTTGTTGTATACAACGCCTGCTTGGATTGGTCAGCTCTCCCTGTCTCCAAGTAACTTTAGCTTCGTTTATTCTTGTGCATTATTTGAATGCTACATTTTTTTAGAATTTCACTAAAATCATAGTATTTCTTAACCTTGTTTAGCCTTGATTATTCTGTCCCCGCTCTTATCTCTTTTTTCTATACCCCGGGCGTCCCGGAGGCCTGCACCTTGCTCCGCCCTTCCCGGTGAGGCGCCCCCTCACCTCGTCATCGGGACCGCGTTAAGTCACTTCTTTCCATGAATCCTGGTGAGTGGATTTTCTTCTACCGTACTTGTACAGCGCCGTCCTTGCTTTTTTCATACGGTTGCCGCATATGGCGCGGATGCGGCCGCGACCGTTTTTGAGCTCCCCCCACCATATGCGGCGACCGCAGATTCTCCAGTCCGGCTCGGAAGTTTCAGCACCCGGCGTATAAGACGACCCCCGACTTTTGAGAAGATTTTCCAGGGTTAAAAAGTCGTCTTATACGCCGGACAATACGGTAAATAAAATGGACTGTAAAAGTCGTGAAAAGCGCTGATAATACGCAAATACGAGGTTCGATTCCTAAGTCATGGCAAATAAAGGCCTACTTTTTATCTGTCAAACATGCGGTAACACTGTAATTCTAGAATATACGTTAGAAAGCTTGTTGAATGAGTGCATTTGAGCGCCGCGCCGTGAAAAAAAAAGTTGGAATCTTAATGGCGCCCTTACCCAAGAAATTATAGGAACATAAATCAGAAAGTAAATTAGAGATGGACAAAGTCTTTCTTTTTACTGAACTAGTTCTTTTGAGATAGTTCTTTTTATTGAACTAGTTGAAATGAACTACGATGAACTGTAGAGCACACTTAAATTAAGGTCGTACAATGTACGGCGTTTGTAACTAGCAGTAGGAACTAATTTGAACTGAAGTGAAGAGTAAACGAACTATTCGAACTAGAAATTATAATTATGCATTTATTGGTTTTAAAGATTATAAGAAACGAATTTTATGTTTTTCTCGCAATGAAAAAATAAACTTGATACACTTAAAACGGAAAATAATTAACTTTATAAAAATAATTAAAGGTTTTTTTTTTTTTTCATTTTATTTTTATGTTTATCCCTCTAGCGGGACTGTAATGTAAATTTAAAATGAATAAATAAAAAAAAAATAATAATAATAAATAAAAGAAAAAATATTTTATACAAATTATAATTGATAACACACTGTAGGACAAGAATCTGAAGCTGTTTAATATATTTAAAAAAAGATATGGCAAAATACATCATTTTTAAAAACTCGGTTTTTCAGATTTATTTCAAAACTTTTTAGGTATTTTTATTCTAAAATTGTCGTTGATTTCTTACTGGTCAACGAATTTTTACGAATATTTAAAATTAATTTAAATAATTACATAAAAGTTAAAAGAAAATGCATTTTTATCCTAATTTGAACTGAACTGACGTGAGGAGTAAACGAACTAGTGAACGTTCGTGCATGCGCATTCCAATAGCCAATAGTGGAGTGGTCCCTCTCAGATATAGTCAAAGTAGTCAATAGTAGTCCCTCTCAGTTGAACAGTGAAGCAATTGGGTACGCGACTTGCTCAGCTCCAAGGGTTTGTAGGTTGGTAAGTCCTTCATATTGAGGTAAAATTTTTAAATTTTAAATTAGTAAGAGTTATTTAGAGTAAATACATTCACTTATTGAAACTATAAATTTTGGTAAAACTTAAAGTACCTACTTTTTTAAACCAAACATTCGCTAAATCTGACATTTAAATTTTGGTAAAGCTTTAGAACTTGAAACCTGTTAAATTAGATTTGAAAGATTAAATTATTATTATAAATTAAAAGATTTCTGTTAAATTAGGAAAGAAATAGGAAATTAAATTAAACTTGTCCTCAAGTAAATTCCCAGTAAATAAATATTATTTTGTAAATCCGATTCTTTTACCTAAGATGCCTTCAAAGTCAGCTTTGGCTGAAATACTGGAGAAACTGACGGCTCTGGAGGGAATAGAGAGTTTGGCGGAGAATGTTAAATTAATTCTAAGCCTACTTTCGAAACCAGAGACTAGCGACGCCAGTTCAGACTGACTCCTGGCCTCTCAGTATGGGCAGAGTGATGAAGTTCCTCTTCGGCAGTCTGCTTCAGTGGTGGGAGAAACGGAGTCAGGCGCTGAGGAAGGTGAAGCTGACAATGAACACAGGGAGACGAGTAAAACAGTCTTCCTTACGGGCGACTCCATGGTTCGGGGACTGGGGAACAAGGCATTGACGGGCTGGCACTGGGGAGTAAATACAGAGGTGTATTGCTACCCAGGAGCAAAGATTGAACACTTAACCGAAAGAGTCCAGGGAGTACTGGGACAGACGGGTACTAGTCCTATTGTCGCACTCCACATAGAAACCAACAATGTAGGGCATGATTCTCCACAAGAGGCAAGAAGAAAGATGAGGACACTTATTCGGCGGATCCGTGAAGTAAGGCCGATGAACTGGATTTTAGTATCAGAGATCCTGCCACGGTTCTGGCATGGCCATATGAATAGAGATGGACTCGACCAACGTGTGAGACCGTTTTTGAGGGAAATAGAGAGCGTCTGCAGGATGGAACGAGTCAAGATGGTAGGGGTCGGAAGAGATCAACTAAAAGCTCCCTCCCACTACTATCGTCGGGATGGGATCCATCTAAATGAAGAGGGAAAGAAAGTGCTAGCAGTGGCACTTCGTTCCCAAGCCTCATATTCCCCTAAAGGATCAAAGCATTAGGTAAGCAGGAGACTTTAAGAAGTCCTTTAATTATAAGTAAAGCTACAGAATTAAAAACAAAAAATAAAACTTTAAGGGAATATAAATATAAAACCCCCAAGAAAAACATTAGAAATCTAAAATTAGACAACCAAAAAACTAGGGAGGACAATATTTCAGAACCTATTACAATAGAGTTGCTAAATAATAGAATTTTAGAGAAGAAAAATCCTAACTATAACATTAAAAATTTTAACACGCCTAATAAAAACAAAAAACAATTTGGACAAAACCAACATGAAAATAAGACAGAAAAGATAATAAATAGCAAAAATTCGAGCATAAAAATAGCATTTATAAATGCAAGGGGAATAAGATGTATTAATGGGAGATCAAGACTAAATTTCATTGAGTTAGTGGAATTGTGCAAACAACTAGATATAAGTATTTTGAGCTTAGCAGAGACATTTTTAAGAAACTCCAAAAGATTTAGCAGGAAAAGATTATAATTGGGTAAGGATTAACAGAAAAGACTGAGATAAGAAAGGAGGAGGAGTGAGAATTCTAGTATCAAACAAATTAAACACAGAAATAACACTGGTCTACAAAAAAAAAAAAACTTTTTTTCTTTCACAAGGACTAAATAAACGGAATCTAACTATCATTTCCATGCTGAGTTCAAATATGTTCTCAGATTTTTTTCCATCAGGCAGGGTTTTTTTTTGTGATACGTGTTTAAAGTTTTAAAAGAATTAGTACTCACGAAACACTAATACATATACGGCTAATTTTGGCTTTCCTAAAAAGTTGTATATGATGATTTTCGGCTATATTTTGCCTTCGGGATGTGTCTCTTCTTGGTTTAGCAGTAGTCAGCCAGCATACTGGGACTCCACTTGCTTTGGTACCTCTATTCCATAGTAGAAATCTGCTGATGAAAACTCCCACCATGCTCATCAGAGACAGACCCAAGATTTTCAGGGAAGATGTCTAGGTGGGATCATCTGGCTGGTGTTGATGTCCAATTGTCTCTATTACTGAACAAACATTATTATAAAAAAACTACATGGCCTTCTTTAGAGAAGTAGTCAATTAAATCACTATTGCGACTACGATAAACACATATCCGTGTATCTTTTTGGAGTAGATCCCAACCTTTGAGCCTGAAACTTAAAAGCTCAGCCGACTGTTTAGACAAATTTAAATCCCATATCAGATCATTAAGATCTTCTTGAATTAAAAAGTGAGGTTCTGATGAACTACTTGCTTCAAATGTACCCTTCCCTCCTTTCTTTCATCTTCAGTATGAGCTGGGTCAGAGTCGGAGTTATCACTTAAGGTCATGAAATCTGGACACTTTGGTACTCTTCACTATGTGGCACAGGTCTCATTGCAGATGCCAAATTGGGATACTTAACTGTATATTTGTTTTGGACGTACAGTAATTCCTTTAATGTTAGTTAAGCATAAATAACAGTCGGTTGAATGGTCCTTCTGTTCCCTCCAAATCATAGGGACTGAAAACGGCATATGATGAATATCATTTTTCCATCCAGTGAGAAGCCTAACCATGATACACAGCCTACATTTGGGGCGCAGTCTTTATCGAAATCACCAGCTTTACATCTAAAATAAAGCTCATAATATTTTTTCACAAGTGGTGTGAAATTTCGCCTCTGAGATTTGAAAGTCAGTTCTCCACAGATACAGCAGATATTGTTTGGTTGATTTAAACACTTTCTTGGCATATTGAAACGTTTATAAAACTCATAAAACTTACAAATAAAAACAATATACAGCAGAAAATCACTACATGTGTTGCCAGGCTCACTACAAATTCAATACTGGCTACTGGCCATCTGCTTACTAAAACAATGCAATATTTGAACATGTTTGAACGTGAATAAACCTGTACAGAGTTACAACATGTTTCAACATAAGTCTGCATGGGGCCAAATTATTCTGAATAAAATGACCACTTCTGTAATTTAGAAGAATTATAATAAAAAAAAACCTTATATACAGAAGTATATTATACAAAAATGACCCTCGCCCAAAAACTATGCCTGATGGAAAAATTCTGATTATATATTTGAATTCAGTATCAAAACTACACTAGAATCACTATTTAGTTTCTTGTGAAAAAAAAATCATGTTGACCAGTGTAATCCCCAGATTAACAGAAGATAAGTAAACTAATGAGTCCTTCTTCATAAGAGCTAAAGCTAAGAATGTTAATGATATTGGGAGTAGTTTATCTCTCAGTACAAGAGGCTCCAAACGGAAACTGGAACAAGAAAATTATGAATGAGATCACAACAATAACAGAAAAATATCAAAATGAAAAATTACTAATAGGAGATTTTAACGGCCATTTTGACGAACTCAGAGAACCACTTGATAGAAATGCAAAATTACACTCAGAATTAATTGATAATCAAAATCTTAAAATAATGAATTGGGAAAATATAACAAAGGACAAAAATACTTGGGAGAAAAGGGAATCAAAATCGGTGATAGACTACGTAATAAGTAATGAGAATCTGAGCGAACAAATATATAGTATAGAG
Organism: Thereuonema tuberculata; assembly: GCA_023159025.1. Classification (NCBI taxonomy): domain Eukaryota; kingdom Metazoa; phylum Arthropoda; class Chilopoda; order Scutigeromorpha; family Scutigeridae; genus Thereuonema; species Thereuonema tuberculata. Next base: position 131,225,209 of record JAFIDM010009631.1, on the reverse strand, counting down.
ATTGATGAAGAAAACGCATATGACATTGACAGTGATCATAAATTAATAACAATTAGATTAAAAAAAAAGAGACAAATAAAAAACAAAACATTAATCAAATGAAGAAAAACAAACTGAATAAATGGAACATAACGGAAAAAACAGATTGGGAAAAATTCAAAACACACGTAACGAATAATATAAAACAGAAAGAATTAATGCTAGAGAAAGTCGCAAATCAACCAGAAACATTAAACAAATTATTATCGGAAACAATCATTGAAACAGCCAAACACCAAATAGGATTTAAAAATATTAGCAGAAATAAATTAGTCGCCTGGTGGAATAAAGACATTAAATTGGCAATAAAAAACAGAAAAGAAGCAAATAGACAATGGAGAAGTTCCAGAAAAAAAAAGAGGAAACGACTGAAAAACAAAACATTTTGAGACAAGATTATCTACAAAAGAAACAAGATGCACACAACCTCGTGAATGAATTAATAAAAAAATATAATGAAAACTTAAAAAACAAAATTAAAAATTCAGGTAAAGATGTATCCAAAGTTCTTTGGAAATATGTAAAAAAATATGGGTAGGGAAAATGAAGTAATACCAGAAGGACTAGTAAATGACAAAAACATAATGATAGAAGACACTGTAGATATAAATAATCTAATGACATCATTCTGGGAAGAGTCTAATAAGTCAAAACAAAATGTAACTCCAATAATAAAAAATGATCAAAAAATTAAAAAAGGTAAAATAATTATAAAAGAGTTAGAACAAAACATTAAAGATTTAAAAAACAATAAAGCAACTGGGCTAGGCCTAATAGCTAATGAATTCATTAACTATGGAGGAAAAAAACTAAAATATTATATAACAAAATAATAGAAACAGAAATCGTTCCACAGGAATGGAAACAAAGCGAAGTAAAATTAATCCATAAAGGAGAAAAAAAGAACTGGAAAAATTGGAAAACTACAAACCTATAACTATCATTAGTAATCTCTGTAAACTGCTCACCAAAATACTAACCAACAGATTGGCTACAATAATGGAAAACAAAAACATATTATGAGAATTACAGAATGGATTCAGAAAAGATAAAGAGCTTCAGACAATTTATTTGTACTCGCTTAGGGTTTAAAAATAAAAGGGTTCCCCTATATCAGGATATTTATGATAATTCCTATGGAAGTTCTTTACTTTTCCAGTTCAGAACGGGATCATTGGCGCTAAATAAAAGAACAGAAAAATGGTCTGAAAAGGGGCCAATATGTTTAAATTGCGATAAAAATGAAGAGGAATCTCTAAAACATTTCATCTTAAGATGTCTATGCTTCGGAAAAGAGAGAACCAAACTCTTAAAAAATATTAACATAAACCCAAATAACTGGGAAGAGGATGATTTACTGGATCACATATTAGGATTCAAGGGAGAATTGGACCTGAATAAAATTAAAAACTTATTAAAACTTGTTTGGATTAAGAGAGAAACTAATAAATCCTTAGGGAATCCTGTCTGAACAGTAAGTGCGTTTTAAAGCATATCCCTATAAAAATACATACATACATACATACATACGTACGAGTGGTAAAAGAACGATGGTTCACTAAAACGAAGACCGCTCCGTACAGTTCTTTTCACGAATAGTTCATTTGAACTAGTTCGTTCGCGAACTATAGTTCTTTTATATGAACTAGTTCGTTCGCGAACTACCCATCCCTAAAGTAAATGCTCATGATCTGCTTTCGCGCATTGAGCTATCACCGACGGGATTCTGGGACGGCCGTTTCATCCTTATTAGAATTCATCAGCCAGATTTACCGTCGATGATAAGCTCAGACTGCGATCAGAAGGTGATAGATCTCACCCCCGCGGCCCGCACCAGGGAATGGTATCCCAACGAAACAAACAAACGTTTATTTTCTATTGTTTGTTTTATCAGGGTCTACATCTAATCAAATGCTGATTAGATGTATACAATTATAGCCTACAAATAAGCGCTTTACCAAGCACTTCTGTCTCATTTGTTGTGTACTTAAGAAATTATTCTAGATCAATTTCTTCTTTTCTTTACGCTAACTACTTATTTTATTAAAAGGCAGAAAAACCTGTAGATTAAGGTTTCTAACCGATAATTGTCATTGCTGGTCACAAATTAGAGTTGCCACTCAAATGACAGTCCCAAAAATGCAGTTTCTTAAAACTTAATATTAAACAAATACAGCAATATGTCTCTGGTTTCCCATTAAGATAGCCTACAATGTTAAGGTGACCAACCGTCCTCCTTTTCGAAGCTCTGTCCTCCCTTGAGAAGTGCCCTCCTAAATGTCCTCCTTTTGTAAATTCTGTCTTCCTTTTTGATGTTTGAAGAGTAATATGTCCTCCTTTTTGATGTGAAGTTTACCTTTTTTTTTTGGTTGAACAGATACCCCTGAAACCCCTGATAACATGTTTTTTTTTTTTTTTTCTTCAAATTATTTGCGTCCTCCTTTTCATTTTAGAAAAAATGGTCACTTTAATAATGTATTATATGTTCCGTATTTTGGATAGCTTCTAATTTTCATAGCATCATTATTTTCTATTATAAAATTATTTACTGGCAATTCGGATTATTAAAAGAAAGAGAATTTGGAAATCTTATATATAATTTTTAAAATAATTATGTCCAAGTATTCATATCAGGGGCGTATATAAGGGGGGGGGCCCGAGGGGGCCCGGGCCCCTCCCGAAATAATGAAGATATGTCCTCCGAACGTTTTTTTTGGTTGAACAGATAGATTTTCATTGTTTTTTTTTTGTTTAGTTGAATAGATTTTTTGGCCCGGGCCCCCCCCCCCCCCCGAAATGTCCTCCCAACGTTTTTTTTTTGGTTGAACAGATAGGTTTCCATGGGGTGTCGCCCCCCCCCCCCGAAAATATATTCTATATACGCCACTGATTCATATTGATTACTTTTGTGGGAGGGGAGGGAGGCGACCATGCTCCTTGTTACGCTACTGTACATGTAGTCCGTTCAGATTTCTTTGAGCGACTGTAAAGCAGCGAAAATGCATTAATTAAAATATACATTTAACTTAACAGAAAGAGAGCATCCATACCATAATATTGGGGACATAATATCTGAGACAAACTGTAAATATCTATGGAAAAAAAAAATCGGATTATGCCGATTATAAAATAATTTTTCTTATAGCACACAATATTATGCTTAATTTGTAGTTCTGCTATTTTCGATTGCAGTCAATGAAAATAATAATCTTTATTTTCTCACAACAAATCTAGCGGGCCGGAAGTTCCTCATCCCTACCCTAAATCGAAATTGAAATGAAAAGGGGAAGATATCGTTGTGAACGAGAGCATTCAACCATCAAAACTACTAAATAAGTAACTGAGACATTTACAATACACCAAAAGTTTAAGTCACTTAACATTAGCTGTCTTAAGACAACATGCTCAACAACAGTACAACACTTTTAATGTTAATATGTCCGTTTGCAAGTTAAAATATTTTCAAAACAGTCACTTTTGCTTCTTAAGCAATCAGATTTCCCCGTGACCTTTTAGCGTCAAGTGATTCAAGTTGATGAATTATTATATTAAGATAGTAAATGAAGAAATAAACAAATAAAGAACAAAGTGAAACTAACTTGTAAGACGAAAAGAAAGGAAATAACAAACATATAACCGATTGTATTTTATAATTCGAATAAAAAAATATTTCCGAAATTTTAATTTTTTTTCCTATTTCTCCAAATCTTTTATATACATATATTACAGTCACTAAGACATATTTCATAATTCAATTTGTAATTAAAGCAGATCAAGTTATCCTAATATTAATTATTTCAATACAATAACTTTTCTACCGATAGGAAGTGTACCTGCGACTGACAGATTTCATTTCGCAATCAAAACAACTGTCCTGGCCAACTCTCCCGATCTTTAACGATGAATTTTTAAACATTGACAAGTATTGACCATTGAGCTGATCGAAATCAGTTGTAAAACTGAAGATGCAGGGGATTTTAGGATCATTTCCTAAATGCTTCAAACTTTCAACAGGTTTTAGATTAATAAGCGTTGGGTCAGTTCGGAGAAGTTCAAGTAGTACTCATTACGGTATGTAACTTTAATGACCATGGTTCGTCCTTATAATTTAGTAATCCTAGAATGCCGAATTTTACCGATTTTTTTTTTTTCTTTAAAATGATGGACGATATCCTTTGAAAATTTATTTAAATAACTTATATAATCCCAAATTTAATTTGCGGAAATTTTATTTAAAAAAAAAAAAAAAAGTATTTACAATATCGTTATATTATTATTTTAATTTTGGTTATTTAATGCTCCAAAATGTGGAAAGAAAATTCAAAATAGTGAAGATTTTGGATCTTGCAAATAAACATAAGTTTGGTAATTTGAGGGAAATTTGAATCGCAAAAACATGAAGATAAATAAATAATATTTTGTGTAGACTTCTGTGGTGTCCTTAATTTGAAATTTATTGTCAATGCTTTAATGTAATATCAAGTATTTGGAAAAACTTGTGGTCCTGTATAAAAGATTTATTAATTTATTTTAAACGAATGGGATCAAATAGAGATGGATAATACATATTCCATCGCTATAGTAGGCTATATTGATTTCCTTCCTTATTGTAGGGATGTTAGTTCTAATGTTTTGGTTTATAAATACAGATTCATATTTAGTTTTAAAAGGCTATTTCTTTCACATAGTTAAATTATATTTGTAAAATATCTACAGCAGAAAAGGCTAATTAAAGGAAAAAAAAAAAAAAAAGCTTTTATAAACATGTCACGTTAATGTTGCTGATTAACTGGCTAATCCATAAAATAGCTCATCAGATCCCAGTTACCTTAATTAGAGTAAAAAAAATAAAATTCAGAATGATAACGACTTGCAAGCAATATATGGAATGGGAAAATTAATTAATTCTAAACAGTGATGACAAAAAAGGCTTTGATTTCAAGGGAAAGATTCTGCTAATTGTCTTTGAAAAATCCTAGAGAAAATTGAATCGTGTAGAGATTTTACATAAATTCATTGAGCAGATATTTTTAAATAAGTATACAATAATATTGCTCAATTATGAACGTTTTATAGGATTACAATGTCTATATTTGACTGCAAATTTGGTTATTTAGCTTGAAGGAAGATTTTAGTCTGGCAAGCTTGATATCAGAAATATAAAAATTTTAAGCCAAAACAAATACCATAGTAAAGTAAAAAAAAAAAAAAAAAAAAGTAATTACCAGGCTAATTACTTGCCCAAACTTACAGAAAATTAGTAAATAAATAAATAAATAAAGGAGCACATCCAGTATTGCTTTACTTTGTTCCTCATTCACTTAGTTATTTTCTTAAGCCATGCAGAGAGAATGAATTTTATCTCATTATACAGCAGTATCATATCATATTTGTTTCATTTGGTTTGGGTTTTGAAGAAAAAAAATCCCTTGCACTCAAAAGACTCCTTCATCCAGACTTTTGAGCAGGATCAACTGATAGTCCTGTTAACGATCACCTATAAATATGGAATGTGTAATAGAATGCCATGGATTGAGTATTTTTATGGTTAAATGTTTTATCATTTGATGACGAGAATATATAAAATTTGTATCGAGAGATTTTTGAAAAAGGCTTGGTCCATGGAACAGCCAAGTAAGGTTTCAAGATGTCAGACATATAGCAGTTCTTTATAGATGACAATTTTTATTCTTTGCAATTTATTATATAAGTTATAAGAATTTTCAATATAATTCAACGAAATTAATTGATAATTGTACATTTATCAAGTTACACAATTCTGAATTTTCAAACTTTTAGTTGAATAAATTTTAGTTACTTTTTTCTTATTCTTTGTCTGCTAAATATAAAACTTTTGAAGAGCATTGACAGAATATTTCACTTTCTTTCAGATCACAATAAAAATACCTATGAAGAAACTTGGTTACAGTCTCGGAAAAACCCTTCGGATTTTTGGAGTGAAAAAGCTGAACAACTGGTTTGGGAAAAGAAATGGAATTCTGTTGTGGATGATTCAAATTCACCATTTACTAAATGGTATAGGAATATATTCTGAGTTTGGCATTCACTTAATAATAAGAATTGATAAAAGGAAAGCTTTAAAACTAAAACTTTTTTTGTTTTTTAGGTTTTCTGGTGGTCAGATAAATGCCTGTTATAATGCAGTTGATCGTCATGTTGATGCTGGATTTGGCCAAGAGGCTGCCCTTATTTATGATAGTCCTGTAACAAATACAATTCAAAAATATACATACAATGAAATTCAGCACCAGGTTATATTATATTGTTATTTTAGGTTGATTTCAGGAAAATTGATGTGTAAGATTTTAATTCTTTAAATTAAAATTGAAATTGCATCAATATTAATATCAACATTTTTAAAAGATGTAAGTTCACTTTAAGGTTTCTCATCTGGCTGGAGCACTCAGCAAGCTTGGTGTTCAAAAAGGTGACACTGTACTGATCTATATGCCAAGAATTCCTGAAGCAATATTTTCAATGTTAGCCACTGTGAGATTAGGTGCTGTTCATTCTTTAGTGTTTGGTGGTTTTGCTGCTAAAGAATTGTCTGTCAGAATGAATCATTGTAAGGTAAGTTTTTTTTTTCTTTTAAATAAATAGTTTGATTTGTTTTATTTGTTTCTAATTCCTGAATTCCTAATATGAATTTGTCCAATTGTTACTTTTATTTATTTATTCAAATTTTACTTAATTATATGAAAGAGTAATTAAAATTAATAACTTTTATATATTTATAATATGTTTTTGAAGATAAAACATCCCGAATTATGCTTTTATCACAACTTTAAATACCTGTACTTAAATTTGTTTTAATTCATCTTTTTTCACATTAGTGATTTGAAGAAATTTTTTTTTTTTTTTTTTTTTAGCCAAAAGTTATATTATCTTGCAATGCAGGAATTGAACCAGGAAGGGTCATTCCATATAAACCAATTTTAGATAAAGCAATTGAGTTGTCTGAAGCAAAACCTCAGTATTGCATAATATTTCAAAGACCAAATCAGGTAAATTTCCTGAGTAACTATAATAACTATCGTTTTATCAAAATTCCTTTTCTCATATAGAAATTAGTTTCAGTTAAAATGGCTTTTGAATTTTATTGTCTTATTTATTTTAATTAATTGATAATTAATTACTATGGTAATTATAACAAGAAATAACTGCAGTTTTATTCTTTCCCAAATTCTCCAATAATTAAAAGAGAGAGGAAAAAAAAAAATACTGTTTTGCATCTTATTTCTACATTTATGAACAAACCCATTATTTGTTTAACTAAAGTCTAACTCCTGTATCAGTCATTTTGTTTATAAAGGAATTTCTTGCTGTATATGTAGAATTTATTATTATAATTATTAAAACAATATGTTCAGATCTTTGTTTTATTTTTTCATTTACTCCAGAATGATCAAATGCAAGTGAAATGATTAAGTTCTATGTAGATGTTTTAAATTATAATAAATTTACAGTGCTTTTAAGAAAATTATGTATTACAGACGATATGTAAAATTATAAATTTCATAAGCATTTACATTGCTTCTCACTTATGAAAGAACGTTTTAAAAAAGAGCCTAAGAATTCTAATTTGTTCATTCCAGAAAAATAATGCATTTGTTTCTCATTTAAAATCTTTTCTTTAAATTCATTCAATAAAAACAATATGGAAAAAATAAAATAGAAAGCAAATCAAACTTTCTGGCCATTTTTTTGTTTTTTTTGTTTTGTTTCGAGAAACTGGAAAATATCAGAAAGGACATCAATATATGCAATATACTTTAGTGGTTGTTTTTTTTTTTTTTTTCCTGTATTGTGGTATTGCGTTTTATGAAATACAGATATTTTTCCATTTACAGTAATCTTATCCTTTTTTAAACTGCTTTCTTTTTTTACTGAAGATGTAGTTCTTCAGTAGACATTTTAGGTGACCACTTTTAAGTTTTTTTTTTCTTTCCTCTCTTTAAATGCCTTCTCCACTGTTTCCTTGGAAGACCTCATAAGCAGGAATCATTGCATTGCTATATAGTTTGAATTTGCTGCATTGTTTGTAATAATTTAAAGTAAGTTAAATAATGACATCACTATAAGCATTTATAAAATCTAATTTTATTTATTTAAATAAAGGAGTTTGCAAAATTAGAAAGGCCTCGAGATTTAAACTGGAATGATGTGGTACCTTCAGCAAAACGTCACGACTGTGTGCCTGTGGAGTCATCTGATCCAATGTATATTTTGTATACTTCTGGAACAACAGGTGATCCAAAAGTAAGTAATCTACATTTATATTTTCCTTAGAACAAGGGCTGAAATTTATATATTTTTTTATATTAATATGAATTGATATTGATTGATTTTGATGGAATTGTAGGGTATTGTACGGCCAACAGGTGGTCATTTGGTAATGTTAAACTGGAGTATGAAATCAATCTACGGAATGAATCCTAAAGATACATGGTGGGCTGCCTCTGATCTTGGTTGGGTTGTTGGACATTCATACATTTGCTATGCGCCTTTACTTGCAAATGTAAAATCTGTTCTTTATGAGGTAAAATCTCTAAGTTACTATTTATTTTATTTCATCATTGTGCTGCCTCTTAGGAAACTTAAGATTAAACATTAAATATATTTCAAAACTTCATTCATCTTTCCTCCTAATATACTATACACTATATATAATATTTTAGCCATTTTTTTAGATATTTATTCAATGCGTATGCATTTGTATTAAACATATTTACTTGATTTTATCATTGTTAAATTTGTATTTTTAAGCATAACCCTTTCAATATGCTAATCTTTCAATTTACAGGTTTTAGGTTTTTATTAGCAGTTTTCTTAATCATAAAAGTAAACCATTTTCTAGTGTCGAGCCTCTGCAATTGTATATAACTGTATTAAATGTCAAACATACTATGAACACAGCTTTATGGAAGAACTAGTATTTATAACAATTTTTATATTAAATAAATTTGGCAAAATAATGGAATAAAAAAAGGAAATTTAAAAAAAAAAAAAAAAGAGAGAGAGAGAGAAGTTAGTTACAGTTGTATCTGCTTGAATAATAAATTGTAGAAAAACAATAGTAATTTATTGTTTTTCTACATTTACTTAAACAAGTAATAAGAAAATAAACAGTTTTTTAAAATATAATTTAAGGCAAGTGAAAAAGCTTATCTAAATAAAAGTTTATTTCATTATATTCAGTTTAATAAGTAAAGTAATTCTCCTTTGCAGGGAAAACCAGTTGGAACTCCAGATTCTTCTGCATTTTTTCGTGTAATTAATGATCATCAAGTAGCAGGCTTTTTTGTTGCCCCAACAGCCATTAGAGCCATTCGTCAAGAGGTATTACATTTGATCTAAAATATTTTGTTATGTAAATGAAAAGGTATTGATAACATACAAACAGGCATTCACAAAACTTGCTTTATTAATTTTGTTTTGCTGTAGGAAATCAAATAAATTTTGAATTCATTCCTAATTTTACTTGCTCTATACAATAATATCAGATTTTTAACAGATTTTTATTATTATTGTTATACTAGGTATAAGCTATTGTAGTGAGTGAGCAATGGGTGAGGAGATCATTTAGGAGAGATGCAGAAGACCAAAATAATCATGTCAATAAGTAAACCATAAATAAACATTGTTATTAAATTTTAAGAAAATTGGTCTATTTATTTTAAAGTGGGATGGATGTAAGGTGACCAACCGTCCCGATTTAGAATTGCATGTACTGTGTCCCAATTTGGAATGAATCCTGAAATGTGATTTTGTAATTTTTTGAGATTTTTTTTTTTTTTGATTGTGTTGTTAAGAAGAAAGTTTCTTTTGTGTGTGTATTGCTTAGAAGAAAGTGCTTGTTTTTTTTTACCCCCGCTTTGGTTCTTCTGCATTGCGAATTTAGAAATACGGCCACCCTGGATGGGTAGGGATCATTTTTTTATGGAGTGAGATGGAATGGAGATTAAAGTCAATATTCCTCTTGTTTTAAGGGTTGGTTCAATAAATTGTGTGAAGTTTTAAAGAAATATGTCCAGTGTTTGGTGCAGTTTAAGACAAACAAGCAAGAGAAGAAAAAGATTAAATTGCAATAGTAAGAATTTGCATGCTCAATAGGAAATTCATCAAAATCCCAAATTATTTTCATAAGTCTGAAAATACTGTTTAGTAAGCGTTTATATTGATCTAGACTTCAAACTACATCATTACATTAAGTTTAAGAAGTTTCCAGATTAATAATGTTAGATTATCAAGTAACAAATTGACAGGCTTTAGATTTTCAGATTTTTACTATTTTTATTTTTTTTTTTTAAATAAAATTAAAGCTTCCTGCTCAAGTCTTAATTTTTAATCCAAGCCTTAAGCTTTAATAGCTAATTAAAGAATGTGAGAACATATTTATAACTTCTGTAATACTGTATTTTTATAATAGCCTTCATTAGAGGCATCTGCACTGAGTGGACAGGGGAAGGTATATTAACTTAGAAGTTTTTAGGAAATTCATTTTTTTTTCTGCTTTTCAATATATGTAATTGTAATTTTGAATTGGTCAAAAATTTGACTGGTCCTTCTGAAAAACTTACTAAAGAGTACTAGTTCTCATTTTCATACAAGAAGTGAAAATTGAATCAAATATATTATTGTATAGTCATCATTTTTATCCTAAGTTTAATAAATATAAATTAAATTCTGTTTCATTCGTTTTGGATTTGTTACCTGTTAACCCTTTCTTGTAATCATTAGTCTTTCCCCTTGCTGTCATTGAAAAAAATTAGTTAATAGTGGTCTTTTTATTTATCAATCCAATTAATTGTATTCCTGTTTTGTTTCTATCAGTTCTGTTTATTTAATAAAAACAATCAGACCAGTGTTTGCAAGTTTGATATTTAATCTTCTGGAGGGAGAAAGTAAAATACAAACCTCACTTTTTTTTTTTAATAACTTTGCTTTTTTTAATCATTATATTTTCAAACACCAGTAGTTTACTCTTCATTCATTAGTTGCAATTATATTTTTAATCATTGTAGGATCCTGAAGCAGTACTTGGACAAAAATATAGTATGAAAAGGTAAGAATTACATTTTTATATTTACTTACTGGTTTTAAATTCAATATACGTTCCATTTTTTTTTTTTTGACATCATCTAGAACTATTTTAAATAATTAAAAATGTAGTGATCACATTAATTAATTATTATTAATTTATTTATCTATCCTTTTCCAGTTTTAAGCAATAAAAACAGTTCCTGAAAAATAACATTTTTGAAGTCAATATTTTTAAAATCAGAATTTGATCCAATTATTTTGTATATAGCTTGAGATATATGTTTGTGGCTGGAGAGCATTGTGATTCAGAAACATTAGAATGGTCTCGAAAAAAGTTCCGAGTTCCAGTATTGGATAATTGGTGGCAGACAGGTGAATACTTTTTCATGTAGATACAAATAAAATGTTTCGGAGAGCTTTAAATAAATAAATAAATTAACTGCATCATACATTATTTAATAATTTTATCTCTGTTCTCTGATTTAGAAACGGGAAGTCCTATTTCTGCTAGTTGTATGGGTCTGGGAATGGATCCATATCCACCTAAAGATGTTAGTGGAAAGCCTGTTCCTGGATGGGAAAGTAAATCTTTAAAATTTTAGATTTTCATATAAATAAGTTACTATTGCTGTTTTAGTAATTAAAAGCAGATTTTGGATCTCAATAATCTAAATTAGCAATATTTATTTGATGATATCTTGACTGTTAAAGTTTGAAAACTTCTATTTAATATTACTCAGAATTAATAAATAAAAATTGTTTTTAAGTATTTTCACTTTTATATGAAGTAAAATTTCAATGAAACACGTTTCATTAAAGCACATTTTTACTCTTTACATTAAATCTTGATTTTTGTTTTGTTTTAATTAAGAATTTATCTTATTAACTGCATCTATGCATAAGAATTTAATTGATCTGACCTGATCATTCCAATCCACCATTTTTTTTTTTTTCCTTTCTTAATCAAAAAAATGTCTTTGTACAAAGCATTCTTTTGCATCATCTTCACACTAATACAATGTTTTTCAGCCAGTATCTGGATTTCAAATGACACTTAGAAAAATTGTCCACAAAATACTATCATTTAGTGGAAAATTTATTATTGTTGCATTTATATTACATCAAAAAAAAAAAAAACCTTTATTTATTAAATTTGACTGATATATTTAACATCTTAGATCAATACCTGAAAAAAAAAATTATAATTGGAAAAATTTTGAATCGTACTTCAAAAATATATCAACGTGAAATAAATATTTCATTTAAAGAGCTATAAATGAATCAATATTTTCATACTCTTTCCTGAAGCTAAATAAACTGGTTTAGATGAAAATGACCACTTTCCAACTTAATAAATTTATTGGAAAATAATAGCCTTACTGTAATCCATCAACAATTTCTGAATTTCCTAGATTGTCATTTATTATTAGATTGATTTTAATTCTGAAAATTTTCTATAATTAGAGAAATCAATATTGGATGAGGGAACATTCTATATAATTTGTTCAGGATACATTAATGGTCAAAATTAATGAAGAAATTATCATTTGAAATTTATAAAGATTATTTATTTACGTAATGATGAGGTTTGAAAATGCAACCTGTTAATCACAGATTATGTAAATTTGATCCCAATCTTTGTCAGAATGAGCAAATTATAAACACTAAAAAATTGCTCTCTATAACAGAACTATCTTTCCACTTGAAAAGGTGCATCTTAATTCTGGAATAAAAATTCAAACTTAATTTGGAATCTTGGCAACAGACTTATGAAGAGAGGCTAGTCATTTTAAAGCAACATAACATATTGAAGAAGAGTGCTTTGGATTGTATTTTTCAAGAATACAGCTATTGATCTCAGTATTTTCAATAAGTCCAATAATACCAAAGATATTGGGATGATGTTATATGGATTTCACTTGAGATGTATTGCTTCTTTCCTAATCTCTCAGAACATTTAACCATCTCTCAGCTCTATTCAGTGTGTTATCAACTTCTTTTTGGTTGCTTTGCTCTGGAGCAATGAATTACACTATCACCTACAATATTACTATCTGCAGTAGTGTTAAAAGAATCATTATTTAGTTTGTTGTTTGTTTGTTTTTTTGTTTCGTTAGCCATATGTAAATTATTTATCAAATACATGTAAAAAAACACACATTCTTCTTTCTTAAGTTCTTTATTATCAACATTTCAAACTCTTTTGCAGAGATTGTCTTCAGGATCAATGATGCCAGGAAAATTTATTTTTCTCTGCAGGAATTCGTTAATCATCTACATCTCATTACAAAATAAGGTAAAATTGGAGAATATGGTACCTCGCACAAGGATACATCGCCGGCTGCCTTATTACCACTTCTCTGCAATGGGAGAAAACAGTTAGTATGAGCTCAAGCTATTGGTGCTTTGCACTAACAGTGCCCAAGCAAAGCACATGTGCCGATTAGCTTTAGGTTAGGTAAACTGAGGTAACAGCACCCCAGGATGTTTATATTAGAAAATTTTGAAAGTATTATGTCCCGCTGACAGTTCCTTCACTGCCAGCCTGGTACCATAATCTCAGGTTTTACCCAAAATAACAATATAACTCTAAACCCTGTGAATAAGCAATATATCTTATTACTTAATAGTTAAAACTTTAATGCAACTAAAATCCCATGAATAAACAATAAAAACATAATACATCTTTTTATTATACACAAACAAAAACAAAGCATATCTATATCCAAGTTATAAAAATCCTTCTTTTTCTTTACTTCTGATATTATTCTTAATTCATTCATAAGCTGATTCACTAACTTTTAAAACTTTGTTTTTATTCATGCATGGCATCCAATTTATCATACATGATTCTAACATTAATCTTATCCTCTCATCTTCTACATGGAACAAAATATCAACTACAGGATCTGCATTATAGCCTAAAACCCTACAGTGATTGGCCCAATCTGACTTATTTATCCTATTATTTTTATAAGCACTTACATGCTTATAACACTTAATACTCTCTTTAAGTGTTCTTCTTGTACTCTGTAATAATTTTCATTGCAGCTCCTATACTTTAATTTTTACAGCACTCCCATAATATTCATCATGGGGTCTTCTGTTTATTCTATTCTTTTTAATTAATGTATTTGCTTTGTAACATACTAATTGAATTTTTTGTTTTCTTTACATATTTTCTTTATTGACATAGTTATACTAATTGCTAACGGTAGTTTTAATATATCTTTATAATCTTCTTTCTTCCTTGTTCTTTTCTGTTTCCTATCTTTAAAAAAAAAATGTTTATCTCTTGTTGGAAATACTAAATCTTGTTGGATATTCATTAATTTCAAAAATTCTCATCTTATTAATTTTCTCTTTTCATAACTTTTTGTTTTCTGTGTCATTTACTATTCTTCTCACATAATTCCTAATCAATGCCTTCTTAGTAGGTATATCATGCCTGAGTAAAAATTTAATACAAAATTACTTTTTAATTTTTTTTTTCAAAATGTTCATATATTGTTCTCCTTATTTATTAACAGTATTTCCAAAAATGCTAATTTTCTGTCTGTCCTCTTCCATAGTGAATCTTAATAATAATCTTAATATAGATGAAAACTTAAGTAATAAGGTATATTGTTTATTCACTGGGTTTGAGTTATATCATTATTTTGTAATGAGATTTAGATCATTAACGAATTCCTATAGAAGAAGAGAAAAAGAAATTTTCCGTCCTCATAGATCCTAAAGACGATCTCTGCAAAAGAGATCGAAATATTGATAATAAAGAAGTTAGGAAAGAAGAATATATGTTTTTACGCTTGGAAGAAATAGCGTAAGGTTTTGGAGAAATTATATTTATCCAACACTTGCATGGTCTTTATTTAATACCTAGCTGTAATATGTATATACAGTAAGACCCCTACAGTAGGATCTGCTGGGGGATAGGTTCCAAGACCTATCGCAGTTATGTGAAACCACATTTAATACCTTTATATTACATGATCTTCTTGTAACATACATAAATACAATAATGTTTAATTGATAAATTATCCACAGTAAGACATTACCAACATTAAATAAAGTAATAATAAATTGTAATATTTTTTTCTATTTCAATCACATCCAGAATTTTCACTTTCTCACTAATGGAAAGGACATAACAGCTTCTCTTAGGCTTAGAAGTACTATCAGCCTCACTACCCTTTTGCTTTAGGGTCATTATTACAATAAATAAGGGCTTTCTGAACACAAACCCTACGATAACTTGGCAACTAATGCTAATAGCAAGAATGCTAGAAGCAGAATAGAGGCAAGTTCTGCAGGGAAGTGTGGATACAGGAGAAAGGAAGATGTGTCAAGTGCTGGGCACTTTTTGAAACTTATGAACCATTTATTTCTTTAATTTTCCAATTTGTGCTTTGGTAAACTGCTGATACTGAATCAGCAGATCCTACTGTATTATGAAATCTAAATAGAATACATAAGATATTTTATATTTAGGATGTATCAAGAATGAATTTATTTTCTAGTGCTCTTAATTTCCAGCTCTTTTACCTTTTTAAAATAACTTTACAGAATGTTCCTTTTTTTTACCATTTTTTATCCAGAATTATTTGACTAGTTGGTGAGCTAGTAGATGGATTCAGTCACATTACCCTTGTCTTCAATTTTACTTCCTCTGTGCCAAAATCTTTTTATGCAGACAATAATGATGCATTACCTAAGAAAGTGATATGATTCATCTAAAAATCAAGGAGAACTCTCAGCCATTTTATTCAGGAATCTTCAATTCTGTACAATATCCCAAAAATAAAATTAAGAATATGTGCAATTCGAAGAAGTTGCACAGTATCTGCTTCTTCAATTTTCTTAATAAGTTAATGCATCTCAAGCTATACTAAGTTTTGCTTTTACAGCTTTCAGTGTCCAACAAAACAAATCTAGATTCCTTTCCTCATTTGATTTTGAGAGTCTGTTTACTGCTAGTTTGTGTAGTTTCTGAAGAATCAAATCTAATGAAAATTAATTCTAGTATTTTCTTCCTTAATTTACTACTAAAGATAACTATTAAAGATATTTTCTCTTATTTTTATTTAAAATTTATTTAGTATTGTTCAAGATCATAATTTAAGACACTTCATTCTCATTAATTAAGCAAGAGCAGGGAGTGAAAATGCAATCACACTACATTCCCTCAT
This sequence comes from Thereuonema tuberculata, assembly GCA_023159025.1. NCBI lineage: Eukaryota > Metazoa > Arthropoda > Chilopoda > Scutigeromorpha > Scutigeridae > Thereuonema > Thereuonema tuberculata. The sequence continues at coordinate 131,208,917 of JAFIDM010009631.1, read as the reverse complement.
GAGTAAATATGCACATTTTATACCCTTTTCATGAAAAAAATAATTAACTCCTGACTGCGGTATTAATATTTTAATTGCTGGGCGACCAAAAACAAAAATGTTTTTATGAGTTTTAATTATTTATTTTAACTTTATTTTACTTTTATTACATCTAATAATATTTTATTAAAGTTCATTTTACAACTAAAATTGTTTTGCATTTTCTTTATAGTCCATGTGCTACATGATGATGGTTCACCAGCCAACCCAAATGAATTAGGAAGAATTGTTGCAAAGTTAGTCTTGCTTTTGAAAAATTAATTTGTATATGTTTGTAAGAATTCTTTCTCATCATAAATGAGAATTATCCAAAATTTATAAATACCAGATTGTTTTATAGTGACTTTCTTTTTATATTTTGTTAAGACTGCCTCTTGCTCCTGGAATGATGTCTACTCTTTACTGTAATGATAAAAAATACTTAGAAGTGTATTATAAGAACTACCCTGTAAGTTTTTGGCTTTTTATTTTTATATATAAATAGATTATTAGCATTGATCATATCCATAATTCTTTAAATTATTAAAGAATAATGAATTTTGAATCCTGTTAGAAAAGAAAAAATAATTAATTAATTTATTTTCTTTTTTCAATTATTTTTATTTAATATTGATACAGCTAATAAAAATACTGTAAAACTTATCTGCACAATGAAACTGGACCAAAGAAAATCTGTATGGTAGAGGTATATAGCCTTAAAAAGTTAAAAAAAAAAAAAAAAAAAAAGAGCTTGGTTTCCTGCTTGATAAAACATACAGTACACAATCTTATAACTTTTTTATATAAAAAAGGACTAAATAAATCCCAAATTATTCAAAAGAATTGTCTGTAATTTAAAAAAAAAATGCATATTAAATTTCACAAGTAGAATCAATTCCTGTTGGATGAGGCTAACTATAAGAAAGAATTGACAATTTTTTTCTCTTAAAAAGTTTTTGCATGAAATTATTATAGAAGTTCTGCTACTTCCAAATCAAAAGTAATCCAAATAAATAAAATTATTAAAAAAATACAACTATTGTACTAACAGTTCTGAATATGAGCCTGGTAGCTCAAGTGGTAAAGCACTTGACTGAGGGTGGAAGAACTGGGCTGGATTCCCAGTCATTGTCAGGCATTTTTTTTCCCTCTTGGCTCTTCTGTTTTTCCAGATAGTTCTTAGTAAACATGTACTGGCTTTCCGTCCTGGGGGTGAAAAGCAGGCAGGCTTTGGGCTAACCACCTGAGCTTAAATTAGTATCATTGACCGGGGAATGCTAGGAGCTATACAACTCCTGCAAATTCCGAAGGCCAAGAGTTGGCCTGTAGTGAGATACTTTATTGTATAACAGTCTAACTAAGCTAGACAAGGCTAAAGGAGTGTTTTTAAAGTGAGAGGAGACAGTTTAGATTTTGGTACTAATTGGCAGTGGGATGAGTTAAGAATTAGATAGGCAAATTTCATTAAAGGATTACTCTTAAAAAAAAAAAAAAGAGGGGTGCTTTAATTCCATCCATCCATAGTTTTCTGTCCGAAGACAGGTCCAGTTCTATGGAGGTCTCACATGGATCTCCTAGAAACACCTGAGGAAAGATACTGGGGTTAGTTTCCCGTTGCCTGCCCCCAGGACGCCATTAAGGAATAACGTCAGACCGAAGAGAAAGTGAAGAAGTGGCTGGACAACACAGGAAAGGAAATTGAAACAGCCATGCCACTACCGGGATTCGAACCCAGGTACTGGCGCAATGGTCGCCACGGCTGGCCGCCGCCGAGACCGCACGGCCACGCCAGCACGGCGCTTTAATTCAGAATTTGGTAATTACTAGAGAAGAGGATGGAAGAATTAAATTGTTCATTAGATGCTGAATGATAAATGTCCAACCTTAAAGTTTAATCCTTAAAGCTTTAGAGAGAAATTCTTTTTTATTTTCCATATTCCAAAAATTATTCATTTTTGTTCTTGAAAAATACTAAGATAAATCAATCTAAAGTTTATTAAATAGAAAATTTTATTATTTTTTTTTTTACATAATTTATTTTCTTTTATACAAATTTTTATATAAAAAAGAACTATAATTAAGCTATAAATTAGATTTTGAAAGTAGGAATAATTTGAATTCTCTATTTAATTTTACTTTAAGCTTGTTATGAAGAGAAAAAAGATTTTTGCTGTAATACTTTGTAAAAAAATTATAAGTTCCTCTGGCTTCAAAATTATATAAGAGCATAATTGTTTTATTTTCCCAGGGCTATTATGATACAATGGATGCTGGTACTTTGACTGAAACGGGGTATGTGAGTGTTATGTCCAGAGATGATGATGTAATCAATGTGTCTGGTCATCGTTTTTCAGCAGGAGCTTTAGAAGAGGTTTATATGAAATTTTGCTTTTCAGTTGATTTACATTATTGAAAGTTGCATTAATCTGTAAACTTTTTTTAATTTCTCTCTCCTAAGATAGGTTCTACAGGAATGATGGGAATTAGGCAAAAATGTGGTGAGGAGGGCAAATGGGAAAGTAAGAAATACTTTTTCAAGGATTTCTTCACTTCAGAAGACAAGTAAAGGAAGAAAGAATCTAGGATTAGAACCTAAACTCAGTATCGAAGCAAAACTTACCTGTACAGCAAACCAACTAGTTAGCTCAGTGGTTTTTGACTGACTTTATTCTAAAGGGAAAAAAGACCTGTTGGAAATTTTTTGTGGCCTGCATTGTGCTCTTTAGGTTTTATGGATTGGATCACAAATATACGAAACAAAATTAATTGATCTTCTGATCTTTGCCTGAAACTAATAAGTTCAGTTTAAAGCTGCTTTGTTTTATTTCTCAAAATACTGTTTTCCATTTCTGATCAATTTTCACGTTAATTCTGAGATCTAATTATCATACTAATTACAAATTTTGAATTAGAACAAATAACAGGCAAAAATAAAAAAAAAACTTGGAAATTAAAAAATGCAGGATGGCAAGCCATGGAGAATCCTTTTGCTGACCATATATTGCCTATGATCCATGAGTTACTTTAATCTAACAAGGGGAGGGTTTGAACAGACCCCTACCAATTCAATCCATTTTCATTATAGGCCATGACTAGGACTGATGCAAGTTGTAGGGCACACTTCATAGCCACTCTTGAGAAAATAGTTTGAAAACTTCAAGCATTTTCATATACTTTGTACGTTATGCCATTTCCAAGCAGCCTTTGGGGCATTGGATAAGCTCTTGTTTCGTCAGCATGGGATCCCCGGATCGAATCTCACTGCCAACAATGTTTGCTTTTTTTCTTTTTTTATTGTTTTTGATCCCATCATGTGAATGAAAGCATACTTAATAATCAATTTTGATGAAACATTTTGCAGCTTATTTTCATAATCTCCTTGGTGAAAAATCGGACGTTCCATCGAAAATATACAATACTTTACCATTATTGATATTTAACAGGAATAAAATCATATATATTTAAGTGATTATCATTCTGGTATATCAAAAGATATTGTGGGATTGGGAATATTGTTTTTATTTTTGTGAAGAGATTGAGAAAAGCATATAAGAGATCTTTTGATAATAATCAATTATTGCCATTGATATTATACATTGCAGCTTATTTTCTATTATTGCTGTGAAATGTTTTGTCAAAATTGATTATTAAATATGTTTTCATTTGTATAAGTATGATACATTTGTAATGTGACTGACGTAGAGATTGAAAACAAAACAAAAAAAAAAAAAGCAAATGTCAGCAGATTCAATTTAGGGACCCCTTGCATATGAAACAAGAGACCTTATTCACTGCCCCACAGGCTGTTTGAAACGGCATAATGTATAAAGTACATGAACATGCTTGAAGTTTTTAAAATCTATTTTCTCGAGAGTGGCTGCAAAGTGTGCCCTACAACTTGCAGCTGTTGCAGTCCTAGTCATGGTCTACACATGAAATGAAAATGGATTGAATCGGTAGAGGACATTCAAATCCTCTCCTTGTAAGTTAAATTGAAAGAAATTAATTAAAGATTATTACATATTATATAAAAATAAATTTAATAATAATGTATATTAGAATAATTAACTTAAAGCTTTTTTATTTGCTTTATATATTCCTTTAGACATGTAAATTCTATTCAAAGAAGCTGTTTAATATTAAAATCAACTGCATCTTAAGCTTTTGTTGGTGTGTAAGACAATTACCGTATATGCTCCAATAGAGGCCCCCAGCGTTTATTTGTAAAACTAGCCTTTGCTCCCGGCGCTTAATAGAGACCGGCTGCTATTAGAGGTTGGCCATTATTAACAAAAACCTTCAGAATGCAATATTTTTACACATAAATACCGTCTAATGTTACAAATAGCTACTTTATTTGAATTTCACATGTTACATAAGACTGTTAAAGATAAATGGCAATGTCTTTCTGTACCTTTCGCTACTATTCGTCGTCCGAATCCGCAATGACGGGCGGCGACTTCACAGGAAGTTTCTTTCGCATATTCCACCGCGCAAATCTTAAAGGCAATGCCAAATGACCGTTTCGGCAGCATTTTGTAAAGCAGTGTACCGTAAGGTATTATGCACGACTATAAAGATACGGACGCTTACACAAGTACCGGTAGGCAAATATCAAAGACCCAGCTACTGTTAGAGACCGGCTAATATTTGGCCGTGTCCCCTCTGCAGCCCGGCGCTTATTAGAGTCCGGCGACAATAAGAGCCTCGGCGTTTATTGGAGCATATATGGTATATAGCTTATTATTCTGCTAAAATTGCATTTTCTTTTAAGCAGTAATTCAAAGATAGTAACTTACATTCTTCTGTAATTATCGAATAGATAGATATACGGAACACCGACTCTTTTCTCCAATTCAGTCTTTACTGTTAAGATAAAATATATTTATATCATCACTATTCATTTTCATTTTTGCCACTAGACAATGTATTTGGCTATTCACTTTGCTTATTACCATACATTAGGAAATTAGGATCAAACTATAGCCTGCTACACCTAATATTGTGTCATTTCATTGCCACTGGTCTCTGTAATCTGTCCTGTCACCCCACCCCTTTTTTTTTTATTTTGCACATCAAGATATCCTTTCCGACACAAGTTTAACAATGTGCATCTTCTTTATCTGGCTTGTACCTTCTTATTGAGAGCTGTCAGATGACATCAGCTGTCTTTCTTCCATTGTGTGTTGCCACTGTAAGAGGAAGATATGATGTTAAAAATCCATCAAATTCTCTTTGCTGCTTCCCTTAGCCTTGGAAGTACCTCAATGCTCCAAAAGTTCCTCTAGAACTCTTTGTCATTTACGGGTTACATGAGGGGTTAATCAACTGTTGAGGTTATTCAAATTGAATCTTTCATTGGATTTCCTCTTTTTCCTCCTCTACTAGAGGATGAACTAGTAGCCCTTAAACTGTGCAAAGCTTCTCCTACCAACTAATATCATTCCATTCCCTGAAATTAATTGATAATTTTCTTATGATAGGCCTATTCATTCCTTCTCCCAATGTAAAAATCTGTTATTATTAAATTAGATTTACTATTTTGAAATAACATTAATAATTTTTTTTTTTTTTTTGCAAGAATTACTTCTGTACATTCTTAATTATCAACTCACTAAGCTCTCATAGAACTTTTTTGTAGTAGTAGCCATAAAACATAATCATAAACAGTGTAGATGGAATCTCATAGAAATCCTGATTTCTCTGCTTATACATAATTATTTTTCTTTTTATTATTTTCCATTTTAGGCAATTTTGCAGCATTCTGATATTGCTGATTGTGCAGTTGTTGGCATTTCTGATCCTTTGAAAGGTGATGTACCATTAGGACTATTTGTTACTAAGAAAGGTAATTATGAAGTTCTAGAAATTTAAATTCAATTCTGAAGAAGCATTTATGGATATTATTTTATTGGTAAACTGACTTAAGTACATTGTAATTCAAATAAACAATTTGTTATTGGAATGAAATTTAGACTCTCACACTTAGTGGAATTATGTAACATTTTGAATTCGTTGAAAATATATTTACATTATTATATTACACATCTCAGTTTTTTTTTTTTATTATTACAATCACAAATCTTTTAAATCATGATGAATAAGGTTTAATGATTTTAGTTCAGAATTAACTGATCATTAAAAACAAAGACAGTTGAATTGAAAAAAGATACTCCTTTAAAGTCCGGTTAATGGCTAAATAACTTTTGTATCGGTACAAAACCAGATGCAGTAATCAGATAGAATTTGTAAGAATTTCAGCTGTTTTGTGGTCTTGCTCAAAATTGATAGTTTGTTTTTTAGTAGCTAAAGAAACATCACAATCCAAAGTTTCAAGGCTTAGGTAGAGCAGCAAATACATATTCGCTATGTGGAATTCTGTGTAGATGACGATCAGTTGAGTCTGAAATTAACACAACTGGTCGTAATAGATAAAAGTATTTTTGTAGCAAATAATGAATATACAGCACATAAAGAAGATAGTCACCAATACATAGTGCAGCACTCGGGCAATGTTAGTCAAAATTGTACTTTTCCTTGTCCTGCAACTATCATTAGTTAAAAAGAACAATTTTCATTTAGTTATCTGATGTACTGTCTGCTTTTAACAATAATAAAGTAACTAACAATAACAGTAATCTTTAATGTATTTTAAACATCTAAGAATGACAGTGCCTAATTTTATTTAACTTCTTTTAATCTGGTGAATGTCTTTGTCATAATCTATTTTTAAGTTTTAAAAATGTAATTAGTTTTGAAAGTTGTTTGTATTGCTTAATTTGAGATTTTCATTCTCTTCTGAAATAACTTTAAATCAGCAAGGAACAACGATAATTTATGATTTCAGAGAGATGTTTTTGAGTTTCTCTTATGAAATGAAATAAATTTCATTTCAGTCAATAAGAATAAAAAAATAAAATCATTAAATACTGTTATGTTTCCTATAGTGTGTTTGTATACATATTGTTGACAAATAAATTTCATTGTTACAATCTTTTGATATTTATTAAGATTATTTGTTGGTCATATTTTCATTTGATAAAGTTTTAATGATATTATTCTAAAATGCATTTATTTTCTGTAACATTTTCCAGGCTTTTATTATTTTTATTCTTCCCTCGTTCTTACAGTAGTCTTTGTTTTTTATTTTTGAGGAACAAAATCAAATGATGATGAAATTGTTAAAGAATTAAGAAGAATAGTTGTGGAATCTATTGGGAAGTTTGCCAATTTTAAAACTGCTGTGAGAGTTACAGCACTTCCCAAAACAAGATCCGGTAAAATAGCTCGAAAAACAATAGCTGATTTGGCAAAAGGAAAAGCAGTCAAAGTAAGTTGCAATCATTTGTAAGAAATGCAAATTATTTTAAAATTACTGATAGTTGTTATCATAAGCTTCCAAAGAGTAAATATTTTATTATCTAGGAAAATAATAAAAGTTCAGTTGTAATTATATTTATCAAAATTCCTGAAGTAAAGAAGGCACTTCATTGATAATAATAATAAACTATATATTTTTAAATAACTAAGTACTGAAGAAAGAAGGTTATTTGGAAATTTCTAATCTCATATTTAATTCAAGAATCTTAGAGAACATCAGCACAGAAATTAAAGATGTATTTTTTTTTTCCTCCATTGAAGAGAGTTTGTTACAAACTATCCTGTAATTATTAAATCAGCTACAGATTTGCCTTAGGACTAAATGACATTTAAATTTGATCTTCTGACAGAAAATGGTAAAAGATGGAAAGTTTTATTTGCACCCATGATAGAAAAAAAATTCTGAAAAGTAATGTTATGAAAAAAAGATTCCAAACTTTCATCAAATAATAAAAACTGTAGCTAATATTAATAGATTTTGATAATAAGCATAGAAAATCCTTTGTTATTTCTCAACTGTAACCTCATGTTAAGGTGTCATTTCACTCCCTTTGTGTGTTTCTTGTCAAAACATTATATATAGTAGAATCCATCACACAAACTTCTTCAAATTATTTATTAAAATAATAAATAATACACATTGCAAATTTTTGGAAAATTTCCTTATTCCTTTTCTCAAGCTATTTATAAATAAAGGCTAAGATAACAAAAGAGAAATATGATATGACATATTCTTAATTAAAACAAATAAACTCACATACCAACAATGGAATAATATTAAATCATATCTGTAAAAAAACATTTAACAAACCAAAATAATGATCAAAAAGTCATTAAGCAATTAGAATAAACTAATTCTTTGAATACAACAGATTTGGAGGAAAGCAAATAATCTTTGTCAAACCATTAGCTAGAAAAATACTCTTGACTACTTATATCAACACTATCATATCTATTTAAGTTCTGTGTTTTTGTATTTCTTATTAACAAGCTTTCAATGTTGCCAATATTTTTACATTAGTATCCATTAAATTACCTATACAATATTCTGCTATTTCCAATCTCTCCGTGAGCTTGTATTTTACATAATAAGAAAGTGTCACAATTAGCGCAATCAATTCTGTAAATCAATCCCATCTCATTGCCTAAATCACTCTGATTAATTTTGGAACATAAAATATTTTTAAATTTATTATTATAAGTTACGTGGTAACCGTATTGATAACAAATTCTACCAAGGTTCCTACTATAACTATTGAAGTAAGGGATAATAACACAGGTATTCTCTACTTTTATAATATATTTAAGATTAAGGAATTAATTCTATATAACACTGTCCACAAATTTTAGATTATAATCATTGATCTTCAAAACTGCTCTCATTTCTTTTAAATCGTACTGGAAATTTTCTTTTAAGCTTGAGCTCTTGTCTAGTCTTCTTATATACATTAAAATGAAGAGGAGTGAACTAAGAAGGAGGTATGATATTACTTATGACATTCTATTTATATAATATTACACCATTTCAAATCTTCTTCCTTCAATATTCTGGCGATATTTCGCAAAACTATATCGTTTCGCTTTTTCAAGCCTTTTTCTTCGAGGTATGATATTATTACATGTAGTCATAATTAATAAGTTTCAGTCTAGCATGCCTTAATGTTCATATCAAAATTAATGAACTACATTATCTAATAAATGTTTTCAAACCAAAGACTTCATTTTCTACATTCTAAGTTTTAATAGTGGTTTAAGGCAAGAAATTAAAGACTTTTCTACAAACAGAGACTATTGCTCTCCAAGAATAGAATTATCAGCATTTTTGACAGGAGAAACATTACAATCATGTTGCATCTTACTTATGATTCCCTTCATTAGGATTTCTGCCCTTGTATTTTAGCTCTTATTTGAAAGTAATTATGTAGAAATACTGCAAATACCACATAGTAAAATGAAACCTAAGATCAGGTCTTATTCTTTTAATATTTTCATTTATTTTCAGATTCCTGTAACAATAGAAGATGCATCTGTCTATACTGAAATTAAAAACGTCCTTCAAAAACTTGGATTAGCAAAGAATGCACCAGATCCTTCATAGTATTTTCAAAGAGAATATCTAGATCTGAAAAAAAAAAAAAAAATTCTTGTACATTCACCATAATCTAATAAATCTAAATTTTATGTGCTTCTTTTCAAAGTTTTTTTTTTTTCCCCTGCTATATCAAAAGATCTTGTTTCTATTTATTGGTACTGAAGTAAGATCAAACTTACTTCAGGGGGGAAAGAGTTTCTTGAAGGTTATGCATATCTCTGAAACAGTTTGAGCTTGAAACACAAATTTTCAATATTAGTGTCCTCAGGGGTGTAAATGGGGGGGGGGGGGGGCAACTTTCTTGAAAGGGTGACAATTGAAACTAAAATATTGTAGTAAAATATTCACAGCACCACACAGTTCTAGTTTTTGCCTCCAGGTTAATATGGGGTGTAAATGGGAGGGCAGCGAGGAGATGGGCAAACATTGTTGAATGATACTTCTACGGGGTTTGATAGAGATTTGAAATGATCACATGATTTTTTACTAACTGGGGAAGGTTTGAAGCAATAGGGGTGGGAAAGTCTTATCTTCTCTGATCTTGATATTAATTTCATATCTAGGGATTGATACCTACCCCTCACTCTTACTCCCAGAAATGATGTCTATGTGGATAACAAATTAATTGCAGCTTTGTTACCCCTTCCCTTATAAAACACAGTATTCTAAAGAGGAAGTGGGAAGTCTACAAAAACATCAAAAACCAAATTTCATATTACTGAACTATCCCTTTATCTTTTCTTCTCTTTAGAAATTAATATAACCCTATATGATACATTCCTTTTACTGTAACTTACAGACAACTCTTCGTATAACTATTCTTTCCTTTTGCTTTTCATCTTACAACTTGTTTTAAACTAAATACAAAAATTCACTTGTTAAGACTCCTATGGCTAATATGAATGAGTCATAACACATTGCTTCACCTCTTTTTATTTTTAAATGATGAAATTCTGCTTGTTCTTTAACAATATATTTGCTGACAAACTTTTGTCTTTATCATCACTACACATTATTGTTCTTCACTTGAACAGTTCTTGAAACTGAAGGCATCTTTTATTCTTATCAATTACCACCAATGATCTGTAGTAATCAGGCCATCAATTAAAAATAAAATGTCTTACAAAGTATTAACTTGATTAGAATAGTTAAAACTTAAGTCAATAAAATTAATCTTGTTCTAAAGCACATGGTTCAAAGTAGTTTCTAAGTATTTTGCAACCAGGGTTCCTTCAGGTGGAAAAGGAAAAACATGTATCGCAAGCTTGACTGGAAATCTAATGGACGAAAACATGTTATTGCTTTGCAGATGGTGTTCCCATTATTAATATTCAGTCGGGCGCAACTGATCTCCTAGGCACACCTCGAACTCTTTTGTTTGCCCCTCCCCGCTAAATTTTTTCGTGAGGTCTCCATCTTAGTAGCTTCCGCTTTTCCAGTACTAATAACAATAAGCAAGGTCAGTTAGTGATTTTTGTTCTTCATTTCCGGTTGACAGACGAAATGATCGCATAGGCTCATTGCGCCCGATTACGTTGCAGTTTGATAAATAAGAATTTTTCAAAATTTCCCAGTTATTTTTAATACTGTATCAGATTGTGTCGTTAATAATGTCATATTATATAATATTGTGTAATTATCTATAAAACAACTCTCTCACAACCCTTGTGTGTGGTCAACTTGCTCAACGCAGTCAGAAGTCTGTTGGGATGCCAGCACACCTCCAACACAAATTGAAGAGATACGCTCCCCATGAACAACCAAATCAAACTGATGATCAGCCACAGATACTTCTAAAACGACGCAAATGTGAAACATGCCATTTACAGACTCGTCGCAGACGATTGAGTCAATATGAATATAAAAACTACCATACTGATTCCTACGTCTCACAGCTGTTTTCATGTGTCCTCCATGCTATCACAGAGCGCTAGAAGGACATATATATGCTCATGAATCAAATGAATAAGCGATTGTTTAAACATAATATGTTCTTGTTTTACTTCAGTGTCATGTTTTATAATTATTTGTTCAAGAAATATATGTTTTCTTTAAAGACTAATTAAATCTGTTTTACTGCTCCTGCAGTATTTTTATACAGTGTGGGTGTTTACTACGAAGTGTTAACAATTGTTTTTTATAAGAAAAAACGTTTATATCTGAAGAAAAGATTATTAAATCAAGGGGTGTACAAATTTCGGTAATTTCGGTAATTTTAGATAGTCTTTAAAAGGAAACGGAAATTTAGCTATATAAAACTATTTTATTGCTCCTTCTGTATTTTTATAATGTTTAGAGGTTTCCAAAAAATAGTTAACAATTGTTTTAGTAAGAAAAAACGCTTTTATCTATCGAAAAAATTTTTAATAAAGTAGTGCCTCTCGGGCTCGTTGTGCCCGACCTTGTGCCATGCCATATTGCGCCCGACAGAGTGTTAAATAACCTACTGTATTTTTTTATATCATTTTGTAGGAAATTTCCTGCTCTTTCCAATGGTATAAGTCCCATCTTTGTATCTGGTCTGGCAGTTGAGATATTCATGATATTACGCTTCAAGGTCAACATCATTTTGGGAAATGTTTTTATAGCAATCATAAAGCCATAGCTCAAAAAGTATGAGGTTTATCACAATTTGGTTGACACATTTGAAATCTCCAGGCAATTTTACAAAAGAAACACCCAAAATTTTCTTTCAGAAGTCATAAAACATTGAGTAAAAACATAAAAACTCACTTGGACCTGTCTCTGTAAAGTATCAGTTGCTACACAATTTTTAGAAAAACATGCTAACTTTGAAACTCTGGATCCAGGAGGCCTAGAAACCTGTACCTTAGAATTTGAATTAAGACCCCTTACCAAGATCAAATGTACCAAATTTCATCAAAAACTGAGACTATGGGTTAAATTTCATATTTTTTCTGTGTGAATTGGCATGGCCCAATACTATACTTGAAGAAAAAGTTAAAATCAATTTCAGATAAACTAAAGTACAAGGGGAAACCAGGATCTACCTAAAACTGAAAATTCAAAAGATCATACATGGATTCTAAATAGAAATTTAGTTAAGCCTATTTCAAGTACAGTAGAGCCTCGGTTATCCGAGCCCCGACTAACCGAGTTAGTTCCAAAAAAAAAAAAAAATTTTTTTTTTCAACGCAGACTATTAGTTGGAAGTGACTCTTGCGATGATAGTAGAGATAGTGAATGTAGAGGCTGAAGAAAGTGAAAGTGACATTGAAATGGAGAATGAGAAAATCGGCTACAGTGAAGGATGCAAAGCGATAGAAAAGACCATCAAGTACCTAGAACAACAGTCAGAGACAACTTCAATAGACCTTCTACTGCTACGACGATTGCGTGAAACGGCGGCAAATAAGCGAGCGAGTTTCATTAAACAGAAAACACTTATGGACTTCTTGAAGAAATAACTTTCTTAACTGGAACGTGTACTGTATGTCTTTTTTCCATTTTGTATTTTTATTTTATTTATACATCATTTTTTCATTTGATAATACAGTAGATGCCTTTTTTCACATCTTTGACCACGTTTTCATTCATTTCACCAGTTTACCATACGTTTCCCTATCGATTTTTGACAGACTCCGTGTTATCCGAGTTTTCGATTATCCGAGGTACCCTCAGTCCGCATTACCTCGGATAATCGAGGCTCTACTGTAGTTCCCAATAAATGGAGTTTATATTGAAACCACAGATGAAAAAATTACAAAATATGAAAAAATCTTCAACTTGATAATCAGTTAAACTTGTAGGCCTATTCTGATTTCTACATTTCTTTTTTGTTTGTCACCATTTTGATTTTGAGTACCCAATTTTCAGAATATAAAAATAATCATTTAATATTCTAGTCTTTGAGAAATGAAAACTGTTGATTATGTTAGATCTACTTTTATTATTCTTTTTTTATTATATGACTAGCCGGGTATCGTCGCTTCGCTCCGGAACCTTTGCATACATAGCATAAAAAAAAAAAAACTTTATTTAGGAAATTAATATTGAGAGTGGAAATATACGAATTCCCAGCCCATTGTGGCCTTCTCCAGATAACTCAGATGTATTGCAGGTTGGCACCACACTTATAAGCGAAAATATAAATCCTCTTTATTCCCTACCCCGTGGGAATTTCGAAAAAATCTGGCATTATTGTCTACATCATAAAGGGAACCTCTGTGAGCAACATTTCAAAAAGCTTTCTAGGTCCAAGGGTTTGGGCTGGGCGTTGAGGAATCAGTGAGTCAGGACTTTTCTTTTTATATAGGTAGATAACACAATTCAGAGAGAGATAAATACCAAACAAGAAACTTCATTTAACAGAATCATTCACTTAGATCTTCTCCTCGACGTTATCCATATGTTTAAAAGTTAGTCTTTTCCTATAACTAAATCGGAATTTATAATTCAAGAATACAATAAACGTAAGTCATTTCAAATTGTAATAAACTGCAGGATTTATAATTCCGACTTCTTTGGAATTTGGAACCAAAATTAACTGACACTAATGGAGCAATAGTGTTTTAAACATTCCTGACAATAAATGAGCTTCTCCCATTTGACTGCCACAAAATCTTTTTCCTAGACTAATTCTCATATCTCCAAACTCAGATAAGAATATATTTCAAACGATGATGGAGGACTTACAAAAACTATCTAGTGCCACCATATCAAGTTCACCTGTTAATCAAATTATGTCTTACATAACTGAATCGTTAATATTACTCAGATTCAATTTTCTTCACTTCTATAACTTGCAACCAACCAAAAACCTCAACTTCACGCCTAATCTTTTCTCCTCTTCTTTCATTTTTCCTTCCTTCGAACTCCAAAAAAAAAAAAAGGTACAACAGACTTTCCTCGAGGAATCACATACTACACTCGTTTTTATGTGACGATGCAAACAACAAAAACCTGAACAATATCATGTACAATAATACTACCACAATTCCTAAAAGCCACAACTTAAAAACCAAAAATAAAGAAAATGAAACTCCAGTTTAATTAAACACAAGAAACCCAGAATAAGAAGAAGGGTTTTAGGATTTCGAGTTTCAAATATAACATTACTTTGTACCTATCACATGAATTTTTTTTTTTTTTTTTTTTTTTTTTTTACCAACTGGGAAAGTTTTGAAGTGATCTCACAATTTCATTCTCATCTACATTATTGTAACCTGTAAGAAGAATGGGTATTTTGCTGGTAGGATATTGTAATGCTCTTGCCGTAGTTTATGAGCTTACATTTAATGGAAGGGTTCAGAGACATTAACGCAGTGGAAGGTCTGTTCCTACGAAGTGGCTGGGCAGATAATACTTCATTAAGGACTTCAGAAATAAGGAAAGGATTAGGGAGGAAGAGTCAGTGCTTGTCTGCGAAACTAGAGGAGGAGGATAAAGGACTGTTTTGTAAACAAAGCCGACCCCGCTCAGTCTAGTTGGTTCGGAGGGACGACGTCGATGGGTGGCTGGCGAGACCTGCCTGGGCCATCCACTACTTAACCCTTGTTAAGCAATGGGCACTGGGTTAACACGGGTCGAGAGATAAGAGTAATGTCAGTGAATAAATTACAAAAAAAAAAGGTTATTACTGAATGACTAGTTATAAATACAAAACAGATTTAACGAGCAATAAGATATATATTTACAAATAGGTGATTATATTGGGGATAGATAATATCAGAATCTTTATATATAAAAATGAATGTATCTTTCTTTCTTTGTCCTTTATACACTCCAAGGCCCTTTTTGACCTATCTGGACCAAACTTTGCAGAATTACTCTTTAGGACCCTGCGGAAAAGATAGGCTACCTTAGAACCTGGAAACACCACCCCCAGGGGTTCAAAAGGAGTTAATTCCACACAAATATTGTTATGCAACAATTGGAGCTCGGCGACAATGACAACTATACCACCCCATA
The DNA here is from genome assembly GCA_023159025.1 of Thereuonema tuberculata. Taxonomy (NCBI): domain Eukaryota; kingdom Metazoa; phylum Arthropoda; class Chilopoda; order Scutigeromorpha; family Scutigeridae; genus Thereuonema; species Thereuonema tuberculata. The sequence goes on along the minus strand of JAFIDM010009631.1, from coordinate 131,193,496 downwards.
GTGTTGTGCAACAATTGGCACGAAACTATTGTTGTGCAACGATTGGACCTAAACTATGGTTGTGCATAATAGCGACATAATGAATAATAATGAATTTATAATAATAATAATAATAATAATCAGATGAATTTTTACGAACTAGAAAAGGTCTGACGTGATAGGATTATGATGTTATAAAGTTCGAATAATCTCGAACTAGGGGTATAAACGGGACAGAGAAAGGGGAGGGAAAATCTTATATTTTCCGATCTCTATATTATTTTTATATCTATGAATGTCGAGTTACAAAATTCAAATAACATGGAACTAGGAGTGTACACTGGGAGGACGGTGAGTGGATGAGCAAACATGATTCAAAGATACTTCTACGAGGGATTCGGAATAGCTATAGATTTGTAATGAGATCAGACCTTTTGAGTTGTTGTTGTTTTTTGTTTTGTTTTTATACCAACCGGGAAAGTTTCGAAATGATCTCGCAATTGAAATTTCTTTATCATCCACATTTGGATATTTGTTTTTTGTAACCCGTGCGAAGAACGGGTCTTTCTGCTAGTATATATATAATATATACTTTACCCCAGGGTTTTCAAGCAAAGACAATAATACAGCTATATCTCAACACTAATACAAATGATAAAATATTGTCGAGGCGTTCTGAGGCTCCAGAACAGTTCAGTGTCCGCCGATTTCTGACACATAGTTCATGGCAGTTCTCTGGAGCAGGGTAGCAGTCCAATGTTCAGATACAAAGTAAGGTAATAAAACAGAATAGAAAGAAAGTTGAAGGTAATAAAGCAGATCTAAGAAGAAAAAGGGAGATGTACAAGATGGAGGCCAGATGAGGAGACAAAGCGTTTAGGTGATATTTTGGGAAACAAAGAAATAAAATATTTCCGATGATTTTTCATACAAGGAAAATAATGAAAATAAAGGATAGGAAAGAGAGAAATTATGTAACAACCATGCCGTTACAATATGAATTGGCATATTTATCAGAAAACCTTAATGAATTAATAAATCAAAACTTAAAAGTAAATGTATAATTTTTAAGTTTTTAATAAATCTTTTGATTGATTAAGATACTTCAAATTAAACAGGCATTTACATAATAAGAAAAAGGGGTGAAAATAGGGTAAGAAGGAAAGCATTAAAATAAATATAATATCTAAAAAAATAAATTTGTATCAATCATTAAAAAAAAAGTAAAACATTCTACATAGTCAAAATCTTGGCCCCTACTTATGTCCTCAATTCATTCAGAAATTAAATATTATTTAAATATCATAAATTCAATAGTGATTATCAAGTGGAACAAAGCCTTACAATCAATGCAAATGTTATAAACTGATTTCAGAAAGTTAGAAAAATGAACTCGCACAGTACTGTACCAAATCATCATCAAAATTACTAGTAGAGAAATATTTGATTGCTATTGTACAAACAAAAAAGTTCTGAATTTTGGACTTACTGATACAGAGAAATGTTTAGGTTTGACAAGGGTTTATAAAAACATTTCATCATCTTTTAAACTTTCAAGTGTACATCTACTACAAGTGTACATCTATTTAGCTATATTACATAGGCACAACTTAAATGAAAAAAAAATATATCTTCTACCAAATCAAAAAGATACATTCCCCAGAAAATAAAAATATTCATCTGTAAAGTTTCTGGATTCAATATTAAATTGGCAGCATTGTAAACTGGAATCATGTCAATAAAAAGTTAAATATATGGAAAGATTAGTAAATAAAAAAAATTAAAATTTCAAATCATTATCAAAATGCCAACAAAGCAATTTTCTATCAAAAACATATAAAAATACATACATATTAATTCTTTGTAAAAAAAATAATAGTAGTAATCCTAATAATCAGAAATTTTACCAGAAACAGTTCTATCACAATCAATATCTGAAAAAAAAAAAAAAAAGATGGACAAACAATCAAAAATAGAATCTAATAAAACTTGGTCGATTCAATGATGAATTAATAATTATGGGAAAAAAAGTATAAAGTAACTCAATAAATATAAAATAATGAAGAATTAAAATGGAATAAGTAGACCATAAACTCTTAAATGATATAAGACACACACATTAATAATATGTTAACTATAAGTTCATCTCTTATTTTTTATTAAGTCATTTTATAATAATCATGTAAAATATATTTAAAAAATAGGTATTTTGTAATTAATTCCTACATGATTTACTCTTTAATTCATTCATCGAATGAATTAAAACTATGTAAAAACTATATAAAAATATAAATATATATATAAACTCTTGTAATAATTCCATTTTCTTTCTGAATTGTAATCCTTCATTATACTTAATATACATTTTTCTCAATTATCTGTTATCTCAAGTAATTCTTTAAATTTCAACATTTTATTATTTATGTATTCTTTTTGGTATTTTTTCTAACTTAATTATGAAGTTTAACTATCATTATTAACAAAGTTGCGTTATCTATTGACATATATTAATAGTACATTGTTAGACAAAAATAAATTTGGTTTCAGCAAATACCAAAACTCAGGCTGAAGTCTACATAGCTTTTGTATCTGAGGTTTATCAGAACTGCATATGACTTATGGTACATCTTGCAAACCAATCAAAATTTTCTAAAAAAGTTATACGTGAATAACAACTCAAAAACCTATTAAAACACAGCAGTTGCCTATTGTATATTAAATGATTCTCATAAAATAAAGTACTCCACACCAATATAATGTGGAGTATAGTGTACACTAAAGTCAGCAAAACATTTATCAGGGATTAAAAAGGAAGGTAAAAACCACACCTACAAAGTAAAAGAAAAGAAACAAACAAATAAAGGAAAGAAGAGCCAGAATCTGATTGACAGCTGTCAAGAAAAAACATAATTTAAAGCTTGTAAGAGACATATAATTTCCAACTTGTGAATTTCAGATACTAACTCAGTCACTATTCATTTTTTTTCACTCAAATTATGGTTACTGAATCACGAAAATGTTGACTTACTTCCCCCCCCCCCCCCATGTTTGTATCCATATGCATATTTAGAGGGGCCCTGTCTTCCTAAATCTTGAAATACGTACAAATAGATCTATTTTCTTTCATTTTTTTTGGTTGGATGGTCGATTGTGAGGACCATCCCATAATTTTCAAATCAACTTTTTTTTTGGTTATGGGAGGTTGTCTCTCCGTCTTGGCCCACCCCAAAATAAAAGTCTATACAAACCCCTGTTTGTATCTCTTTAAAATTACAATAAATAGATTTTTAGCAAGATATCTTAAATGTGGTTGTGGAAAGATTATTTCTCTAGTGATTCCATCAACAGAAGGGATTTAAAATCCAGAAAAATTCTCAGCATCATCCACTGTGTACTTTGAACAAGCAAACCAATGGCTTCATCAATAATTGCAATTACCATTGTCACCTCAATACAAATCCTAATGCATTCTCCAAAACAACACGTAAATGAAGTTGAAGAGCATTACATGTTGTTGAAGAAAGTGGTTTATCTAAAGACTCGTATGTTAATCTATACAGTCGACTCCAGCAATGTTTTGCTTCATGATAATGCCTTTCTAGCAATATTACATCTTTAATTACATCACCCACTGTACTTCGTATTACATTACAAAATAAAACTTCATCAAAATGCTTGGGCTCCCAAAAACTTAAATCATGATTAAAAATTGGAGGATATAAACTAAATGAATTCCAATTATTGATTTTGCCATTTTGCTGAGAAATATTTTCTGATTGTGAAATTAGCAAATATCTCCAATCTTTTATGTTATTTTGAGTAATTACTAATTTAATTAAATCAATTAAAAATCCCGACTGAAAAAGGGGACTAGAGTCAATTTCAAATGTTTCAAAAAATCTGTCACTTATTTTATAACTATTAGTGTTATTATCCTCTAAATTAAGCTGCTGCATTTTTAATAATTTTTGATTATCAGTTTCAGATAAATTATGATTAGTGGAATTTTCAACAATCAGTGAAGCATCAGAAAAAGGGAGATCACTTTGTTGAATGTAATCTGGTTTAATCTCTCTTTTCTCTAAACTTGATAAAAATTCCTGAATATGAAACTGTGTTTCAACAGTGGGCAATTTGGTAATTCCTAAAACTTGAAATTTAAATGGAAGTGAATTAATATGAATTGGTGCACTAGAATAAACTGTTTTAAAAATCAAAATAATATCTGAATCATGACAGGCTTTGCATTGATGTAACAATTCAGGTAAATATTGTTTCAGACTCTGTAACAAAACGTACTGTATTCCACAACAACTATGAAATGTGTGGATATTGCAGAAGTTTGGATTCCTTATTTGTCATTCTGTTATGTTTTCTGTAATCTTCTCTTTGCAGTTTAATTCCCTGAAATTAAAAAAAAAAAATACAACTGTTAATTAACATTTACCTTCTAGATTTCATATTTTTATCAAAATAATAAGCAGATCTTATTATATAGAAATAAAAAAAGTAGAAATGTTCAAGGTGTCATTCAAATTTTAAAACATAAAACTAGGCTTTTACATTACTTTGTATTTTAAAAGGAATCTGTAGGAAAAAGATGTAAATTAATATTACTATAACAATTGGGTAATTAATTATCTGCAAATAGACACAAACTTCCATCTCCGTACTCTTAACATTGTCATAATGATGTTAAGTTAAAATATCCCATTGTAGGCGTCAGCAAGCACTTGAGGTTGCAGAAAGTAAAGCTTCGGGCATTTTTGGACCAACAGGACTAAATTGAGGGTAAAGTGATCAGCCCAACACTCACCCACCTTTAACTCCCAGGAAAGAAACCTGATATCCAGTTTAGAGAGGGCTTCTGATAGAGCCTAGGATTGACTGGAGGAGGATCAGGATTAAACCTCCACACCACAGTCAAGCATCTTACTGCTTGGCTAAAGGGCCCACTATAATGATGTTACAATTATAAATTAAGAATGATAATCTCTTATAGTAATACCAGCCTCTGATACATCTGTTCCCAGTGTGGAGAATGATCTGGCTTGTGCTAATATATAAACTAACAACAAATGCCACAGTTTATCTACATAGTCTACAGATGAGCATGTGATAGTGTTGAGGATATGCAGCAACTGAATGACTTTAAATTTCAGTTACTTCAGTGGTATTGATATATTATCATAAATTATACAATGTTGAATATTCAGCAAAATACATTATTATATTATCATTATAATACTGCTACAAATTGATTATACTTTAATAGACAGGAATGACAGAAATCTGTAAAGATACAGAAAGAAAATAGTTTTTCTTCTAATGGTTTTAGATTCATATATGTTGAACATAAACTGACACTTATTTAAAGAAAACATATGTTTGTAATACTCATATACTCTTTTGAAATATAAAAAGAAGCAGTCCATTAATTGTTTAAAATTTTTGTATATGCAATGCAAAAATAAGCTATTTTTGTTCTGGACTATGAAAACTTTTCACCTGATGTTTGGCTATTTAATTCTAAAAACTAATTAAAAGAAATAGTGGTTTATGATGCCATTTACATCAAAAGCCATTTGCAGTTGATTATAGAATCATAAAGGTTACAGAAGGCCCAATGAATCTTTATGTGGTTAGGCTGAAAAAAAAAATGCTATCAAGTGGTAAGATAGCCGTGAGCTGTATGATACTGCTATGCTAACTGGATTCTTTTCTATAATTTTGAGACAAAACCATACTAGGAGGAAGTATA
>JAFIDM010009631.1:131123405-131140651 GCA_023159025.1 Thereuonema tuberculata | reverse complement strand
TGAGATCTGATAACTTTTTAACAGTGAAAGCGTTATGAGCATATTGGAACATATTTTACATGAAACATTTTGGGTGGGAAGAAATAGTTCCATGAAACGGCCAAGCCATACTTTTTGACCAAGATAGAGGGTTTTTAGAGTTGGGGCTTGTATAGTTGGGGCTTGTAGAGTTAGGGCTTGTAGAGTTAGGCCTTGTAGAGTTAGGGGCTTGGCTCTACATGCGATCTCATATCTTTTTCACAGTGAAAGCGTTATGAGCATCTGAGTCTTGGCAACTTATTTTACATGAAATGTTTGGGTGGGATTTCATTTCTTTTTGTAAGATGAGATCTGATAACTTTTTAACAGTGAAAACGTTATGAGCATGTGAGTCTTGGAAAACTTATTTTACATGAAATGTTTTGGGTGGGATTTCATTTCTTTTTGTAAGCTGAGATCTGATAACTTTTTAAAAGTGAAAGCGTTAGGCCTTATGAGCATATGAGTCTTGGCAACTTATTTTACATGAAACGTTTTGGGTGGGATATACCTATCAGAAATTCTTATATAATAAAGAACCGGAACCCCCTTTATGAGGGGTTGGAGAGTGAAAGTTACAGATTTCTTAAGTTTTTTGTTGTTTGTGTGCTAAACCTAGCCTGCATACCAAATGTCAGCTTTCTAGGACTTCAGGAAGTATCCTAGAGTTTTGATGATCATGAGTCAGTCAGTCAGTCAGTGAATCATGGACGAAATCGACGTATTTTAGATATTAATAAAATCCAAAGTATAAAAGCTAGATAAATGAAACGTAGCGTATTTCTTTAGTCTACTAACTGCATCTTATCCTGAAAATCTGTACTCTCTAGTATTATTTAGGCCGAAGCATTGAGGATACGAAGTATTTCATATCTTAATAAAATCCAAAGTATAAAAGCTAGATAAATGAAACTTAGCGTATTTCATTAGTATGGTAACTGCATCTTATCATGAAAATTTGAGCTCGCTAGTATTATCCAGGCGGAAGCTATGAGAGTTCGATAATACATAACCAGAACTCCCCCCCCTTTATGAGGGGTTGGAGGGTGAAAGTTACGGATTTCATAATTTTTTTGTTGTTTGTGTGCTAATCCTAGCCTGCATACCAAATTTCAGCTTTCTAAGACTTCAGGAAGTACCCTAGAGGTTTTGATGATCATGAGTCAGTCAGTGACGGAATCGACGTATTTTAGGTATTAATAAAATCCAAAGTATAAAAGCTAAATAAATGAAACTTAGCATATTTCATTAGTATGGTAACTGCATCTTATCCTGAAAATTTGAACTCTCTCATATTATCCAGGCCGAAGCTATGAGGGTTCGAAAATACGACGAAACGCTTCGAGAAAAGGTAGTAGTGCCCTATTTCCTGCCTTCGGCTCGTCTTGGCGGGGGCACTGCCGTGCCCCCAGATCAGGTCAAACGTCATAATTAGGTGGATGCCCAAACCGTGTTTAAAGAGGGCGCTATTCGTCTCCGGAGTCGTCGGCGAATTCTGTCCGCAGATTCTGTGTTAAAAACACCAATTTCTCAGTCCAATTTTAATTTTATTTCTTAAATGTAATCAATAAATTAATTATATGCTTTATTCTTGATCTTTATTTACTGGTATTTACTGATCTAGTCTGCGTGAGTTTTCTGCATATTCTTGCTGACAGGCACTGCAATATGAATGAGATAAGTCTGTTTGTTGATCTTATCAACGAGTGTGATGTCAGGTCTGTTGTGATGTATAGTTTTGTCTGTGTGAATGGAGCGATCCCAGTACAGCTTATGTGAGGGTGACTCTAATAGCTTTATGTTGTGTACTTGTAGTACGGGACCGTGTTCTTAACAAGTGAGTGTTTGTGTGTTAGCTGATGAGCGATCGAAGCTACCTGATTGTGTCGTGAGGGGTAGTCGGTTTGGGAGAGAAGGGGACAGCCTGATATTATGTGGTCGATCGTCTCATGCGTAGTGCGGCACATCCTGCATCTGTCGTCATGTGTGTTTGCATCGTGTAGAATGTGTTTCTTGTAGTTGCGTATGGGGATGACTTGGTACTGTATTGCAATCATGAACCCTTCGATCTCCCCAAACAGCTCACCACTCGTCAGTCATCTGTTGACGCTTCCATGTCGACATGAGGCTGGCTGAGTTCGTGGCGATGTCTGCCATGGACATGCAGGGCAACACCATCCAGCCCGAACGGTCTGAAGAGTTTCGTCTGTGTCAGAGCAGGCGACCACCAAGACTGGGAAACCGCGCCAGCGCATCTGATGGTCATCGCAGATGAACCAGGATCTTATGCGCGACTTCTACACCATTACGCAGTTAGTGACTCATCTCGCAGGATAAAGACAGCCACTACACCACACATTCACCACACGTAATCCATCGTTAGGAAATTTATGGACACAACCACACATCCCTAAGCCTCCTTGCACACTTCTTTACACTTGGCAATGTGTGCTTTGGTCCTTGACCCGCCATGTTGTCTGTGCTGAGGGAACCCAAGGTCTGAAACATTTACGTAATAATAATAATAATTTTCTTCATTTTCTTAATACTTTTAATATTTTAAAAGCTTTAAAATGTGATGCAGAACTTAAAATATTAATTAAAAGCTACCGAAAATAAGACTTTAGATTTATAATAGGAAAAGAAATATACAGTCGGACCTCTATTTAACGAACCTCTATTTTGCGAACTTTTCTTTGGAACCAAGAACATTTTGCTAATTTCTTCGTAAAATAACCTCCAAATAACGAAGTGCATTTTCTATTTAACGAACTTTTTCATGGTATCTATTTTTTTTTCTCCTTGAAAAGTTTTTATTATTAATATTCCCTTAGAGGAAATGAAAGAAATTTGGATAAATCTGAGAGAAAAAGAAGAAATTGTTGATGATGTGCTGATTGATGATTATCTTTCACTTGATTTTGAAGTTGAGACCTCGAAACACTAACTGAATCGGATATTTTGGACAGTGTGAAAAATAAAAACAATACAGCTTATGAATTGCGATAAATATGAAGATGGTGAAAATGGAAATGATGCAGAAATAAAAAAAAAACCCTTCGTGTGATGAAATGCTAAAATCATTTGAAACAATCCGACGCGGATTACAATTCGAAGAAAATATGCCTGAAAGGGTTTTTGGTGCATTACAAAGACGCGAGATGTACTGTGAGCGAAAGCACTTTAAAAAAAAAACTCAGACAAAACTAAGACTTTTTTAGTAAAATTTAAGTACGCATGTGAAAATGTACGCTTTAGTCATTAAAATTATTACTTTTTTTAATAATAATTATTGTTTATGTTTAAATCTGTTTTATGTAGTTTAAGGTAATTTTAAAAGGTGAATCTCTATTTAACGAATTTTTCTTATAACGAACTTTTTTTCGGGATTTAGCGACTTCGTTAAGTAGAGGTCCGACTGTAATTACAAAAAAAATAATATTCATTAGAATTTATTGTGTTCAATGAATCATTGTTTCTATCTGATCGGCGTTATTATGCCTCAAAATAAATTATTTTTATATTGATAAACTATTGCTTTGTTGAAAAGAAAAAAGTCGTTGAAATAAATAATATTTTTATAGAATAAAAGCATATAATTTTATAGATTTCGCCGACGACTCCGGGTATGAGTGGCGCCCCCAGTAAACATTGGAAAGTTCATTTAGATCCCATCCACCTATTAAAAATACTGAAAATAATTCAAGCAGCAAAAGTAATTGATGAACATCATTGTAAAAGGAAAGTCGTTGAACTCATACTAAAGTAAAATTAATAGGACACAGCTGAAGGAGAACAAAAAAGTTTATTTTATTTTAAGAAAAACAGAACCAGTTCTAGCTGTGCGATGGGTCAGTTTGTCAGAAATATGTAAATAAAAGCAGTTGTTTTTTTTTAATAATAATTTTCGGTATTAAAAACAAAACAAAAAAACAAAAACAAAACAAAACAGGAAGATGAACTAGTCCCATTTTACAGGATACGTCTTGAGAAATTCCAAGAACTCCTTATTTGATTTGTTATAGCTGTAACCCGAAATAGAGACAAATGATAAAAACTAAGACAAAACGAGAGAGAACATGTTTGTTCCAAAGATTACGAGGCTGTAAAAAGCTTATGCCCAGGATTCCAGATGTCTTTTCAAGTTATTTACCTTTCTTTAGTCGTGAACATTCCTGCAGGCCATACTTGCATCATTTATTATTTAACTAGCCTTTAGTCCCTCCTTAGACGAGAAACTTCAGGTTAATATTAATAAAAGTTTTTGCTAAGTTATTGATTAGGGGACTAATTTAAGAGTATTAAAATGAAAGTTTAGTAATAACAGTAATAATAATTGTGATAGTAATAAGAAGTATTGTCTACCCTGCAGAATCAAACACCAAATCCTAAAATCTCCAGACCCTCTCCTTAAAAATCACGCCACAAGAACAGTTGCTTTGAACTGGACAACAGGAAGTTAAAAAGTTAATACTCGAAAATCGATGAAAACAACGTCAAATATCTCGAAAAAGCTTCAGTTTGGCCTCTCAACCTATATATATATATATTTGTATTCTATCACTATATGAACTTTCAACTCACAAAAGGGCATTGATTTTCGCAATATGCCCTCTCCTTGTAAGTTAAAATTTATCAAGTACGAAATTATTTAGAGCTAACTTATTGCCTGTTCATTGAAGTGGGTAGTGGTATTTAAAGTTTTGCTACGAATATAGATTCCAGTAAAGAAAGAGGATGCAAAGGGAAACGTTTGAAAATGAACAACTTATATAATTCATGATGACATTCCACAAATTGGAAACTAGGACAAGCTTCTCATTTAGACTTTCCGTTTCCTTAAATCTGTGACATTAATAATACTGTGACTCTCCAACCGATCCTCACTGGCAGCTCAGTAAGAAACTTCTACTTACATACCTTTAAGGAATTATTTTAACTTCACGGAATTATCTTAGAAAGAGATTCTTAGACTTCTCCAAATTCTCCTTTATTTTTGGCTACCATTATGTTCCTTTGTATGTTAAGATTACTAAATATAGTAACATAAGAGCTATACTGGTAAGTTAAAGTAAGAGGAAGAGAAAACAGTAAATATGAGTAATAGGATAACCAACCATATAGAGAATAGAAATTAATTCACATTTCCCCCGCAGAAAAAAAAACCAACACAGAAAAATACAACTATCCAAACCAGTTCTAGGGATCGACAGTTCTAGGGCTTTTGATATTGTTTCTTACTTGCCCTTAAATGCCCTTCATCCCTTTACTTGCTTTTTTTTTGCGTATTTCACGATAATGTATTTAGTGATCTTAATATATAAAACCCACTGACTAAACGCAGAGAACCGCTGAACCTAGAGACTTAAAATTTTAGAGATGTTTTGCCTTTACGACGTTGGCATTCACTAAGAAAGGATTTTTGGAAATACTTCCCCTCCCCCAAAGGAGTGAAAAAGGGGGTGGAAACTTTTGTGAAGGGTACGCGAATCTCGGAAGCCGCTTGAGTTGAAAACACGAAATTTGACACGAATGTTCTTTGTCAAAATCGAGAAGATATATATTCGACGAATTTTCGATATTCGCGTTCTAAGGGGTGAAAACGGGGGAGCAACCTTTCTTGAAGGCGAGGGACTTGATAGTTTAGGGATTTTTTCCTTTATGACGTAGGTTCCCGTAATGGAATTTTGTAAATTCAACTCCTAAGGGGGGAAAAAGGAAGTTGAAAGTTTTCAAAAATCCAGTTATGGATCTATTTGAACCATCAAACATAGAAGCTTGAAATGTAAAATAAAGATTTCTTTCAGAAATTGCGTTAAACTTTTTCTCAGGGTTTGTCGAATTCTTTCCCTAAGAGGGTGGAGAAAGGCAAAAAAGGGTGGGAAGCTCGAAGTGATCTCACAATTACAATTTCTTTCTTCTCCACATCAGGACAACTCTTTTTTTATTACCAAGCTTTTATTAACTCACACTGTCTGGTTTCTGGGTCAAATCTTGTAATCACTTTTTAAGTCACTTCCCATTGGTCAATCATCTAGAAATTTTGCACACTTGCTTATATCTGATAACAATACAATAATATACTGATATATTAATATATTTTTTAATAATATATTCCACCAAGGCAACATGTCCTTCCGTACGCCTTTATTACCGAGTCCAGCCGCTAGGCGGCGGCTGGTCTTGGTAGTAAAAACCATATTTTCTATATTATATAATGATTAATACTTTAATTCATTATTGTATTATTTCTTTGATGTTTCCACATATTGGAAGTAAGAATGGGAATGGCACCTCCACAAATCTAAACGAAAAACAAAATACACATTAAAAATAAAATAAAGGAAATTCTTGTGCTGCCCTCAAAGAATTTTCTATGCGCAATTAAAATAAGAAAAAGCGCCTAAAAAATGCATTAACACATTAAAAAGGATGGGGACAGTGTTTACAAGTGACACCCCAAAACAGCTGTATTTCTCGCTTTATTGCCGATCATCAGTTGAGAGTAGTCACTGTAAATACCCAAGGTCTCAATACAGAGGTGAAAAAAAATGGAAGTGGGAATGGCAATAGTTTTCTGGAGGTGCCATTCCCATTCCCACTTCCATTTAAATTCTTTTCCCAAGAAAAACTGCAAACATGACATGATGGATCTTTCCTCGGCAAAAGATTCCGGACGTAAACTATCCCCCCATTCGGATGTCCGGGAGGGGGATACTGAGGAAGGTCACATTATGAAGCAACTCAACCGACAGAAGAAAAGAAGATTGAGGATTGGATCATGGAATGTGAGAACTCTTCTTCAAGCGAGGAAGTTGGAAAACTTGAATGAAGAAATGAGAAGAAACAGAGTGGATGTGATGGGAATATCAGAAGTGAGGTGGAGAAATAGTGGTGAGTTGGTGAGTGATGAATTTAGAATGTTTTATTCAAATGGTGAATGTAAAGGAAGTCATGGTGTTGGTGTACTACTGGGACCATGTGTGAAAGATAAAGTGATATCAGTGCGTTATGTAGATGACCGGATGATAATGGTGAGACTACAAGGGAAAAAATTGGACTTGATGCTAGTGCAAATTTACACGCCACATAGTGGATTAGAAGACGAGAAAGTGGAAGAAAACTACGAGAAGATAGAAGAAATAATTGAGAAAGAGAAGAAGGGTGCATGTGTAATCCTAATGGGCGACTGGAACGCAGTAGTAGGAGAAGGACAAGATGGAAAAACGGTTGGAAAATTTGGATTGGGAAAAAAAATGACAAAGGCGAATCTTTGGTAAATTTCTGTAAACGGAATGAAATGATTGTTGGAAATACGTTATTCCAACAGCATAAAAGAAGACGATACACGTGGACATGCCCAAGGGATGACAGTAGATATCAGATAGACTATATACTCGTACAGGAAAGATACCGAAATTGCTTTAAAAAAATGCAAAGACTCTACCAGAAGCGGATATTAATTCAGATCATGTCCTACTGATAGGCGAAGTAGATATTCGTCTAAAAAAGATAAGAGGAAGGCAAGTGACGAAGAAGTTTGATTTAGAAAAACTTATGAACGAAGAGGAAAAAAGAAAATTTGAAGAACATTTTCAAAAGAAAGCCTCTAATTTAGAATCCGCACCTGAAAATAGTAATGAATACTGGACTCATCTAAAAAGCTGTATACAGGAAACAGCAGAAGAAACAATAGGATACAGAGAAGGTAAGAGCAATAAGAAACCTTGGGTCACAGGGAAAATGTTGGAGAAGATGGAGGAAAGGAGAAAATGGAAAAACATCAACACAGAAGAAGGTAAAAGAAATTACAAGAAACTAAACAACGAACTAAGAAGAGTAACAGATAAGGCGAAGGAAGACTGGATGAAACAGAAATGTGAAGAAGTAGAGGATCTAGAGAGAAAAGGAAGATATGATTTAAAGTACCGCGAAGTAAAATGTTTGGATTTCACAAATAAGAATAAGAAGTCCCTGTGGTTGATAGAAGACGAAATCGGCAATGAAATAACCGACAAACAAGGAATTTTGAACAGATGGAAGAAGTATGTAGAAGAATTATATGAGACAGGGAATCGTCCAGATTACTTAGCTATAGAAGATGAAACAGCTGTATCAGAAGACGAAAAAGGATGTTGTATTCTAAGGGAAGAAGTTGAGCTAGCGATTAGGGAAATGAAGAATGGGAAAGCAACAGGAGTTGATGGAATACACATTGAGTTAGTAAAATGCTTGGGTGAAGACAAGAAGCAAATACTATCATTATGCAATGAAATATATGAGAAAGGTGAATGGCCTGATGATTTCATGGAAACAGTATTACTGCCAATACCGAAGAAAAATAATGCCAAGAAGTGCAACTATCAGCCTTATATCGCACTCAGCGAAGATTCTTTTGCGAATACTGAACAGACGTTTATATTCTAAGGTGGAAGGAGAGTTGGAAGAAGAGCAATTTGGTTTTAGGAAAGGAAAAGGTACGAGAGATGCAATTGGACTGCTGCGAACAATCGGCGAAATATATCTAGAAAAAAATAAACACGGAGATGCAGTATTTGTGGACCCTGGAAAAGGCTTTTGACAGAGTGGATTGGAATAAACTTACGGAAATCTTGAAGAAAATTGGTGTGGATTGGAAAGAGAGAAGGCTAATAACTAATCTTTATATGAAACAACGAGTCAAAGTCAGGATAGGAGAAAAATTGTCAGAGGGAAGTGGAATAGGGAGAGGGGTGCGACAAGGATGCCCTCTATCACCTATGCTGTTCAACATCTACTTGGAGGAGTTAGTGAAGAATTGTTTTCAGAACATGGGAGGGGTGATAGTAGGAGGAAGAAGAATAAAGTGCATAAGATTTGCTGATGATATGTCATTGTTAGCAGAAGACGAGATGATACTAAGGGATATGCTACTGCAGCTGAATGACAGCTGTGAACAATGTGGAATGAAGATAAATGTAAACAAGACAAAGACTATGGTTATCGGAAGAAAGACAAAGAAGATAAACATAAGTATTCGGAATGAGACATTGGAACAAATGAACAACTTTAAATACTTAGGATGTACTATAAGTGGTGATATGAGCTGCTGCCAAGAAGTCAAGAGGAGGATAGCAATAGCAAAGGAGGCTTTTAATAGAAAAAGGAGCATCTTCTGCGGACCTCTGGAAAAAGAACTAAGGAAGAGACTAGTGAAGTGCTTTGTGTGGAGTGTGGCATTGTATGGGGCAGAAACATGGACATTACGACGTAGTGAAGAGAAACGACTAGAAGCATTTGAAATGTGGATATGGAGAAGAATGGAGCATGTGAAATGGACAGACAAAATAAGAAATGAAGCTGTGTAGAAATGTAG
Source organism: Thereuonema tuberculata (assembly GCA_023159025.1). Classification (NCBI taxonomy): domain Eukaryota; kingdom Metazoa; phylum Arthropoda; class Chilopoda; order Scutigeromorpha; family Scutigeridae; genus Thereuonema; species Thereuonema tuberculata. Next base: position 131,131,278 of record JAFIDM010009631.1, on the reverse strand, counting down.
AAAGAGTGGGTGAAGAAAGAATAATGCTGAAACTGATCAGGAAGAGAAAAAGAAACTGGTTGGGTCACTGGCTGAGAAGAAACTCCCTAATGAAGGATGCACTGGAAGGAATGGTGAACGGTAAAAAAGCTCGAGGCAGAAGAAGATTTCAGATGATCGACAACATTATGGTAAATGGATCTTATGTGGAGACGAAGAGGAAGGCAGAAAATAGGAAAGATTGGAGAATGCTGGATTTGCAGTGAAGGACCTGCCCTTGGCAGAGAACTATGAATGAATGAATGTATTGAGAACTGATGTGTTTACAATGACTACTCTCAACTGATGATCGCCAATTAAGCGAGAAAACGGTGTTTTGGGATGTCACTTGTAAACACTGTCCCCCACCCTTTTTAATGTGTTTCTACATATTATTTCTTATAATTTTATCATTATCTAAAATATTAGTTATTTTATTACCACTAGTTCGGTCACAGTGAAGCACCTAGATGCATTCAATTTAATTATTTAAAATATACGAGTTTATTATAATATAAACACTTGTAGGCCACATCTGAATAACTGAAAATGCTAAAGGTTTATGTTTAGAAGAAGATTTTTAAAACTATTTGATGCAGTCAAACATAATAAACATTTAATTTTAATGATTTTATTCTGTTCAATCACTTGTAAAATACTTAATGACTCAATAAAAATTATTTTAATTACCACTTTCATTCAAATTTGTTGAAATTTCCTCCCAAATTGTTTCTTTTAATGAAATGTTATAGTAATCTTTCATTACTAAGGTCTTAGAGTACTGGATAGTGATGAATCATAGCAATAAGCTTTTCATGTAAGGACATCGGAAGAAATTCACTTCAAAACGTACGAAAAGGCATCACAACAGCTGAGAGGGACTCTCCTGGGAATGCGCATCCCTTCAGAACGCTTTGGAATCAGAACAAAAATACCTCGACGATCCGAAGCTTTCTGAGCTGAGAGAGCGGTTCCGATCTGAGCGGAAGCAATGTGTGGAGTTACATTGAGGCTTCCGAATTTTTCTGATCTGACGTTCTGAGCTGATCTGAGACAGTGTGTGTGACCAGCCTTACTTGTTAGGTGTCCTTAAACACCAAATGTCGTTATCGGCCAGTTCTCAATCTGCATTAGCGTCTGGAACAAAAAAAAAAAAAAAGATTTCAAGTAGAATGGCTGGATGTTTGATATAATTAATTGTTTAAGAGGTTTTTTTTTTTCTGTTAAATTTACTTAACTAATCAGTGGCATTTAAAAGTCTAACTAAGTATTTTGTAAGTCCAATGGAGGGTCTTCCATTGTGTGCTAATCAATGATTTCAATTTTAGTGGCTCCCAATCGAGTGGGATTTTGCAAATGAATTTTTGATTGGTTGAATGAAAAACTGCCTCCTCCTTGTCGGAATTGTCTCAGACAAATTAATTTCTGTTGGGGAACCAATAACGAGATCTGTAGAATATATCACTAAATGCAAAAATACAGACTCGAGCAAAAATACAGAAGACAACTCGTAATAGAAGACAACAGTAATTCTGCAGTCGTTACTTGGCACATGTTTTCGAATGATGTTTGAATAGTTACTTTAAGTGTATCTTTTGTAACAGAGTTTAATCGTACTTTTCATAATCAAATCTTGCATCGTTTCTTTTTATTCATTCATTAGTGATGATATTTTAGTTTATTTTTTTTTATATACTTTGAATATGTTTGATCACTCTTTTTTTCACCATTGTTGTAGAACAAAGATTGAATTACAAGAAATTTCGGATTTTCCCTCTCCCTAAGGGGGCTCGTATGAATCGTGATGCATATAATGAAAATGTGATGCATTCTACTTTAAACTTCGTTTGTTTCATTTTCTGTTTTTTCAGTCGATTTCCATAGTGATATTCTTTTTTAATCGTGATTGGAGCGTACAAAGTAGAGCAAAAATCGAAGAGTAAACAAGTCAATAATTTCACTTGTGCAAGAATAGAGTAATAATAAAGAGACATTCATTAATGGAAGATAAAACTTAATCGTCACATTATTATACCAATGGCATAAGAACAGGAAACTGCATTATTTACATCTGTAGTCAACGAATTTAAAGGGATTTCTTACATATTATTACAGATTTAACAATAATCGTCTTAATAGAATTCAAATTATGCAGAAAATTAAATATCTAATTAAATGCTAATAATTAGTAATGAAAAGATAATTAAGCTGAATTGTTGATTGCAAAAGGCCCAGTGTTAAAACAGTTTATCAAACTAAAATCCGTTTAATTTGATTAATTTTGCATTTTTTTTGAAATCTCTTAAAAAGTTTTTAAAGTTTTTAACTGCTTTTTAAAAAGTTAAAAAGAAAAATGAATTATAAAAGTTTCTATCGCAAATTTTATTCATTTAATCATAATAAATTGAGTTTATTCATTTACTAAACTGGAATTTTTACGTGTGGGAATCAATTGATAAACTTGAAATAGCCTATACACATAATTTAAAAACACTTATCATAAAAAATTACAATAAAAAGCAAGATGACCGGTTTCTCGCGTTACATAAGATCTGATGAAACGCTTTACGTAATGTGAGAAAGCGGTCATCTTGCTTTTTATTGTTATTTTTTATGATAAAGATTTTTTTAATTATGTGATTAGGCTATTTCAATTTTATCATTTTATTCATTCGCTTTTGATTTCCCTATTTATTTTCAACTTTCAAACTTTGTTGGAAACACTTGAGCTGAGGTGAGACCTGAAGAAAGCTCATGGTTCAACGAATATTAGAATTACTATGAATTTGATAGTTTACAATCATAATTGTATAAACAACATTCACCAGTTGCCTTAAATTTAGATTGTTAGGTTTTAATGTCTTAATGGTGTAGCCAGAAATTCAAATATTGCAAAGAGACGATTGTTATATTGACTCATACAATCTCTCTGACAGTTGGATAAACCGTTAGAAGTTAGCTTGTTGTAATTACTCGAATAAGAAAAATAAATTTACTCTTAAAACAAAATTAAAAAGGGTTTTAAAGTAGGGTTTTAAAAATTATTAAAATATTAGCCTAAGGTATAGAATATTAGTACTTTTTCTTTACAGAGATATTCTATAAATTGAGGATAAAACGTGAAAAAGTAATTTGCGTTCAAGAAAATAGAAATGCTAAAGCACTTTGCATCAGTGTTTCTTATTAACTTTTCATCAATAGCAAATTGAATTCATTGGACGGACGGAAAAACAGCAGTGAAGTATGAGATACCTTTCCCTCAACTTAGTTCATGATAAATGATGACTATTATAAGCTGGATTCACTGTCTTGATCTTGATTATTAAAAACAACTGATTCATATTCCAGATACAATATTATTATTACGATGTAAAAGTTTGAAACCATGGTTTTCCCCAGCAAAGACAATATGGCGGGTCAAGGACCAAAGCACATATTGCCAAGTGTAAAAAAAAAAAGTGTGGAAGAATAGTTAGGGATGTGTGGTTGTGTCCATAAATTTCCTAGCTATGCTTGTTGTGCTGAGTACCACAGCCTTCTGAAGTTGTGTTTAAGTGTTTTTGTGAAGTCCTAGTGTGCTGAGACTGTGTGCAATGCGTGAGACCAGTGGCAGACAGAACGATGGGTAAAACATGTACTCGGTCCTGCCTCCACTGCTTCTGGAGCTCGTGTGCTAGATCGGTGTATTTACTGATCTTGTCTGCGTGAGTTTTCTGCATGTTCTTGCTGATAGGCACTGCAATGTCAATGAGATAGGTCTCTTTGTTGACCTTATCAACAAGTGTGATGTATGGTTTTGTCTGTGTGAATGGGGTGGTCCCAGTACAGCTTATGTGAAGGTGACTCTAATAACTTTGTGGTAGGTACTTGTAGTACGGGACCGTATTCTTAATAAGTGAGTGTTTGTAGGCTAGGTGTTGATGAACGATCGACGCTACTTGATTGTGTCGGTAGAGGTAATCTGTTTGGGAGAGAAGGGGACAGCCTGATATTAGGAGGTCGATCGTCTCTTATTATTATTATTATTTAGAATGATTGAAATTTTGAAAGAATACATCCTGATATAAATAAAGCAATCATGTTGAATGGACAATGTAGAAGCCAGTTCTACTTTTCTTGCAATTTATGAAAATTGTCATCACTTGGTTTCAACGAAGATAGACATGCAGATAAAATATTGAAAACATGCATATCAAAAACAAGCATGTAAAATACTTTTTTTATTGCTATACATTTTTGCCTAGTGGTCTGCCACTAACTCCATTTCCCAGATATAATATTATGTACACAAGGAAATTCCTATGGTTGCTCTGATCTCCAAATTTGTGATGGTGACAGCTGTTCTTCTTAAATATCACTTTCTTTCCATTACAGTAATTTTTAAATTAGCAAAATTTCCAATTATTTTTTGAACTATCTTTAATTTTAGTTGAATTCTTGTAATGTTGTTGCGAGAATTCTAAATGACCGTCTTGGGTTTCAAAATGGTCTGAAAACAAAGATGATGTTAGGAGTATGTAAGTATGATTCCAAGAATCCAGGAAAAAAACATCACAGATAAAATAATAAGGAAAAAAAATCATAAAAAAAGGTCACGAGGTAAAAAGTCCCAATTGTTAGTACACACACAAATATGTACTTTTTTAACATTTTTTCTGCGTCTTTCTTCGTGTTGATTATTGAATGATCTTATTTCTTTTTAAGGTTAATCTCTCTGACAATTTCAACAGCTTATTGCACGGAACTGCTGATAGTTCCAGTTAAAAATAGGAAAAGAAATCAGAACCATTAAATCTTTGTATAAAATATTAATAAATGACGACAACATGTTCAGCATTAAGACCTCCTTCCCAATTGTGTATTGATGGACGGGAGGGTAGAAAGACTGTGGTAGAATTTATTCTTGATGTCATTTGAAAAATGAATCATCAGTTTAACATACATTAATACAGTATACACATAATAACATGTAATTCTTCGAAGTTATCAGAATATCATGTTATGTAGTTTAACTGGTAGGGTACTCGATTGCAGGCTGGAGGAGCCTGGTTGGATTTCTGGCGGTGGTGGAATTCAAGGCGGGCTGAGCAACAGTGATCAACAGAAGTTGAGGGAGCCTGTAATGGGATACTCTAACTTAACATGTCATGTATTGTCAATAATTGACTTATGTACATGTTCTATTTCATTATCTTTTTAGCGGCCCCTATGTTACAGCTTGCCTGTAAAACATAGGATGTCACACTCTGTAGTGGCCAAACGGTTAGATATATTAGAATGAAACCTTCACCATTGTGTTCAGCATCAAAAGTAGGTGACCACGTCTAAAAAATCAGACCTGTAGCAAATACCATATAGACAATATGCGACACTGAGGGATTAACAGCAGGATAAAAACCTACAGCGCTCCTAGCGGCGCGGCCTTCATGAACGAAATCTCGTATCTGCTTATCTCAGCATGGTTGGAAAAGTTTGTGCTGTTTTTGGCTGCAAAAACTAAATTAAAGCAAAATATAAATATGGAGTCAATTTCCTTCAATTCTAAAGAATGTAACAGTGTTTTTGTTGAAAAATGTATTAATGTATTAATACAATGTTTTCTGCATGAAGAAAATGAAAAAAAGAAAAAGAGATGTGTGAGCAAGAATGCCAAAGCAAAAAAAAAATAAGATTGTAAGGTTTAATCTTATATGTCATTAAACAGACAATTTCTTGTTTAAATTATGTCTTTTTTTTTCAATTATTGGGTGAGTGCAAAAGTTATACCCGTTTTTATTACCCATAAAGAAGAGCAAATAAACGCAAAATGACAGTACCTATTATTGTGCATAATCCCCATTGCTATCTAGGACCTCTTGCCATCTTTCTGGTAGGAGATGAATCCCACGGCGGTAAAATTCCGGCGGTTTTGAGTCAAAAAAAGTCTTGGATGGCAGTTTTCACAGCATCATGATCATCAAAGATTTTCTGACTGAAGGAATTGTTCAACGCACGAAATAGGTGATAGTCAGTTGGTGCCAAGTCAGGAGAATAGGGAGGGTGGGGTAAAACTCCCAACCAAAGTTCAGTAACTTTTGGCGAGTGATGACAGCAGCATATGGCCTGGCGTTATCGCGATGAAGGATAACACCGCGACGATTAATGAGACCTGGCCGCTTTGCTACAAAATTTGAATGCAGCCTGTCTAACTGTAGACAGTAGAAGGCAGCATTGATGGTTTGGTTGAGTGGCAGGACCTCCCAGTGAATTATTCCCTGCACATCCCACCATGCACTCAATAACACCTTCTTGGGATGAAGTTCAGCTTTCGAAGTCGATGCAGGCGGAGAAGGGCGACACACAGTCCTACGACGCTTTACATTACGATACATAACCGACTTCTCATCTCCTGTCACAATTCGTGTCAAGAATGGGTCATTTTTGTACCGGGAAAGCAAGGAAACACAGGTCGCAATTCGGTCATCCCGTTGATTAGCTGTCAGGTTATGTGGAACCAACGATCCAACTTTCTCATAAAACCCAACTTAACCAGCCGTCTCTCGACCGTTGTCCGGTGTACGTTGAAGGTCTCCGCTAATTCTTGCACGGTTGGGTTCGGGCTGTTCCTTATGGCTTAGTCAATATCGTTCTCTCCAACGTACACGGCCGTCAACTCCTAGCCTGATCTTGGCAGCTTCTGTCTCCTTCCCTAAATTTACGAAACCATCGACGACATGTGCTTTCGTCTATTGCATCCTACTCATAAACTTGACAAACATTTCGACATGCTGCGGTTGCCGTACTCTTTTTATCGAACTCGTATAACAAACAATGTCTTATATGCTCCTTCTCGCTTTCCATGTTATACCCTCTGATATTTTTTTTGAGATGATTATTTTGTGAGATACGATGCATTTATATGTGAGGCATCCACACTTTTGATTGGCAGACGATTTGCGTCATTACAATGTCATGTGTGAGGGCAATTCCATTGCAAATTTTCATGTCCAAAAACGGGTAGAACTTTTGCATTCACCCAATATGTCTTATTTTTATTCATTTGTGATATATTGTGATAGTACATCCGTAGACTTTGTAAATAATTATAAATATCTGTATTTATATTGATGATAATTATAATTGGAATAAAATTATAATTTACACATTGTTTTATTATTTATGTAATGTTTTGTAATATAATTAAATATATGCAAAAGTAAGAAATATGTATCACTTTAAACTAAAACTTATTACACTCAAATCTCTGGTAGATTCTGTTTTAAATTATGGATTACAATATTGGCGTTTTTTCACAAAACAACAATTATATAATATAAATAAAGTTAACTTACAAAATTTTTGATAATATTTATATTAATTATAAACATCAAACTATAGAAAACAAATTAAAAATAAGGATTAAATATAAAATTTTAAATATTGAAGAAAAGTTTATCTATAAGACTCCTTTAAGCAATTTTTATAAATGTAATTTTCTTTAATTTCTTTATAATTCCAATAGTTTAACAAGCATTGGTTGGTGACAAGCATATGATTTTTCAATACAGTAGAACCCCGATTATCCGAGTTAATGTGGACCAAGCCTAACTCGGATAACCGAAAAACTCGGTTAACGCGAAAATTGTAAATAAAATAAATCGTATAGGTTTAAATGTATATTTTAACAAATACAAAGATATATAGATACACTACATACAATTCATATTGAAAGAGTTCTTTTACTTAAACCTTACCTTTTACTTTTCTGTACACCATTTTCTAATTCGTTTCTCTTCCTTTTCCAGTCTTCAACAGTAACAGCTCCGACCCCGAGATCTTCCGCTACTTTCTTTATTGATTCACCATTATCTATTCT
>JAFIDM010009631.1:131112925-131123395 GCA_023159025.1 Thereuonema tuberculata | reverse complement strand
AAAACCATTTCCCGATTCCAGGGAGGGAATCATGTTACCAGCCAAAATCATTTCCCGATTCCAGGGAGGTGATCAGTCGAAACCATTTTTCGATTCCAGGGAGGGAATCAGGTTACCAGCCAAAACCATTTCCCGATTCCAGGGAGGTGATCAGTCGAATCCATCTCCCAATTCCAGCGAGGTGATCAGTCGAAACCATTTCCCGATTCCAGGTAGGGGGTCATATGACTAGACGAACAAAGATTAATTGCGACCAATATTCTGCGAATTCTCTTTCGTTTTCCTGAGTGTTTGTGAGATCAAGTTCAGAATTTTTATCGGTAGCTTTAAAAATAGAAAATGTAGAACCAAAAAAAATCCTAGAAGTAGCTCGGTTAAAGCGGAAACTCGGATAATCGGGGCTAATCGGGGTTCTACTGTAATGGGTTGCGACAAACCAAAAAACCTGGTATTGTTTTAATTTCCTTATTATTATACATGTGATTGTTGCGAATGCAAAAGGCACAATTGTTGCGTTTATTGAGATTGTTGTAGAGATCGCATCCAATAAAAAATTTTTTATAAAATTGTGCCTATTACGGGGCCGCTTTGCTTTTGACACTGTCTAAAAGCATTAATTACCTTGTTTTTTTTTTGTTTTTTTTTAATTTTATAGCTTATAGTATCCAAATCGAAAGTGACTTATTTTCAAATCATGGATATCAGAAACATATTTTTTCCTATCCTTTCTTTTTATGGTTTTTGGGATTTTAAGTTTTCAAAGATAAATGATAGTAATTAATACAAAAATTAGTATGTGGCTTAGAACTCATTATAATTAAAGCAGTAATTGATAGCACAAACATTACATTAGCTTTTTTTTGAATGGATATTTAATGTTATTATGATTCTTACATAAAAAAAGTAAAAAAAAAAAAAGTCTTCAAAGGATTTATTGCAGAAAAAAACTCTAAAGACCTTGAGATATTCGCATGTGGGAAGCTGTTTTGACCGAAGCTGTTTTGTAATTTCATTTACTGTAATTGCTTTTTTGTTTAATTTCGTTTTGACAATGTCTAAAGAGAAATTAAAAATGCTTATTTAATTGTTCTTAAATTTGACTGTTTAATGGGAAAACCACACCTAAAACGTTTAGTTGCTTTTTAAAAATAACTTAATAATTTGTATTTATTACTGTGGAACCCCGCTATTCGTACACAATCCGTTCCAGGAGGCAGTTCGAATGGCGATTTGTACGAATGGCGAATCATTTTTTCATATATAATATATACCTGGCGAATCATATAATATTAATTGGATTAATCCGTTCCAGAACCCAGAGATGATTGCTTATTTAAACATTTTATTTAATGTTTTTAGCGTAAAATACATAAAAACTAAGAAAACAATAAATATATAGGCCTCTCTTATAGGCCCGATTTAAAGACCCAGGGCCCCTAGGCCCCACTTACGTTGCCCCCCCCCCAGCCCCGGACTGAAACACCCAGGGCCCCTAGACACTTGATATTTGCCCCCCCCCCCCTCCCGAAAATCTACAACCAAAAAAAAATACGGAATCTCCCTTTCAACAACCAAAAAAAAAAAGAAACGAAATCTCCAATTCAACAATCAAAAAAAAAAAATCCAATACGGCGGGGCCCCTCAGCTGGCTGGGTCCCTAGGCCCGGGTCTTCTAGGCCTACGTGGAAATCCGGGCCTGCTCTCTTATTATATCTTTCTTTTTCAGTATAGACGATATGGTTGCTTTCGTCATGCCATACTGAGTTGCCAGGTCAGAGACACGAGTTCCACTTTCAAACTTCGCAACGAGTTCTTTTTTCAATTCAATTGTCGTTCTCACTGCTTTCCTTTTAGGCTTGGTTGAATCAGTAATCTTTTTTAGACCCATGGCTGCACTATTTTAATAAAAATTTCAATAAAATAGCACAAAGTTTCACGAAGCTTGCGTGGATGATGCGTAGCGTACGGAGGCTAGCACGAGACTGAATTGAAGCGACCGCGTGGCGCGGCCAGTACCGAGGTCACGCTGTCCGAATTGCGAGCAAGCGTACGAATGGCGAGTTCAATTTTACTTGAAAAAGTTGAACGAATAACGAGTTGTTCGAGTAGCGAGGTGGACGAATGGCGGGCTTCCACTGTATTTCTAATTTCATTATAAGAAAAGATTTTACTCCAACAGTATCTACTTCATTAACGAGAAATGATGCTAAATGATTGTTTATTTTACAAAGAAAGTTACCCAGAATTTCCTTGAATTGTTAAACCAATGAATAACAATTCTGGGTCGTCATCGACCTTGAAACAGCCAGCTATCAGTACGTATAGTTTTTTAGTGAAGTTATGTACAGGAAAAAATGTTATAGCTTATTTATATGGCTTTACTTCATTTTCATTGTTGGATTATAATAAGCTGAGTATTTCAGAGTTTTATTCATTTTTATTGTAGTTCAACAATTGGAACTAAAATATTGTTGTGCATAATAACGTCACATATTAACCTGGAGGCAAAAACTAGAACTATGGGTGTAAACGGGAGGATGGTGAGGGGATGGGCAAGAAGGATACTTCTATGAGGTTTGCGGGATACGTATACATTTGAAATGATCACATGATTTTTTACGAACTGGGGAAGGTTTGAAGTGATAGGGGTGTGGGAAGGGGAGAAAGGGTGGTAAGTCTTATTTTCTCCGTTCTCGATATTAATTTCATAATCTAGGGATCTCGAGTTACAAAATTCAAATATAACATTGTACCTATCACGTGATTTTTGTACCAACTGGGAAAGTTTCGAAGTGATCTCACAATTTCTTTCTCATCCACATCATTGTAACCCCTACGAAGAACGGGTATTTTGCTAGTAGGATATATGCATACCAGGACTCAATCAAGAGTTCAAAAGTTATTAGGAGAAGGAGCAACATACAGACTGAGCGATTTAATGAGCCTCGCTTTCCTGTTGATAAATAAGGTAAAATCAAAGAAAACAGAAACCGCTGTGTGTTCAAAACTTTGAGTTATATACATAATGACTTACCAAAAGTTTATTAAAAATCTTACTAAATTTTGAACGTGAATATAATATATTAGAAGTTCGTTGTAGTTCATTTCTTAGATGTTCTTAAATTTTGTTTTTAAGTAAACTGATTTCTATGAGACAATAAAGCCAATGAAACTAAATATATAGATATCAACATTCATATGACATGAACTGTAAAAAAATAAAAATGATTTAGCATTTCATACAAATCAGTTAAAACATTGAAAATATTCAAGATGTTTTATTATTTTTTTTTAAACTTTTATTTTAAAGATAGTGCAGTAGAGATGTTGCTCAATGAGATGGAGGCTCGGGGTAGGATTCTGGAAATTATCAAAGGATTTTTCTGCTATTTTTTTTCTCCAGATGGTTTGTCTTTGAAATATACCCTGAAGTCATTTTCCTTCAATTAAGCAGACGAACACAGTAAAGGCCTCCAACCTTACGTTTTAAGTTGAGAGCTAATAAAAAATTAAAATTTACAAACCAACAATTCTTCTGGCTTTCTTCGTGTTTAAGGATAGATGATCTTGTCAAGAAAGCTTTTCCATACTAGTTTTCATTACAAACTATCATGTTACATTTTCTTTGAACAGTTCAGAATATTTGATCAATCCTTCTACTGATTTCTTTAATCGTTTCCTGCACGATAATGTTTCTAGATTCTCATCTTATCACGGAATGACTGAATATTCTTTCTGTCTGATCTGAAAGTCTATTACAAACTTGAATATCTTTAATGACGATATCTTTGTAGCCACATTAGTCCCGGAATGACAGATCCCAGCTTGGATACAGTTTAAGAAGAAGAAGTGATGTCATTGATTGCAATTCCTGTAGATGCCTGAAATGATAAAACTCGTTCTATATTTTCAGTCACTCAGATCTTGAATGAAACAAAAATACGAAATTCTAAACTGCTTCATACTTCTAGGATTCTGTGTCCTATTATTTTTTTTTTGTTCCATTTAAAGTAGTAATGCTGGCCTCTTTAGGATGAGGAAATATAATAGAGTCTCAGAGACTTTTGAACAACAGAAAACGGCATTAAGCCAGGAAAAGACTCAGCTTAGTGAATAAAACCATTTCTTTGTACATAGCTAAAAGATCAGTATTACAATTCTCGGAAATGTTGATTTGTTAGAGTTGATAAAAATAGACCTTGATTTCATTTATTTGGATCCGAAAATGTTTTCAAAGTGGTTACAGGCTTCTGAAAGACGCCTTATATCCCCGGTTTGTCTGTCTGTCTGTGGACACATATCCCATAATGCTTTGCAATGGCTTCTGTTAGTCAGTTGTAGGTGGTGTGAATGTTGAATGTTGTAGGTGGCCTGTTAGCTCAGTTGGTTAGAGCGTCGTGCTAATAACGCGAAGGTCGTGGGCTCGATCCCTCGTTTTTTTTTTTTAAATCACTATTAGGAATTCAGTATATTAACAAGGCTTAAGTTAAGAATGACGACTATTCCTTATAAATAGGGGTGGGTAAGATAGCATGGGGTCGCAAACAGACTCGCGCGAACATTTTCTAAACCACCCCGGCGCAGTCTATTCTAAAGTAAAGGTGTCAGAAGCCGTTGCGAAGCACTGTGATTGATTTACTAATCACTATCCCAATCTTTTTTAATTACGACATAACAGCAGGATACCTTTGGTTCGTTCTGAGTCCACGGCGTCGAGTTCAAAGGAAATCATTTTTGTTTACCAGATTTCTTGATAATCAGAATTCTCTTCCAAGACAAGTTAAAAAAATATAGAGAGTAGTTTAAAGCGTTTCTCGTTTTCTACTTTTCCAAATTTTAGTCATGTGAGATATGATTTTCTCAGGGCAGTGCTTACAAATGTTTACTGCAACTTCATTATTAGGATCAAAGAAGAGATAAAATCAACGACCTCTTCTGTTGTTAAAAAGAGATTTTTTAGTTTATTGCTATTCTTGTATTCATTAATTTTTGTAAAGTTAATTTCAAGACCAAAAGTTAAGAGTAATAAATGGGATATTTTTTAAGATGAGTTAGATTCTTTTTTTGCTTTTACATAGATCGGAGTATCATGAGCGTATTGATGATGTCTCTAATTAACTAAAGAAAATAGATGGGGAGAAGCCTCATGATGTGACAGAAGCATTTCTAACAATCAAATTAATTTGAATCACTTGTTCTAACAGAGGGCTTGATTGTTACCATAGAAATTTTTGAGAGATTAATGTCTTATATATTATATCTCATGTTCTGTTCAAATGAATCTAATCAAAAGAGGTCTTTCAATCAATAAAATAAATGTGAGAAAAACAATTTGTAAGTAGATAAGTGCGTTATTACTTTCGTCATTAATAAAATAATAATTCCTCATTATTGTGTCTGTTATTGGAGGTAGAATTTAAAGTTCTTCTGCCTTCAGTTCGTTCTTTTTTATCTACTGAAAAATAATAATAATTGTTCATAAAGACATTTAAACTATTGTTAATAATGTGAAGAAGAACTTTTCTTAGAATTAAGGCTGTGGTGGGTAATGGGTCCATTATATGTATAATGTATATAAATGTTAATCATTAATCCTGATTAACCATTCATTGTTTCACTGCTCAGTTACTTACATAATTTTAAATAATGTAACTAGCATTTCGACAGATCACTAGAGATATCACCGTATCCTGGACTTTCATTAAAGGACTGATTTTGTTATATTTTATGAACAATTTTCTCTTCAAGAATATTTTTCTCAAATGAAAAGTTAGTTTTAGATTAACAGTAATGATAAGAGGAACCATTTTTTAGGTAGACCTATATTCTTTTATAGCTATATTCCTTCTGATTAGAAAAGATCTTATTATTCATAATCACAAATAAAAGCATTAATAATGAAACTACATTTAAATTCGATAACTCTACATCTTTGTGTTTTGATGAATCGCAGGTTTTAAATTGTCAACTTTTTTTTAAACATCGATGTACAGTATATTCTGAATTTTAGTTTTACACTTGAGCAGAACGGTACGAAATGCAGTTTAAGAACTATGTAGAATTTTACATAAAAAAATAAATAACTAAAAAAAAACACTTTATGTCACTTCTTTAATGAAATTACAAGAAATGTTTCCATTTACATGCGTGTTTGTGTTCAGGATTGTCTTAAAGAAAAGTGATGTAAATCACTTAAATATTTGTGACAAATTATTGATCATTAAGAATGTAGAGGTTGATACATCGAAGCTGACATCTGAGGAATTAGTTTTGCTATTCCGGATGATTTTCCTGTGTGAAGTTCCTAAAGTCAAGTTTTATTGTGATAAGATAACATGTTTATTAATATGGAGCATAGCTACTCAAATAAAGGTATACGTGTCAAAGATAGTAGCATCCGTATTATATGCATACGGTGATAACTGAGGGGAAAATAAATATTCTATTAAAGCCATAGAGTTTGCAATATTTCATTTCAATGAAACTAGAATTTTAGAAGATTCCTTTTGTTATGCTTTTTCAGGACATTTTCTTTGAAATCATTTCTAATTTATTTTCTTATTGTAAAAAAAATATGCTTAAGAAAGGAATAACACAGAAGTTTTGTTGCACTTTGATCTCATGTTGTGGAATGATTGCCATGCACTGAAGATTAAAAGATTGCATATCTTATTGTTTCCGATAACAAGATTGACAAGTGAGTAGCAGTCAGAAATATTAAAACTGAAAACACCCTTTATTACATTCCTTTGTCTTTAAAAATGTGGAATTTTCTTTTTCAAGTGTAAATCATTATATTGAATCTTCTGTAATGTATATTTTTTTAATTTCATTTACTTGACTTTTCTTATTAAAAATTACCCTCAGAAGAAAATAGTGCAATGCAATTCATTTAATCATTTTTCAAAATATTGAATAGGAAATAAGCGTTTTTTTACATTTCATTGTATTAGTTTTATTCGACAGATATCTTAAGAGACTGACAGTCGACTTCTCCAATTAGTCCTTAGCTACTTCTGGATTAAGTTCAATTTAATCCAATTAAGTTGTGATATGAGCTATTTGCCCAAATGGTGTTTAGAGAAGGAGCCACCCGTCTCGGGAATGATCATAATTTCTGTCCATAGAAACCTATGTTAAAAACACCAACTTCTCAGTCCAATTTTACCTTTATTCTCAAATGTCATCAATAAATAAATTATATGGTTTTATTTTGTAAATATGCTATCTATTTTAATGATTCTTTTTTTCTTTTCAACAAAGCAATAGTTTATCAGTATAAGAATAATTTATTTTTAGGCATGACAACACCTATCAGATGGAAACAATGATTCATTGAACACAATAAAATCTAAAGAAACAATATTTTTTCTGTAATTATATTTCTTTTATTATAAATCTAAAATCTTATTTGTCATCGTACTTTAAAACTTTTAAAGTATTAAAAAATGAAGGATATTAATAATATTATTATCATCCCAGAATCTTTTTAATGTCTCACTTAAAAAATAATTTAATTTTAACAGAAGGCCTGACGAAATTACAAAGAAAGCTCATAATAAACAAATAAAGTGTTATTTATTAGTATCTTAAGAGGTTAGTTTGCCAGTTAGTTACATTTTAAAAGGATTTTATTATTTATATACGGCTCATATAAATAATTTAATAATAAATAATATAATCCTTTCATTGGATGTAACAATACAAAAGATCCAAACAAAGATATGATACTACAATGTTTTTTAATGAAAATTTCAGGAGCTAAAGAAAAAAACAAAAGAGCAGGGAGTGAAAGAAGTTATTTATTTTTCAAAAAATAAATTAATCTGAACTAAGAGAAATTATAGCATTTTTCTGTACATTATTCTCATTTGCATTTTATTTATTTATTTTCATTATTCAAGGGTCTCCTGTTTTTTGAAATAAAATGGAATTGGAATATAAACAGAAATTCAAGCTAAAAATGCCATTTTTTTTCCATTACTAGATAATATTCAGATTGGTTAATTTTTTAAAACATTTTATTTGTTTATTACAATTCTGGAAGCTCCCTTTGTAACATCGCCCTGCCTTTGATAAAATTATTTTGTAATTAGAAACAATAATAATGATAATAATTTTTCTTTTATTTTTGAATACAAAAGTTTTAAAATTGCTTGTGCAATTGTTAAACTATTAATAAAAATGTTGATTAGCTACAGAGAAATAAGACTTCAGGTTTATAACAAAAAAAATATAATTACAAAAATACTATTATTTAGATTTTATTGTCTTAATGAATTATTAAAAAAAAAAAAGTAAGAAAAAAATCATATAATCATATTACAATTTGAATACCAGAACAGATAATACTGTTTTTATCACTTTTATTTTACTATATGTGATACAAATTTTACAATAGTGTTAAATACAGAGTTTTAAGTTACAATACGTGTTACAAATTACTTTTTACATAATAATTATCAAACAGTTTTCTTAGAAATGTTCATATTAATGGTTAGATTAGTTTCATGATAATGATGATAAATTCTCTACCTAAGAATTTACAACTTTCATGAACTATATAATAATAGAGGCACTTTATGAAACTTTTTAAGAGAAAAATGTAATCTTAACATACAGGCCTATAAATTAAAAAAAAAAAAAAAAAAGAAGGTATAAATTCTCTTGCAGTATGTTACAAATATTCATCCGGTCTGAAGTCTATTACACGACAGCCAAGCAAGCAAGCAAGTCTTCAATGAGAGATATCGAATCCACTGGCAACACTTTCCCAAATGACCTATTACTCTCCCCAACTGATTTCCTTCAAACTCATCAAGGATTAAATAAATGATCAAGGACATTTTTTGATTTCTTTTCGTTAAATATTTAGTATTTTAAACTATTTTTCTTACATTTCTTTTTTCTTTTAATTAAGTGGGAGTCTACTGAAATAGTACAAATTTCAGTTTTATTAAATTGTATTTTCCTTTTTCTATTATATATAATACATAGTTTATACTGTATACAGAAAGTCGATGTATCATTTTGTGATTATTTTATGATTGTTTATATCATACAATTACTGAAGAAATAATTCATTTAAAAGTATAAATTAAACCCTGTTGTATTAGAATTATTGACATGGATAAATATGTCTATACTGACATAATATTTATCTGGTTTCATATCGTAAATCTGCATTATCTGATAATTAAATAATGATTGATTGCTTTAAATATTGTTCAATACTTTTCA
Source organism: Thereuonema tuberculata (assembly GCA_023159025.1). NCBI lineage: Eukaryota > Metazoa > Arthropoda > Chilopoda > Scutigeromorpha > Scutigeridae > Thereuonema > Thereuonema tuberculata. Next base: position 131,114,155 of record JAFIDM010009631.1, on the reverse strand, counting down.
TTAAATTATTTGTTAATGTCTTATCTTTATAAAAAACGTTGTTTAGTGTTGAATCAATCGATATCCCTCATTAATCAATTGCTAGAATACAAATTTAAAGATAGATTTAAATACATATTAAATGTTTTAGATAGAAGCCTTTAAAATCACAAAAAGCATATTATGTAACATCAGAAATAATTGATTCTTTACTAACAGGATATTAACACTTAACTCGTAGTTACAGTTGTCAAATTTTATAAGCTCGCTGTGGATTGATTTAAAAGATAATTCTTACATCAAAATTAGTCAAATTATAAAAGAAACTTCATTTAATTAAGCTGAAACTGAGAATGATATTAATCCTTCGATAGCAAATACACTTGTAATGGATACATATAGTAATTGTAAAAATTAGACCCTGAAGCAACAATTATTTGGCTACTGCCTTCTATATTCACTGTATAGTCAATCTTTCCAAATTCATTCTATGCTAACTGAAAAAAAGAGAAAATAAACTTCAATGCATACTGAAAATTACGCAATCTAAAAAAAAGTGTTTTTTTTGGCCATCCCCATTGACGCTGCTTCACTGCATCCGGTTGATGAAGGCTCAGATAAAATTGCATTTATTAAATGTCGGGGAAGTTTTCGTAAACAGAATTTTTCCTAAACGGAAACGATTTATATAAAACTAGCTTATTTATAGAAATAGAAAAGTTCCTATTCTATTACTTTTATTATTAAATAATAGAACAGGAACTTTTCTAACAGGAACTTTTATAATTACTATGTAAACTTATATCCATTATTTCTTCCGTTTAATCAATTAACACGTTAAATTTAAACACTTACAAATAAAATTTAAAAAACTTCGAAAGATAATTCGAATTCAGAGAAAGATAATACTTTACAAGATAGTTATGTGTAAGTTTTCAAAAATATGAATTTTTAATTAATTCTTGATTGATTCATATTATAATCGTTTGTAGTGGTAAATTAGATGTTGACAATTAGGACAGATATGTTCAACATCCTGACATCCATCTGCACAAAACGGAATACAGCAGCAAAGCCAGCACCTAAACAAAACAAAAAAAAAAAGAAGGATTAATTATTTCTAAAAGATAGAGAAGCGGACAGATGGAACCAGCAGGGCCGTCGCGTGGTTTGTTCGCGCCCGGGACAAGATTTCGTCAGGCGCCCTACACTTGATATTTGCGCCCCCCCCCCCCCCCCCCCCCCCCCCCC
>JAFIDM010009631.1:131074239-131109987 GCA_023159025.1 Thereuonema tuberculata | reverse complement strand
ATCAACAGCTAGCACACAAACACTCACTTATTAAGAACACGGTCCCATACTACAAGTATACACCACAAAGCGTACTAGAGTCACCCTCACATAAGCTGTACTGGGACCGTCCCATTCACACAGACAAAACTATACATCACAACAGACCTGACATCACACTTGTTGATAAGGTCAACAAACAGACCTATCTCATTGATATTGCAGTTCCCATCAGCAAGAACATGCAGAAAACTCACGCTGACAAGATAAGTAAATACAGTGGAGGCAGGACCGAGTACGTATTGTACCCATCATCCTGTCCGCTAGTGGTCTGGTGCCTCACACATTGCATCACAGCCTCAGCACACTAGGACTTCATAAAAACACTTATGCACAACTCCAGAAGGCTGTGGTACTCAACACAACACACATAGTTCGGAAATTTATAGACACAAGCACACATCCCTAACTATTCTTCCAAATTTTTTTTTTTTTTTTTTTTAATACACTTGGCAATATGTGCTTTGGTCCTTGACCCGCCATATTGTCTTAGCTTGGGAATCCCATGGTTTGAAACTTTTTCGAGATAATAATAATAATAATGCCGCAAGCTACATATAATATGCGGAAGACCTGAAATTTGGAGGGTTTTGAACTGTACCGTGGGTTGACCATCCAATCCATGGAAGAAGGAGAGACCTATAAGTACCTGGGGTTCACTTACGGACAATGCAAACATGAAAATTCCACTCAAGAACTCAAACTGTGCTCGCGTTCATGCCAAAAATAAACTCAACTCAACGCCAAAAATAAAATTAAAGCCAGCAACACTTTTATCGTCCCCACACTAACATACTCTTTCGGTATAATATCATTGGACAAACATCGAACTCAAAGCACTAGAACACATAACACGCACTACAGTTACAAAACACAGCATGAACCACCCCAAGTCTACGACAGACCCTTTCCCGAAAGGAGGAAGGCCGAGGACTCATCAACCTCATCACCCTACACGAAAAACAAGTACATACACTTAAGGAACGCCTCTACCAGAGAGCACAACACTCCTCACTCCATTTAGCCATTGTCAATACCCCCCTTATCCCCCCCCCCCCCCCTCGAACCTCGAAAACTTGCTCATCCTAGACACCCATACTCAGCAGCTGGGTGAATCGTGGGTTCGTAAGGAACTTCACGGCAGATATCGCCACGAACTCAGCCGGCCTCATGTCGACGTTAACGAGTGATCAGGGGTTCGAGTAGACTGAAGGGTTAATGATCGCGATACACTACCAAATCGTACCCACATGCAAATACAAGAAACACATTCTACAGGACGCAAACACGCACAAGACGCACCACACTACACAAGAGACGATTATGTAATATATGGCTGCCCCCTTCTCTCCCCAAACAGACTACCTCCATCGATACCATCAGGCAGGATCGATCGTCAATCAACACTCGCTTATTAAGAACACGGTCCCATACTATAAGTACACACCACAAAGCGTATTAGAGTCACCCTCACATAAGCTGTACTGGGACCATCCCATTCACACAGACAAAACCATGCATCACAACAGACCTGACACCACACTTGTTGATAAGGTCAACAAAAAGAACTATCTCATTGATATTGCAGTGCCTATCAGCAAGAACATGCAGAAAACTCACTCAGACAAGATCAGTAAAGACATCTATCTAGCATACGAGCTCCAGAAGCAGTGGAGACAGGATCGAATACGTGTTGTACCTATCGTCCTGTCCGCCACTGGTCTGGTGCCTCACACATTGCACCACAGCCTCAGCACACTAGGACTTCACAAAAACACTTATGCACAACTGCAGAAGGCTGTGGTACTCAACACAACAGGCATAGTTAGGAAATTTAAGGACACACCCAGACATCTCTAACATCCCTCACTCCCCTTTACACACTTTTTTTATATTTAGCAACATGTCTTTATCCCGCCATGTTGTCTTTGCTAGGGAAAATCCAAGTACAAAAAATACTTTTAATTTTTCTGTACTTGAAAGGAAAGGAAACTTCGATAGATAAGAGAATTCACGTTTTATAGTTACAGGCCACTAAAATAATGAATAAGTGAAGATTTAATAATAAGATTCTCGGTGATTCTGATGCAAGATGTATTTGTTTAACGATAATCCTACATGATAATCCGTTCGGTTGCGTGGGAAAGATATGTAGATGATGTCATTGTTTCCTTCTATAGTAACATTTAGTGATTTATCATCCTACCGTGTAAATAGAGATTTACAAGTTTTTTTTCTTTATTTAACGATTTCCCATGACGATTCTAAATCATCATTGATTGCAAATAAATTTTACAGAACGTTAAATTGAATAACATAATATTTATTCTTTGGTAAGCGATTTCTTTTTATTACTTTTGGTCTGAATGAAGATTCATTTGTCATCTGACAAATATAAAAAATCCATTCTTTTTTGATAAACTACTACATGCTTCAATAGTTGCATTATTCTCCACAATCACTCGTAACCCCTATTCAGAGCAGTGGACTAACCCATCTGATGTTCCGTTAGAAACAATGTAATTTAAACCCGATGAATTCATGCCTTGGTGATTCTATTTGGTTATGAAGATTTTAATTAATTAAACAGATAAAAAATGAGATTCCCAGATAGAGAGACTGCAATCAATGCTTGTTGTGATGCTTTAAGACAAATAGGAAGAAAAAGCGTAGACTATGAATTGAAATCTGAGATTGTCTTATAAGCAAAAGGAATATTTTTATTTATTTTATTTATTTTTTTTTTTTTTTTAATTTGGAAGGGACCGTAATTATAGAAAATTTCACAATGAAAATGTTTTTCAAAATTAAAAAAAAAGAAAAGATCTCCCTTCACTGATTTCCTTATTTTAACCAATGAATGATCAACTCAGCTGCATTTTTAATTCCTTGTTATAATAACAATAAAAAAAATGTATAGTTTAAAATTATGCAATTTAAGTTACAACAAAATTTAACGGAAAAAGGCGTAATTATTTAAACAAAAAATAAATAAATTTAAGAATCCAAATTAAGGTTTCTTTTAACAGATCATAGATTTATTTATAATCTTTGCAGTAATTTTTTTTTTTTTCATTCGGAAATAACTTGAAGGAGTCCACATCTCACAATGTTTCAAGTGACTTCATCAGTAGATCTATTTGCACTGATAAATCATTTGGAACATGGGAGGGATTCGGATGGTCCTCATCGTCATGGTCCTCAAAAACAAAGTTCATCTTTTTTTTTCCGGATGATTGGGGAACGGGAAGGGATGTTGGATTTCTTTCTTTTTCGGATGCAGTGAGTGGGAGGTTTTTAGTAAAATGTAGTAAAACATAAGTTTACTCACCCAAATAGAAATAGAACTCCACAAACCACCCAAGCAAATGTTCCGCTAGAATTTCTTGTTTCAGTCAGAATCACCTGATTACAATATGGACAAGTAGTTCGAACAGGTGTTTGACCAAACTGCGTTTGTTGAACTATTACTACAGCTGCTTAATAAAGAAAAAAAGAAGCGAGGAAAAAAGAATTAATAATTAAATCAATAACATGCAGAAATTACGATTCTTGAAGAAAATTAAGTTGAAGAAGATTTAATTGTAAGAACAGCTCCCAGTTTTACTAAAATTAGGAAACAGTAATTAATAATATTAAGTAAAATAGAACATTTCCAACACACAAAAAGAATTTCATTCTTACATGAATGATTAAGCAGCGAAACCTTATGACTACAAAATTAAGTTCATCAGTTTTACAGATTGAGTTGTGTTCATTTATATCCATCAGGAAAAAAAAAGAAAGATATGAAATATGGGAATGTTGCCACCTTTCTTGAATTCAGAGCAATGTCTCTTTTAGCTCCCTTGGCAAAGCAGTGAAGAAAGTCCATAAATGTGGAGTTCCAAAAAGTAGGTTTTCAATACTATTTATTCATAATTACTGTTAGTACTTGTAACTTATTACTACTAATAAAGAATTTAAGGCGTGCCAAACAAATCAAAATCACCCAGCAGATGCTTGATTATAAACCGAAAGGAAAGAGGTCTGTGGGAAGACAGTTAGACGCTGGAAGGTGATCGTAACAGACCACCAGGCGTAACATGAAAAAGGAAGAAGTAATGATGTAATGGATCATATTGTTATTAGTACTCTTCGCTTTTAGCAAATAGTTACTGGAAGTGGGCTACAGTATAATAATGTTACTGGCAATTACTGATGCGACGAGATCTTCTATTGTAAAAGAAAATTTGAATCCTGAAACCCATAAAAAATAACTCAAAATTTTGAAGTAGATTCATTTAAATATTTTTGGAAATATAAAAATTATAGTTAAAAAGGTTCCCGCAAAAGGCTATGACTGACATAGCTATACAGGGCACGGGAGGGAGGGTCTAGACTTGCAATGGGTAGGCCTAATAGGTGCACTAAAGTGACCTCTTATATTAAAAGAAATAGGCTAAGTAATGAGATCATTTAACAGATCAATCTCTGTTATCACGTAAATTATTTCTTGACCTTGCCAAAATTCTTGATCTTAGGACACACGAGATCGCTTAAGTAGGGTGTCTTATACAATAAGCTGTGATCTGAAAGTGCATCTATACTGTCTGATACCGTAAATACCATAAGTGAGTTTGTGATCTGATAGAAAGATGTTCATTCATTGCTGACGAATCCTTTGTCTCTCATGAAAAATCAAATCCTATAACTGTCTGTCGTTATTACTTGAAGAGCATTGAGAAATTGTTAGTTGTCACAGTTCTTTGTTATGTACTGTCTACCAGTACTATTCACTGTATTTGTCGTTTCTATACAGTGAATAGATGTTCTATTCTATTCAAAAAATTGCGAAATTGAGATTGAAATCTTTTTAGTTCCAAATATCATTGGTACTAATGCAAAGCGCTTTTACATAGGAAGGCGTATATAAAAGTGAAAATGGCTCCGGCAGTTTCTGAAATGAAATTTCGGAAAGGCAGATACGGATAGGTGAACATGCAATATTATCTATGAGATTTAAAAGCATGTGCAAGTTGATCAAAACATTTTGATCTTCGTAAGGGTTAGAAGTCATTTCAAATATCTTTGGTAATCGTAATATAACATTATTCGTTATTGTTTCATTTGATACCCAACCGATGGTTTTACGTATATACCTTTTGTATTGGCAAAATCAAGAATCATATATTAATAAATTTGCAATAGAAATTCTAAAATAGAAACAAACAGATAAACAAATACCTCACATGACGAAGTGTAATGATGAATGCTATCCCTACTATATATAGCATTTTAATATACAGGATGATTATAATTAAAGTTCAACTTTAAACATGCTATTAAAAAAAGAACTACTGCTCAGAATGACCTGAAATTTGAACTGAATATATTCGAAGAAAGGCATAAGAAAAAAAAATAGTTTCAAATGTTAACAATAGATGACGCTTTAAGCATCATAACGTAAATAGGTTCGGCTACAAGTGACATTTGAATCTCAATACGACGGCTATGGCGTGAGTTGCACATTAACCAACTATACTGTTTAATTTTGCTTGACTGTATCGGGTTTTTACTGAAGAAATGACTTCCAAGTTATTCAACACTTGTGGCACTATTAGTTTAAAGCCCATCCACCAGGGCAAGGTTGTATCATATCGGATGGGAAAAATCGGTTGTAATTGTCTTGAGGCCAAAAACCGCAAAAAAGCAACAATGAAATCGGTTGTTAATTATCGCGAGACTTGCGCAAGACCTGTTCAATATGCTGTCCACCGTTTCTGCCACAAGTTAAAACCGAGAGACAGCATGTTCCACAACAGATCGGAGTGTCTCAGGGGTCACGTTGTGAATGTGTTGCACAATGCGTGCCTTCAATTCAGCTAAGTTTGCAATCGGACCACTAGATTAGATTAGAATGGGTGAATGTGGGCTTGCAGGAAGCCAAGCGACCAGTAGATCTATTGAGCTAAACCCACGAAAATGAGTACAGATGAGAGAAAGACTGAGAAAGTATGGTGGTAGGCTCGCAGGGGAAATGGGAGAATCCCGAGAAAATTCTGCCCAGCTCGGATCATCCACCATCACAATCGGACCACTAAACACAACATTTTTCAGACAACCCCCACATCCAGAAGTCACAAGGATTAAGATCAGGTGATCTTGACGGCCAGGCTGTTGGAAAATGAATGCTGATAATTCTACCATTTCCGAAATGCCTCTTGAGCAGATGCTTCACTGGCTTTGCAATGTGCGGAGGAGCGCCATCTTGCATAAAAATGATGCTACCCACACATGCACGCTGTTGAAGTGTTGGAATGCCATGTACTCCAATGCAATGTGTCGAGTGCATGACACGTCTTGTATTTTGCATATTATGACACTTAAAACGCCATCTATTGCTAACATTTGGAACTATTTTTTTTCTTATGCCATACCATTTCCCCTTTCTTCGAGTACATTCATTTCAAATTTCAGGTCATTCTGAGCAGTGATTCTTTTTTTTACAGCCTGTTGAAAGTTGAACTTTAATTGTAATCACCCTGTACTTACCCTAAACTATAACTCAAAATGCTGTTATAGGATAGTTGGAGTGGCTCCACAATTTCCAGAAATGAAAGTCCAACGAAATCAAAAATATGAACTAGTCACCATTCAGCTACAGGCTTCAACCTATTTCGATTGCAATCGTTATAGCTGAGGCAAATGTATAGTTGAGGTGGTTACATTGATGCCACTGGAGCCAACATGAATTCGAATACATGTTTGTTTTTTTGTTTTTTTGAAGGCGGCGCAGTTGACAATAACAAAGTTAATCACCGTACAGTAGGCTACTGCAATGACTGAGCAATGAGCAATTTTTATAAGCCTGTGTTACGCCTGGTGTCATCTTCCATTTTCATTAATTTAGGATAGTAATAGTTTAGAAATGTTCTAAATAGCTTACATTTGATAATCTATATGTAAGAAAAAAAACACTAAAATTAAAATTATAACTTACTGTTCGTGCTAGAAGGTCCAGGTGGTGGCATCATACCTAAATAAGCAAAAATGGATAAATAAATATTCAAAATGTATTAAAGTTTTAGAATTTTAAAAAGTTTTAGAATTTTTTATTTTTTATGATAGCTCTGCATGAGTTTTGAAATTAAAAAGGTGATACTCCTGAGATAGACTATCCTAATTAGTAACTGTTTCTCTTGTATTATTAACTTTTTTAATTTAAACTTAATTTTATTCTATTTACTTTTATTATTTCACTATTTTCTATCTAATTTTTTTTTTTTTTACTGGAATGGAAAAAAAAAACTTAGTCCACGATATCATATTAATTACTTCCTAGTAATGTTGCGATACTATAAAGTTCAGTTTTGATTCTTCAGAAATTCATAGCAATAATTTATTAAGCCTTATTAAGGCATCGGATATAAAAATATTTCTATGCTTCTATTGCATCAAGCTGAAATGTTGTAAGTTTTATTTGAATACGCAAAAGAGATTACTGTGTAATTGTATTGTTTAATAATTAATAATTCTCAGTTCAAAATGTCTTGGAACATTATTTTAAATTTTAATTTTAATCTTGTTTTTCAGGAGTGAAACATATATGTCTCTTATTCTTCATTACTGATAATTATTGAGTATTTTAGAATATGATTCAAATTCAATTTAACTACTAATTGATTCGATTTCAGCTAAAAACAATGATGTATATATATACATTTACATAAATTCATCAATTTTTCTACGGCTTTCTTTTTTATTATTATTAAAAAAGTCATTTAAAGTAAATTAATAACACTCTAATATCATCTTGTAAAATATGATTTCCTGCGAAATAAATATATATTTTGTTGACGAAAGAAATTAAAAGTTTCAGTTTCGTATTTGGTAATCAGGTATTTGAGTTCTTCCTGGACCTGGATCTGTTTAGCTGTTGTATTAAATTCTTTTTTAATAACAAAGGTAACTTGGAGGTTAACAAAGGCTCCGTGTTGTAACCGAAAAGCTTCCCGTTGTATGTATTGGGTTTTATAAAATATTTTAAATGTGTGTGTTTTTAATTTCAATGTTTTAAAAAAGAGGACTTCATTTTAACACATTTAAAAGAATATTTAAATTATTTTAATAACAAAAAGAGAAAAAAAAATCGTATTCTAACTTATGGTATATAAATCCTTACTTTTATTCCTCATCAGATACCTGCAATAGTTAACAGAGAATAATTAACTGATCACCATTGAAGTATCTAATTTCGAATATACATTCATTTCTAGCTTCGAAGAATTGTAATAAATAGTTTTTACATCGCACTCAACATGAATCGAGAGAGAGAGACTAAATGGAGAACCATCCCTATATTCTTTTGAATACTACAGTGACAACGATTTACTAACGTAAGAGAATAAACATGCTTCAAGAGTTAATTAGATATCTCAATCGATGAGCAATAATAATTAAGAAAAAGTTAACAGTAATTAGAATATTCATTGAAAACAAAAGATATTTGAAGATTATTCGTTTGTTTTATCTCGAAATACTTAAACCAAAAAAAAAAAAAAATTCTTTTTTAATTTCAGCTAGTCTTCTATAACGTAATTACCTGTGTAAATTATTTACTTCTTCTCTAAATACAATGGGGGCCTAATTAAGATATTCCCTTCGAAATTCCTTAATGTAAACGCACCAGATGTGTAATGTTAAAAACTTGAATCTAATGTTTTCCGAACTTGCTATTTTTTATAGTGAGCTCGGTATCCAAGTGGTAACGCATTTGCTCCTGCGATCCCAAGGGTCATATTCCCTATAGTGAATACTTAAACTTAACTACATTTTTGTTGTTTTACGTTAAAGTGCGGATTATGATGACTTAAATTGATCGTGTCACACCAATTCTGCTTAGTAGAGTAAGTTGAACATAGCTTTGTTCTTCATTAATCTATTCTTCAACGTTTAGTTAATTTTATATGCTTGGACATGTCCTAAAACAAAAATATTTTTAACTAGAAAAGCTAAATAATAAATTTATTTGAGGAAATAGAAAAAAAAAATTGGCTATTCTTAATATTTTTATTAAGATTTAATGAAATTTTCTACAACAACAAGATATGTAGTACATCTTGTTGTTTTTATTTGAATTTGTGTATATGTGCGTTTCTTTGTGTTTAATGAAATGTTTAGTGAAAGTGTTTTGTGGACACAAATGATTTTGCACGAAATGCCATCAGAATATTAAGGATAATAACAGATTGGTAACATCACAGCTTTTATCCTAAGCTAACAAAAAAATCGATCACTTAATTTAGAGAGAATATAATTCTATAAATATTTTAAGTTGATCTCTTGGTGATTTTACCAATCTATTATTAATAGAATATTAATATTAATCTTCAATATTCTGATAGCATTTCTTGCAAAAAAAAGTCCACAAAAAAAAGTTAAAGTTAAAGCATCCCACTTACAGGCCTACGGGGTGGCTGGAGGGTAGGCTCCATCATTCACGACCTAACGGGACGAAGTTGAGGTCGGGGGTCAGCCCGACGCCTTTAAACTCCCAGGAAAGAAAGCCGGTACCCATTCTAGAGAGGGCTGGGTAGACCATAGGCACCTTTTGGATGAGAAAGGAGGGTGAAAAAATTCCCGCGCTCCGCCGAGGCCGGGAACCGAACCCGCCACCTCCAACCCGCAGCCAAGCACCCTAACCCACTCGGCTACTGAGCCCACCCTGTCCACAAAACACTTTCACTAAATATTCCATTAAACACACACACAAAAACAAAAAAAAAAACAAAAAAACAACCACACAAATTCAAAAAAAAAAAATAAAAAAAATAAAGATATACCATATATCTTGTTGTCAAAAATTTCACTATATCTTAAAAAAAAAAATATTGAAAGTTTTGTTGCTTTTAGAAATATGTCAAAAAATTATTATTAATGGAAAAAACTGTTTTTAAAGAACTAATATTTCGTTAAGAAGATAAGAAGAAGGAATGTATAAAATCAAAATCAAAATAATAAAACCTTCGTCACAAACTATTGCATAACTACTCGAATAATTAACATACCAGAAAAGGAGTTTTCTTTCAATTACTGATGAATTCGATTTTCCTCAACAATTCAATCCTTACACAAGCGAGATATGTTTATAGAACTAACATTACTTTAACTAAATAACCTAGGAATCAAATGTTTACTTAATCCTAATCCTACTAAATTGCACAAAACATTAAAAGAGGAAATTTGGAGGGATTGACGCTTAATTGTGGTTCTAAGAAAGAAACAATCCTGCCGTGTATAAGTCATTCTACTGTTATCCGCAAGGATTTGACAAGTAAAGGTCATGATAGCGTCACCGGAGTTGCCGGTTCAGACCATGTGCATTCGAAAGATCTTCCATAACTAAGTCAACCAGCAAAATTGTAGCGGCAGACAGCCAGGGCTACAGGGGTCAAAGTTAACATGGTGGCCTATGGGAAATCACTTATAAGTCACTGCAAGAGACTTAAAAGTAGCCTGCAACCTTAGAAAAGGATGAGACAGACACAATAAGCAGATATTGATTGGAAAATAAGCAGGAAATTGTTATTGATCAGCTTCAAATCAGATTCAATCGATGTGAAGTTCAGAGAACAGGGGGTGCGAAAGGCAGATAATCTGTTCACAGTGAGCACATTTAAAGAAAAACATTAAACACAACACAAAAACATAGAGCTGGCTGTCTGCCCGGCAAACTCTGCCAGTGAACTTCCCCTGGGACAAGCTTTCAGGAAAGGTGCCTCTTGCCCGGCAACTCCGGTGACGCAGTCGTACCATTTACCATGTCAGTGAACAGAGTATCCGCCTTTCGCACGCCCTGTTCTCTGAACTACACATCGATTGTGTCTGATTTGAAGGTGATCAATTACAATTTCCTGCTTATTTTCCAATCAATATCTGCTTATTGTGTCTGTCTCGTCCTTATCTAAGGTTGCACGCTACTTATAAGACTCTTGCAGTGACTTATAAGTATTTCCCATAGACCACTATGTTAACTTTGACCCTCCTACACCCTGGCTGTCTGCCGCTAAAATTTTGCTGGTTGACTTAAATATGGAAGATCTTTCGAATGCACATGGTCTGAACCTGCAACTGCGGTAACGCTATCGTGACCTTCACTTATGAGTTCGGTTAAGGCAAGGATTGATTTGTCGCCAAGAAAGGTAAAACTGAAAAAATATAAGTACATAAAAACTGTACATAAATAAAATCAAGAATATCTTCTACTGAACAACATACACATAAAAGACCGCTAAAACAAGAAATAAAGAACAAGAATAGTACCCCTAAAAGCAAGGTCAACATAAAGTATTGTATCAAAACATAAAAAATCATCAGTAAAAATCTGAAAATTATAAAAAGGTGGTAAAGCTACGTAGATGAATGAATCTTAAAACCTAGATGAATGAGAATGGTAAAAAAATTAAAAGCAAGGAAATATAGAATGGAACGTTGAATTTAAAGACGAGGATAAAAATTGACTACGATATTGATTAAAAGCATGATATTCAATTAATACATCATATTAATATACAAGTATGATGAATGGTTAGAACAAAGTTGAATGTAGCTCATATGGGAGGCTGATTTTTAAGCAGTAAATATTAGTGTATAAATCTGATATCTCCGATTTGGAGACATCCAGAAGTACATCCTCCTGTCAAGTTTTACGCATTCAATTTTTAGGAGAGGTTAAAACAGGACTAACAAAATGAAGTTTATTACTATGAAGCTCATCCCACTGTTGTTACTAAGCAGCACTCAATTGAAGGGCTGAGAACCACAGTGGGCCATGTGTCATTTTTTAAAAATGGAGAAAAATAAGACTAAAGTTTATTTTATCAAATAATTTATTGAATAACATCTAGCATATTGTGACATAGATGATCTTTAACTCATAAATGAAAACTTGTGGAGATGGACCGCTTTAATATATGCCGCACAACTACAAAATATACCAATATACGTCATCAACTGCTTTTTCGTTGTGGATGGAGATGACCCACTATGGTTTTCAGCCCTTAAATTGAAAGTGAATAATTATATAAATGTCGGAATTAAGAATGGAGATTAATTGCAGTGGCAGACTGGCACCAGACTTGGTAAGGGGATTGAAGAGTTTTTTGCCAACAATTCTATGTGACATGGAATCCAGCAGAAAATGATAGTCCTATGTTTAAACCTAGTCCTATGTTGTAACAAATCTAAATTGATAAAAGAACAGAGTGAACCCTCAGGTGTGACCTCAGAGCACTCACAGAATCACTACAGATGATAATTTTCCATACCTTTTCTTTTAATGCATATTTTAAAGCCAAAAAAATGGCATACAGTTCAGCAGTGAAAACCGAAGCCCCACAAAGAAGATGAAAAGCATTATGAAGTTCTCGATGTAAAATGCATTATATTTCCAGTGTACAGATGGTGAATTAGATGAAGTGACAATTTTTAAATTTGTGAGTTGCAGTGAATCCATCAACATGCAATGAGTTGTTGATAGATGGAGACAAAGGAGACATCGTTCTTTTTATCTTTACGAAAAAAAGGGTAACATTAAAAACTCAACCCTGAGGTATTCCTGGTTTTTGAGGATAAATGGAAAGAGTTGATTCAGTTGAAAACAGGCAAGTGACCACGAGGGCCAAAGCCAAATATTTATTTTTTTATTCCCCTTTGTCATTTATTTGCGTGGCCACTACGGAAGCCAGCAGGAAATCACTATAGAACCACTACAGTTTTCCATGAATCCCAAAGGGCTGGATCTGGAGGGGGGGACAAGGTGTGTCATACGCCTCGGTGGGGGGGGGGGTAGGGGGGGGGGGGGGGCAAATGACCTTCACCAAAAATAGCTTTGTTCAAACTACGAAAATATATTGATGTAAGATAATGCGAATTTTAAAAATTGATGAGATTTAATATTTAAATTCGTTTTTTTCCGGGTTTCCATTAGCTACTCAACAAATACCATAAGCTCTGAATAACAGACAGGCAGCCGGTATTCGGTATTCCGGGGAAAGATAGGGAGGCGACGGGCGGCCGGCCAACAGAAGAAAGAGAAGAGAGTCACGTTTTTTGGCGGCAAAAACTGAATTTGCCATTCCCCTTAAAAAATGACCTAGATCCAGCCCCGCAGATGTGGCTACAATCTTCGAGCAGTTAAAAAAGAAAATGCGACTTATGTACTGAAACACCTTCGTACTGCCTTCTATTTAGAATCTCTGGAAGATATTTCTATGAAAGTCGTACAGTAGTGAAATAAAGGGATTTTTAGTTAAATCTAAACACTGAAAGTTAAAGATTTGAAGACAAAGATTTTTCTGTTCTTTGCTGTTCAAGGAAACTTCAAGCCCAAATGATTTTTTTTTTTTTGTTAATACAAATCATTGCAACGATCATAAGGAAGTTTTTAGAATGTTCATCCGGTCTGCATTTGACCTTGCCTTTTGGATTTGCACTTATATAAAATTTGAGTTCTGTATAATTTACTTTAATATTTGAAACTTTTATTTTTTAGCAGATCTAAAACCGTTTCATTAAGGTTGAATTCAGAGAATGAAAAATAAAAACATTTATCTGGATTTGTATGCATTGAAAAATTCATCAGTTTTAGTGATGGGTGAATAAAATTTATAAGTCCAAAGAGTAACGAAATAAAATTCACATCAAGTTTTCTTCATTGCATAAGTACCTAAGGTATAATATTTTTGCCTTTAATAGTGAAATTACTGTAGGGAGGGTTGGGGAAGAAACCTTTGTTCGTCGTTTGGACAAGAATGAAATCTAGACTTTATTTTCTTAAAGGAAATTAAATAACATTTACTTAGGAAATAATTACTTAAAATAACTAAATAAAATAAAGGCTTATTTAAATTAAATTAACAGGAGTGTTGTTGCATAGTCAACTGAACTGCGCAAATTTGTATTCTTTAGAATTTAACATTTAATTTATTTTTATTTTTAATTTTTAGTTTTTAGTTTACTTGATATAATTTTTTTTGAATAAATAGAATGCTTTCCGTTCCATATGTGAGGCTTCCGGAGCGAAGCGATGGGCGGCCATCTAGTTTGTAATTAAATTGAATAGACTCATACAAAGCTACTTTTCATGGAGGCATTATTCGTTACCTTTTCAATGTTTTACAATAAACTTAACTATCAATAGTATTTCGAAATATTTTGGTTAGAAAAATCACGGTGACATTTTCTTTAAAGAATAGTTGCTGTTGGAATTTCCTGAACAGTTAACTCCTACGTGAAAAATTATTTGCGTGAATTTTAGGCAATATCCTTTAGCTTTAATCAGGAATTTGAGATAAAACTTATTTCTATTGTTGAGTATTAACTTTGCATCCTGTTTGGATTTCGGAAATTCTGATGAATAATAGGGATGTGACTGGATTGAAATTCCTTCACGAGGGTTTTAGTAGGATGCATTTTCTGGTATTATTTCCACACTCGTTATAAGATATATATTTGAGAATTTTATCCATTCAAATCTCAAAAAACAAAAAATTACAAATCATTATCAAGAATAAATAGCAATGCGTTAGTTTGCATCAAAGCAAGACTAGAGCTTCTCTGTAAGTCTTCTTACATCAAAGAGAATTTCTTAAAGTTTAAAGACAGGGAAAAAAAAAATAATAAACTTTTTAGAAGTAAATTTCATATCTACGAATTTTATCAGTCTTTTTAGGCTATTGTCCATTTAATAATGGACTCTTATAATTTAACTATAGAAACAATAAATTTCCAAAACTTGAGGTTTATCTTTTTAATTTTTGAAGTTTTTATTGTACAATACACTTAGGAACAACCTTTACTTACTAAATACTTAAAATGGATGTTTAACATTATATTCATATGTAAATGGAAGATAACTGGTATTATTATCAACTAACAATATAAAAATAATAATTAATACCTACTCCAATTACTCTTAACTTATCTTCGATTATCTAACCCACAAATTTTATTTTTTTTTTTTTTTTTTTTTTTTTTTTAATGTGCATCAGTCCTAATAGGTATTTCTAAAAGAGAAATACCTGTGGTATAGGTACTGAAAAATTAATCTAAATACAGATAAGTGAAAGAAAAAAAATTAAGATTAATAATATTAAAATTTAAAACTACCATCAATAATATCTATTATTAACTGATTTTTAACCTGACTAATTCTTTCAAAATTATAATTTTCCCATTTTAATTGATTGAAAAGACTATAAAGGATTTGATTTTTTTGTCTAAATCCCATATTATTATTTATTTTTGTAACATTAAATATTTTTATACAACCTTTTCTGGTGTTGGAATTATTTTGTAAGTTATCTTTTTTATTTTTTATATCAAAAAAAATTCTTTATCATATTGTTATAAATAAATTTTTCATTTAATAAAAGTATTTTATATTTCTTTCTTATGCTTTGTTGTTCCTCAGGTTTTTTGTTTTTAAAGTTGATCATTACGTAATTAAAGATCTTCAGAATAATTTTATTTATATTTTTAATTTGTTGTCTGTTTATAAATATCCAACAGTCCAAACCATAATTTAGTGTCGAATCAACATATGCCTTATAAACAACCAATTTCTGTTTAAAAGGAAACATATTTTTAATGTGATAGAAAAAATATAATAAAGTATTCAGTCTTCTTAAGATATGATTATAGTGGAAGTTCCAAGAAAATTTGTCATCTATATAAATACCAAGATATTTTTGTTTATGAACACTTTCAATTGTAGTACAATTACATGATTTAATTAAATTATTTAGTTTTTTAGAATTTATGCAATTTTCATCATGTAGTTGTAGATCTAAGTTATAATTTAACTTTTTATTTTTATTCTTAATCACAATAATTTTTGTTTTATCTTTATTTATTGTCATTTTATTATTCCTTGTCCATTTTTGAATATTATTTATATCATTTTGCAAAAAATTAAAAGCATCTTCCTGATTCCTATCATAAGTCATCAAGAGTACATCATCTGCATAGATATATATCTTTGAATATTGGATGCAATTGTTAATCGAATTTATGAAGATATTGAAGAGCAAAGGACCCAAATTTGATCCCTGAGGAACACCACACTTTATATTGAATAAGTTGCTTTTATAATTTTTTATTTTAATTCGAAATTTTCTTTTTTTTAAGTAACTTTTAATCAATTCATAAGTATCGCCTCTTATACCCATTAAATAAAGTTTATCAAGTAACAAATCATGATCAACAGAATCGAAAGCTTTTTTAAAATCAATAAAAGCAATGTAAATAATATTTCCTTTATTTAAATTATCTGCAATATTTTCATTTAAATTTATTAAAAGTTGCGTTGTACTCTTCTTGTTTTGATAGGCATATTGATTTTCACTAATAAGATGATTTTTTTGTATAAAATTATAAAGGGTATTTGTAATATATGTTTCTAAGATTTTTGAGATATTTGAAAGCAAAGAAATTGGTCTGTAATTTTCAAAACGTTCAGCATTTCCTCCTTTGAAAATAGGATTTTAAATTTAAAGTTTCATTTCCTCAAAATAAAAACTTGAATCACTTGACAACAAGTGAATTTTATTACGATTAAGGAAAGAAGATTTAAAAAAATTCAAATAAGTATTTCATTGATTTTACATACATCTTTTTTTTTTATCAATTACTTCGAATCTGATAACCTTGTAGTTTCCTCAAATTTTGCATTGTAGTATCAAAATCTAATTATGCAGAGTTACTTTTTATTTATTTTCGTGAGTAAAGAGCTTGATTATAATTTTAAATGTAATTTTTTTTCAGCGAAAAACCTAAGCTTAACAATTTTCTTCTAAATTCTAAAGGGGAAATACTTCGCCCGAAATATGGAAGATTTGTAACATTTTAACATTTAAATTTTTAACCTAATTATTGTAATTGTTGAAAGATTATATCGTAATGAATGACTATCACCATGAGAGCTCATTTTATATTATGCACTTTTAAAACATATTCATTTTACATTATTTAATTAAAACGTATTGACTAATATCACTAATTTCATAATACTAATAACACGTGAACTGGAAATTCGATCTGGTCAAAGTAGTTTCTCGTGAAGACGCTTTAGGAAGTTTATAAAGTTTCAATTGTAATTTCAGAACGATTCCATTAAATTCTCTTTGTATTTTAAAAGGAAACTACACATCGATTGTTAAACCAGAACTAAAAACTCAATTGGAAACAGTAAAATTAGAAATTTAATGTTTTTGAAACTTAAGATTTTTTTCATTATTGTTTATTAAATATTTTTATAAATAACCCATTTTTATGTATCTTCTATAATATAATTAATATGGGTTTCTTTGCAAGTTTACGTCATAGAGGAGAAGGTCCAAATATGGGCTACCACTTTTATTTTATTAATTCACCAAGGAAAAAATTAAGATAATTAAATTGTACCGGTACCTGTTTACTTAATATCAAAAATGAGTCTACTTTATGATAAAAGGTTGAAATAAATAAAAAAACAAACAAACAAAGAAATTGCTTCAATTTTTTTTTTTTTTTTAAAGTTACAGAAATCTGGTTTTTGAAGTTGTGGTCTGAATATGGGCTACCAATAAACATTTACTGTAATACTCGAATTTTTTTCTTAAAAATGTGAAAAATGCTGAAACAATGAAGTGAAATGTTAATTGTCTATTTCCAAAGTCACAAATATAAGCGTCCTTTTCAACACCTGCAGAATCACTTTAGGCCCACATAAAACACTGAATACATTTGACCCAAAGTTCCCTCCCCTTGTGGAATTTCTAGGACGCTATCATCTACAGGTAGATTGAGTTTTTTAAACTTTCTTTTATCCTTTCGAATAATGTTTTGGAGTATTTCTGGGCATTCTGAAAAGAAGAGATCATAGATAAATTGTTTTGTTTTTTTTTTTTTGCTGCAAATAAATAAAAAGGTCTAAATAAGTGCTAGCCCATATTTAGACCTTCTTTGGTAACCTGTATTTAGACAATTTGTTAAGAAACATTAAGATCGGTTCCCGTCATTACCACGTGGTTCTATGCAATAAATAAACAATGCTAGAACAAGTTTATATCAATTGACTAATGTCATGCATTTTACAAAACGGCTTTTGATTCAACAGAATTTGATTAAGAAATTACAAAACGTAGGCCTACTTGTGAAATGTTTCAATGTCATGAAATAGGTTGATTGGCCCTTATCACCACATTACCTCTGAACAACATGACTTTAGGTGACCAACTGTTTTACTCATTTCTCTTTGTTACTCAGACACATTTTCACTTTATTTCCATTGTCCTGCAGTACCTTCCATACTGAATACTTCAACTAGCCCATATTTAGACCCTAGTCTATATTTGGACCTTCTCCTCTATAAGTTCCTTAAATGTACAAGCAGCCCTCGTTTTACGCCGGTGTTCGTTCCTAAAGTGGCGTCGTAAATCGAATTGACGTAAAATGAACCCATTATATAATGTAAACAAGGGTGATGCGTTCCACACATCCAAAAATATGTTGTTTTTATTTAATTAAACCATGTTAATGTAAGTTTTTACGACTAAAATGAAAGTAAAACATTTACGTACTTTCATAGGCCTACTAAATTATTATTTATAATTTTGTATTACTTGTTATTACATGCATACCGTGTAAAGTGTGTCACGGTACTCACTCGGAATTACGTATACGTACTAGTAGATTTCCTTTTACCAGATATGGGTACGTTTCTTTTTAGAAACTTTTATCACTATTAATTGTAATATGAATTCACAGACAATCAATGCGGGATGACTGACAAGGAAAGATCATGGCCTTGCATCGCAAAAATCAGTGCCATTTTGTGAGATGAAAATACTCTACTTCAAAAATATATATGGGTTGAGGGGCCAACTCTCAAGCGTTTCAAGATACAGGTATTTGAAATTGTTTTCATCGATTTTCGAGTATTAGCTTAGTAACTTCCTGTTCGCTTTCTAAACAAGCGTTGTTGTGGTCCAATGGGCTAAACTGTTGGCCGGAGATGTAAGGATATTCGATTCTCGTAGGGGACGAGTGCTTTTTTTAATTTTTATTATTATTATTTATTTATTTAATTCTTTTTTTCCCCAATTTTGTTCCCCTTTTGCTTTCTTTTTCTTTAATACAATATAGGTTTTTTTTCCCTGATTATGTTTGGTATATTAGGTGGAAAAGTAATATACGATTAGAAATAAATAAATAATATTCTCCTAACTTATTCTTTATTAGAAATATTCTAATTTATTAAATATAAAATAAGATAAATATAAAAATCTGCAACTTAACTATTTTTTTTTTTATTTTTTTACTTTGTCTTTTTTTCGTTCTTATTCTAATGCGCTTTTCTTCTGATATTTACTTAATATTATTAATAAAATGTCAAGAGAAAAGCTTATTAGAATAGGAAAGAAGGAAGACGAGGTTAAAAAAAACATGTTTATTTATATTATTTTATTTTTATATTTATACATATATATCTTATTTTATATTTAATAATTTCAAATATTTCTGAAAAAAAAAAGTTAAGGAGAATATTATTTACCTATTTCTAATTATATATTACGTTTCCACCTAATATTCGTAACATAATCAGGAAAAAAAAAAAAGTGATAAAAAGCCTACATTACATTAAAGAAAGAAAGAAAGCAAATGGGGGAAAAAATTGAAAAAAAAAATGGGAAAAAAAAAGAAATTATTTAAATAAATAATAATCATTAAAAATGAAAAGAAAAACAAACAAAAAAAACACACTTTATGAGAACCGAATGCACGATTCTTACATCTGTAGATCAACAGTTTAGCCCACTGGACCACAGCAAGTTTTGTTTAGAGAACGAACAAGAAGTTAATAAGCTAATACTTGAAAATCGATGAAAACTATGTAACATTGTAAATCTGATGTAAATCTGAATCGTCATAAATTGAACCGAAAAATGAGGGCTGCTTTTTTTTTTGTTATAATTATTTGTTAATGTTTACTAGTAATTTGTTAATAACTATGTTGTACATAGTTGGGTTGTTTTCGGAGTTGTTACCTTAACCTCTGAATTCACATTCACTCCATATGCAGTTTGAGAGAAGGTCACTGTCTCACTGCTATTCATACCACGTGTCACTGCGGCTTTTTTGCAGCCACGACCAAATAACTGCTAATGTTTATACTAACACATCCAAAAAGTAATGTATTTGCTTTACTTGCAAATTGCTTTTGTTTATAAAATTTCCTTTTCCTCATAAAATCACCAATGAGATAAATAAATCTTAGAATTAAATAATAGCAAAATTTAAAGTTTTTTTTTTTGCAAACTTTGAATATTAACGATCCACTGTACATCTCTTGATCAAAGAGGATGGATTCTCTTGGCTATCGCTCTACCCACAATAGCAGGCAGTTCAGCGTTAGTCACAGAAGAATGAAATCTTAAATATGTTAATTATAAATAAAATACAGATGCGGTTAACCAGATGCTGAAATTTTTGAGGTGCATTTTAATTCAGTTAATAAATAAATAAATAAATACAAATTTCCAAAATGAATAGTAAAATTCTACCATAAAGTTATTATAAGATTTAAAAGTATCTAGGATTTCACATCAACAGACAGCTCAGCAACGTTCAATCCATGCAGATTTACTTTTTTAAAGTCAACAAAAATTATTTTATGTTATACTTCCTATAATATAAAATTATATTAAATAAAATATTTTCAAAATATAGAATTTATTTGATTTTTTAATTTCATTTCTGTTTATATTGTAATAGATTTTCTTCTTTTGGTCTTGTGTTGACGACTGGGCATTTTTTTGTTGTTCTGATTCAAATTAAGAACAACGTAAAACAATGAAGTTATCAACTTCAAAACATAGCCACTGGCTTTGTTTAGGATAATCTTGATTTGGTCTTTTCTTCTATGATATGGATTCTTTAAGAGATTCTTTAGTTTTGAAGAATTTTGCATTTATTTATTTTTAAAATACAAAAAACAATAATAAATAAAAAACAAAAGGTTCTTATTGAATTTACTCTTACTTTTTTCCTCTATTTTTTAATGAAGTCATTATTTTTTTTTAAAAATATATTTATAATTCTACTCTACTTTTCTTAAGGAAAGATATTTGCTTAAGTGTGGTTATGTAAAATGCCTCACCCTATCTATTTGTCTAAAGGGTTGACCTGAATTATCTCATCAACGTAAAAAAGCTGTTAAGTGCAAACTGTAGACGTACAGAGTTTTTATCAAACTCATGATACACAGATGCTATCTGCAGTATTTCAAAGGTCACTTTGAAATAATAATAATAATATCTAGTCACTTTTTATTCTTAAAAGTTTTATAGCTAGTAGTAATGAACGGGTGGTAACGAATAGCCAAGCATCATCTGATGATTACTGAGTATTTATTATACACATAATAAATTAAATTTGTAATTACTTTCTTTAAAGTTTTCTACATCCTTAATAAAAAAGTGTCACAATATAAAGTACTCAAGTTTTATATTTCTATTTATATATTATTTTTACAACTTACAGTTTAATTTATAAAAATTTCCGTGACAAAGAAAATTTAAAAAGAAATCAAATGCATTGCTCACAAAATTTAGGGGATATTGCGAAATGAATACAAAAAAAAAGAGGCATTTATTTATTAAAGAACATCATCAGAGAAGCAAATGGCACGAAAATGGAAGTTGTCTGAATATGCAAATGAGGTGCAGAATCCATTTATCAGCATTGAGCACGATGTGACACAAGGACGGGGGTTAACATTTGCATGTCAAACGTGAAAAATGACTGTTCAGTAGAGTGTATGATCACCTGAGACTACTACAATACACTGACAGCGATGAGGCATGGAGAAGATCAAATTGTCCAGCAGTTCCTGTGGGAATCGTGGCCATTCACGCACCAGGGCAACTTCCAGCTGAGGAAGTGTTGTGGTAGGTGATTGGTGATTGGCAACACGTCTTCCTAGTGTATCCCAATTGTATTCGATAGGATTCAGGTCTGGAGAACGTGAAGGCCAGTACATGCTCTCGATTCCAGCCTCTTGCAGCATGTTGTTGACGAGATGGGCAGATGGGGGCATACATTATCGTCCACAATAAGAAAGTTGGCCCCAACTGCTCCAGCATAGGGTAATACTGTAGGCTGCAAAATTTCATCCCGATATCTTACAGCATTCATCGTTCCATTTCTAACAACATGGAGGTCAGTACGATCACCAATGCTGATGCCTGCCCACACCATGATTCCACCTCCACCAAAGGAATGTCTTTCTTGCACGAAACGTGGAAGAAAGTTCACGCCAGATCAGGACACGACGATTTGATAATCAAATTCAGATTATGAATCTCGACTCGTCACTGAAGAGAACCCGTAGACAACTCATCACGGGTCCAAGGAAGATCCATTTCAGCCCATCTTCTGCGGGTTCTGCGATGTTCAGCAGTTAACGGAATGCATACCATTGGTCGCTGGGCATATTGAATATGTAAATAGAAATATGAAACTCGAGTACTTTATAATGGGACACTTTTTTATTAAGAATGCATACCGTTGGTCTCAGTCCACCGTGACAGAGTCGATTTCCGCACTGAGTACACACCCATCGTCCGGTAGCAGCGAGAAACTGTCCCCGCAGCTCAGTCGCATTTCTTCGCCGGTTCCTTCGTGCTATTAGCGTCAAGTAGTGATCATCTTTTGCAGTCTTCTTCGTACTGTACCAGTCTCTCTGAAGCGATTCCAGAGTCTGCTAATCACGCTTTGGGAGGTTCCAACCGCTGCTGCCACTGTCATTTGTGTTTGGCCAGCTTCAAGACGCCCTATGACTCTTTATGCTTCAGATTCGGGTAAATCACGTTGCAGAGGCATTTTCAGGTGACACTCAACGATTCTGCCACTTGTTGTTGATCCAGGAAAGTGGAGATAACCCAGCAGCGCCAGCCTCTTTATACAGGGTTGTGGGCAAATGTTTTGCATCACATTTGCATATTCAGACAACTTCCATTTTCGTGTCATTTGCTTCTCTGATGATGTTCTTTAATAAATAAACTCAAATGTCTTTGTTTTTTGGGTATATTACATTCATTTCGCAACATCCCCTAAATTTTGTGAGCAGTGTATAAAGGCAAAAGGCAATTTTTTTCCGAATACTACTGAAAAGTATTCAATTAGATATTTTTGCTTTGAATTATTGCATTATTTAGATTTCGAGATTTTTCTAATTTTTTTTATTGAAAGCTTAGTATCACCTTTAAACATATTCTTCCTTTGCTTATTACACTGTTGGATCCTGTTAATTTTTATGGCATAATGACGATGACTTCACCCACTTTTCATTTTATTGATTTTTTCATTTGTTGATCTCGAATGACCAGAAATTCCAGGCCAAGTCAGCCCATTAGAGATAATTGTAATGGTTGCCTTTTATTCCTAACAGTACTTTTAAAAAATAGCTTTGAACCTTAAATATTCTTTTGTGTGTGTGGCCTTTATCATTTGTAGTTTTATAGAAACTATAAAAATTATGTTACTTTTTTTTTGTCGTTCATATTAACCATTGTTTGTTAATGAGTATGTTATTTAATGTAAAATAATTATTTATTGAAGTTCTTTACTTTTCTTCTTCTTTTAATGTCTTTCAATATTTTTAAAAGGACAGAAACAAATTTTAAAAAGTGAAAGTTTAAATACAATTTTGAATGCATGAAAGTATATAGAAAAATTATATAATATTCTTACAATGTATCGTATTAATTACTACAAAAAACATATAAATAAATAAAAAAGTGAAGTCAGTAATTTTTTATTGCATTTTGCTGATTGAAAAAAAAAAAAATCCTCTTTCTTAAGTAGAACTGAAAAATAAATGAGTGAAATGACAAAGTTCTTCAAAGATGACCACCACCTTATATGTCAATGCATAATATGCAATCGGTTTTTAAATATTAGCTTAAAATACAATTAATAACAATAACTTTCCCTTAATTAGTTTTATAGTAATTTATTATCAGTAAATATATAATTCATTCTCATATACAGGCACTATCTTTAATAGGAATTTTAAATATCTTTGTAATTTAGATATTCTACATTTGTTTGTAATTTTGAGAACAATATTTTAAATACTTTTTCGCTTTTTAAACATGTCCTCATTAACTTTATCGATCGAGTGCCGTGATAGTTTGGTTAATGATGGACTTCACTGTAATAAATGCAACGTAAAATATAAATTTGGTTGACAGACTTAGTTATTCACAAAAACTTATTATTCAGCTCATTTTCAAGTCAATCAGGTTCAGATTTTTAATATTTGCAGTAGAATTGAAAACTTGACTTTCTCTCAACACCCACTAACTTTATAAGTAGCTATTGTAAAGAGATTGAATTGTATAAATATTTTATTTGGTTAAGGTTTAAATGTACAATTTTGCCTTACTTTTTGCATTTCACTGGCGAGAATTACTGTTTTTTTTTTTTTTTTTTGTATTTGTTCAAAGAAAGAAACATAAAACATAAATGAAATTTATTAAAAACTATAATTTTCAAGTAATAGAATATATGTTTGAATAACAAACAAACTAAATTCTGCCAAATTCTTGTACATCAAACAAATTAAATTCATCAATCATTATTTATATGTAAAAATAGTGTAATTCAACCTTTAATTTGTTTATAAAAATAGTCTATCACTAAATGAGAATTTTTGTTGACTAAGTGACAACCAGTTTAAAGCTGTTTCACGCTGTTTGGCGATCATCAGCTAAGATCAGTAAACAATGAAGGAATAGAAGCATTAGCATTATTGTTAGAAATAGCAGTAAATACAAACACTAAGAAAACAAAGTAAATTTAATAAACAGACTTTTTTTGTTGGTTTTTTTTTGGGGGGGGGGTTTTAGTTCACTTCATTTGTTCAGCAAGTTAATGGATTTCTTACCTTGTTTTTATTGTACGTTGAAGTCTTTTTGACTGAGGGCTTTTGGAAACCAATTTGTTAAAGTTACTATTTTCTAGCATTTATGATTTGACATTATGATTAAGACATCTGTGAAGAAGCAACTGTAATATCTATCTGTTAGAGATAATCAAGTGAAATGACTTTCTTATTATTTGGATACTTTGCAAGTCTATGAATTTATCAACAGTAGTATTCCTTTTATCTCTTCGTTAAACATCATGAAGTAAATTACTTTTCTATGGCTTTTGTTTCTTGGCTTTTGTTTTAGACAAATAGAAATGTAAAAATAGATGTTGTGAATTTTCTGAAAACACGAAATATTGATTCATTTCCTTATTCTTACATTTAGCAATATTTTCCCCGTTTTCAATCATTCGTTTTCAATCTTACTTCGTTAGTATTATTTTAATATACATTTAATGACATTGATATATGAAGTTATTTATTTAAATTACTTTTATGCATATTTATTAAGTATCTACGAATTTTGTTTTCTTTTACTTTTTCTAATCTGATTAAATTCGGAATATGTTGTTTAACTACATCATGTAGGAACGCAGCCAAATAATGCCACATCAAATGACCACAAATGACGTCACAGACACAAACGTCCTGTGAATGTTAGCCTTGTAATCTTTTATATTTCCATTTTAATCACTTCCTCTTCATTCTTTCTTTATCATTCTAGGAATGTCTGTATACTTTCAGTTTCCTTTTGTTCTTTCTTCCTTAAAGCTGATATTTGAGAGTATCGAAACTATTGGTGCTTTAAATGCAGATTATTTTATTATCGTTCTTAATCTCGAAATTTGGCCATTGAAGTTTTAAATTTTTTTATGAGTATTACTGTTCAGTATTGTTAAAAAAAAACAAAGGTAAAAAAAAAAAAAAAAAAAAAAAAATCTGAAAAGTAGTTTCCTAAATATGGGTGAGGTAATATTACAATCCTTAACATTTATTTCTAAACAATTCAAGTTTTCAATTATAAATTATTATGAACAGAAATTTAAAGAACTTATGAAAATTTTACGATGATATGTTATTAAAAGTCACTGAGCCAGACACACAAATCATCTTCAGAAAAGCATTTAATACATTAAAAACACGACCCAGTTTCAATCGGTGAACCGATTATTTACAAGTGATTATTTATAAAGATTTTTTTTTTTTTTTTTTTTTTTTTTTATAGATACGCTAATTTGTGTGTCTGGCCTCAATGACTTTAAATAATATATTGAAGAACTTATATTAATAATTATTATTTTCTCTGTATAATTAATGGAATTACCCCTATCAGATGTTTGCTTATTAAATCGTTTAATTGAGATCATGAATATTTACCTGGTTGAGGATATGGGGGATTGCCAGGGTATGGAGGAGAAGTTGAATATGGAGGTGGTGGTGCACCTAAATAATATTAAAGTATGAGTTTCTAGTTTATTGGCAATTTAAATTCTAGTTTTAAATACTTTTACTTAAAATTAAAATTTCTATATTCAAAATACATCTACAAAAACATAATTCATCAATAATGGCTAATTTATGCACCTTGTAAACATTTTCTCGTAATACTACTGTACTTCCAATTGCTATTGCGTTCATTCAACTTTTCGATGAATATAAATTATACATTTGTATGATTTTCTACATTACATTAAAAAAATGAAGTCAAAAACAATTTGAAGCAAAATTTCACGCACGAAAAAGTAGCGAAGTTTTGGGGTTTTTTTTTGTTTTGTTTTTGCACAGGATCTGATTAAAAATGCTCAGTTTTTATTTCTTGTTTATTTTAGTTTAATTCTCTATCCTTTTCTAAAAGGTTACTTCGGAACTAAAGTTTATAAAAATCAAATTTTTCCCATTAAAATTAAAAATTAAAAATTAGAAATTAAAAATTTCAATTTCCCAGAATTGAAATTCAATAAAAGATGGCGTAAATTTAAGAGTAAAAAAAAAAAAACCCACATGATAAAGAATTTTAATTTTGCGGTAATTAAATGTCGTAATCGGAAGAAATAAATGTATTAGAAAAAAAAAACAATAAAAAACAATCAGAAAGTACAATTTTTTTTAAGTATTAAATACCTTATTTTAAATATATTTATACTATAAAAATTTATTTTAGTACATTTTTATCCCTGCTCTGATAAAAAATTTAATCCCCTTTCCCACCACCTATAAAAACATTTCTGGCTACTCCAACGCTAACAGCTGTACAATTTTTACTTTCTCGAAAGAAACATAACATTAAATATAAAAACCTTGATCTCCACAGAAGCGAAGTGTCAGTCTATTATGTAATTGTTCTAATTAATAGCCACCATCCATTTTGATACATTAGTATTTAACAGTAATTGGACATTATTATTATGATTTTTTATATCCAAGGCTAATTCTAAATTTAGGACAAGTGTCATTTTAATTGGCTTATATTAAAATTCCAACATTTGCTTATTAACAAATTTTATAGGTAAAAAGTAGACTTGTGTTTAGCGAATAAAGTAAAATATGTTTCAAACAGTATCCAAACTAAGGGCGCTTCACAAAAACCCAAATGGGAATAGTTAAATATTTTTCGAGATAAGAGCATTTGGAAGTTTAGTCCCTCGAACTCCATAGTTTGTTTTATCGAATTAATTTCTCGGTCAAACTTGTGACACTGATCGGTAGCAAAAGCGAAAGGATGTTCAAAGAATGTCTAAAACAAATTTTCCTAATATTTAAGGCGGTAGGAGGGTGATGCTCGCCATTACTCTGATTTGATCATTTAACTATCAAAATTCGATTATCAATTTTTTTCGATCTAAACTGGTTTTCATTGTCCCGTCGCTTATTTTTACAGCAAATCTCGAACAATTGGAGAAAGTGCAAAGTCTATCAAAGTGGAAGTAAATGAAATATAAAACGATCCTGAAATATTTTTAAGAGACTGTAATGTAATGAGAATTCAAATGGTAATATTTGAAATTTCATGATTTATTTTCTAATAATGAGCCATCTTTGAGGAATTGCTTATAAAATATAATATTTATTTTACGAATTTCGAATTGTTTTACTCTTGATTCGTGTTATTATTATGCTAACATGTTGCGTATTTAATTCAATCATATTATAATATTGAAAGAAACAGAATTTCCTTTTTACTAACAATTTTTGAAAATCTACTCTCTGGATTTTTTTATGATATCATTTTTTTTTAATCACTTAATCAATGTGTAAAACATAATGTTTTTAACGTTAGAATTAAATTATAAATCCACAGATTTTCGGCTTAAACAAAAAGGAAAATTTTGTAATATATCCAATTCAGAACAAAATAATTTAAAATTACTAAAATAAATAAACAAATTCCATGTACCCATTATAACTTGAATAAATATAAAACAATAAATGACTTAAGACCCCCACCCCAAAAAAAAACAAAAAAACAAAAAACAAACAACGAAACTTCCGTTTATTCAAAGCGCACAGTATAAATTTCTCTCTGAAATCCTGTTTTATTAAAAGCTTTTATATTCATCAAACATTAGCTTTCATAATTAGTCAGATATTTAAATAATTATTACTTTAAAAGTAACTTTTTATTTACCTTTGTTTTCCATGTTGGACTCCGTTAACAGCCTTCTCTTCAATGACACCTTACCTGTAGAGTTGGTTACTACTGATTGCGTTCCCAGCGCCAGCACAGCAGTTGCGGATTTTTAAAAAAGTTTTAAAAAAGATAAACGATTATACTGAAGCTAAATATTTTTATTAACGCTGATGATTATCTGAAAAGATAATAATTTATGATATTAACAATTTATTAGATCATTTACAAACATTTTAATTTACCCATATTCTATTTTATTGTTTCTATCGATTCAGTGTTGCATTCTGCCAAGCTTTTAAGTTATCAAAGTATTTGTTTCCTAAATAATGAATCTATAATAAATCAACTGTGGTAAATACCATGCATTTTAAATGGGATATTTTACAAATCGAGGGTCGCAAGCCAAAAGGTTCTATGTGCACTTTTGATAAATTTTTGTTCTGTGTGCTAAACGGTTTATTTTGGCGACATCTGTCGTGTGCCAGAAGATTTTGTTTGAAAAACTAGTTCTAGCCTGTCAGCTGATTATTCCAAAAGGTTCTATTTTCACTTCTTTTACTTCTTTGAGCTTTCTCGGTGCCGGAAAGTTCTACGGGCAAGAAAATGACAAAACGCACATAGAACCTTTTGGCTTGAGACCCTCGAAATATATAATAGTCAAAAGCGATTTCTTCTTTTTTCTCTTTTGAAACCTTAATAGATATTTATGTGAAAAAATGCAAATAATTTTCTTAAATCTCTTTTACTTTATTTTAATTCTGTGATGCATCTTACTTGCCAAAGAGCAGTTATCTAAGTCTTAATAGATCATTCAAATTAAATTTTACTTGAGTCTCCGTCGCAGCTCGCTTTGTTCGCCAATAAACAATAAATTGTGTGATTAAATAAAGAATGCCAAAAAAAAAAAGAAAAAAAAAAAAATAAAAACTAAAAGTTAAATTTAACGTGTGTTGGAGTTAGTAATATTCACATTGAGCCGGACACCTTAAAATAAGAAATGACATCGTTTAGTTTAAAAAGATGATGCGACCGGTTTCACTGAGCTCGTAATGGTTAGTTTCATCAGACTGATATTTTAAATTTTAATTTTTAGGATCATTTCTAAATTTTCCCTCCTTTGTAATTGACTAACATAAAGTATTAGTAACAAAAGTGTTACAAAAATATTGTCAAATAAATTACTCAAGAAATAATTCGCCGATAACTATATTCATCTGCAGTTAACAAGATAAGTTTTTATAAAATTTAACCGAACCCACTTTTGTTTACAGAAGAATAAGTAGAGAAAAGGAACTCGACTGGCAGTAAACGAAAACATAGACAATATGCAAATAAAATAAAAAACGAAATAAACTAGATCCTGAGTGTGCTGATTTCGAAATATTAGTATCTTATTGTTACCATTAGGTCAGCAGAGGTTAATCACTTTCCTCAGGGGATTCCCCGGAAAAACAAGAACGGAAAAAAGATCTGACTTCTTCTCAGTATCTGTTTCATCACTTTCTCAGATAACAGGCTGATAACCCAACATTATCAGACTCGCATAAAAAATTGAAATTTTCTGACTGCTTTCGTCACTGTTTCTTATGGAGAGATATTTGTATCATAATCTTAATGATTATTAAATAATTGAAGCTTATTCCTCTTTATATTCAAACTTAATTTAAAGTGTGAAAATTTAGTTGCCTAAACTATTGGTGAAAAAAAATGAAATCGCATACGCGCATGCGACTGACAGTACTGAGCCATGAGTGGTCCACAATCGCCTGCGGAAAAATAGAGTCGCTTCGCGGCTTTGAAATTTTGCATCTGTCTGCAGAAATCCGCCACGGAAGCATACGAAAGGTTGCAGCAGACATACAATGAAGACGATATTTCACAATCATCCGCATTTCGGTGGTTCAGAGAGTTTAAGGAGAGCCGTGTTTCGAACAGAAAGCAGGGCGGTCTGGGCGCTCCGACCACCGCGGTGAACGAGGTCATGCTTAACATCATGTTTTATTATTCGGAAATATCGCCGAATACATTAGACTGCCGGGCATATTAAACATTTCCCGACGTGTCTGTGCAAGATGGGTGCTAACACCTGAACAGAAGCAGATGCGAGTGGAGGTGTTTCGGGAGCTTCAGCGTCTGATAGTGGCGAGGCCTACGTGAATTCCATCATTACTGGTGCTGAGAGTTGGCTTCATCACTACTATCCCGAAAGTAAACAGGCTCATCAACGGCAGTTCTGAAGAAAGCAGAGGAAGTTCTGAAGACGATATCAAACGACGGGTTCCAGCACGTCTTCCAGGACTGACAGACACGTTGGGCCAAATGTATACAACTCAATCGAACTACTTCTAAAAAGACCGTATCAACCTGGACCCTTCCTAATGTATTTCGTGATTACAAAAACCATTCTCATTCTTATTTGACTCGCCCTCGTATAACAGGAGTCTTAAACACCAAAATATAAACTCTAAACTCTTTCTCTAAACCAACTCTTCCATTGTTTAGAGAAAGAGTTCACACGATTGGCCTCTTGGAAGGCATTGGGCAGTGGTACGTTTGTTCCTCAATCGAGAAATTTCATTGTCAGATCCCTATATTTTGTGATCTTTTCCTGTTCTTTCTCAACAATTCGTGTATCTCCAGACATTCCTACATCTATTAGGAAAACACATTTCTTTTCTACTATTGTTATGTCTGGTGTATTGTGATCCAAATGACTGTCAGTTTGTATTCGGAAATCCCAAAGGATTTTTACCTCATCAGTTTCTAACGCTTTATTATTACTATTATTATCGTGTTTGTATGTTTCAAACCTTGGGTTTCCCCAGCAAAAACAATATGGCGGGTCAATGACCAAAGCACATACTGCCAAGTGTAAAGATGTGTGCAAGAATGATTAGGGATGTGTGCTTGTGTCCAAAAATTTCCTAACTATGCATGTAGTATTGAGTACCACAGCCTTCTGCAGTTGTGCGTAAGTGATTTTGGGAAGTCCTAGTGTGCTGAGACTGTGGTGCAATGTGTGAGGCACCAGACCAGTGGCAGACAGAACGATGGGTACAACACGTACTCGATCCTGCTTCCACTGCTTCTGGAGCTCGTGTGCTAGATCAGTGTATTTACTGATCTTGTCTGCGTGAGTTTTCTGCATGTTCTTGCTGATAGGCACTGCAATATCAATTAGATAGGTCTGTTTGTTGACCTTATCAACAAGTGTGATGTCTGGTCTGTTGTGATGTATGGTTTTGTCTGTGTGAATGGGGCGGTCCCAGTATAGTTTATATGAGGGTGACTCTAATACGTTTTGTGGTATGTACTTGTAGTACTGGACCGTGCTCTTAATAAGTGAATGTTTGTGTGCTAGTTGTTGATGAACGATCGACGCTACCTGATTGTGTCGATGGAGGTAGTCTGTTTGAGAGAGAAGGGGACAGCCTGATATTACGTGGTCGATCGTCTCATGCGTAGTGTGGCATTTCCTGCATTTGTCGTCATGTGTGTTTGCATCGTGTAGAATGTGTTTCTTGTAGTTGCGTGTGGAGATGACTTGGTCCTGTATTGCGATCATGAACCCTTCGGTCTCCCCAAACAGCTCACCACTCGTCAGCCATCTGTTCGACGCTTCCATGTCAACATGAGGCTGGCTGAGTTCGTGATGATGTCTGCCATGGAGTTCCTTACGAGCCCATGATTCACGCAGCTGCTGAGTGTGGGTGTGAGGGGTGGTGAGTGTTGGAGAAGAGTTTTCGAGGTTCAGGGGTGTGAGGTGTGTGTCAGCCTTGACAATGGCTGAGTGAAGTGAGGAGTCTTCTGCTCTTTGGTGGAAATGTTCCCTAAGTGTATGTACTTGTTTTTCGTGTAGGGTGATGAGGTTGATGAGTCCTCGGCCTCCCTCCTTGCGGGGAAGAGTCATCCTTTCCGTAGCGGACTTGGGGTGGTTGTGTTTCGTGAATGTAGTGCGTGTTGCGCGTTGTAGTATATTATTATTATTATTATTATTATTATTATTATTATTATTATTATTATATCGAAAAAGTTTCAAACCATGGGTTTCCCCAGCTAAGACAATATGGCGGGTCAAGGACCAAAGCACATATTGCCAAGTGTAAAAAAAAAAAAAAAAAAGTTTGGAAGAATAGTTAGGGATGTGTGCTTGTGTCCATAAATTTCCTAACTATGCGTGTTGTGTTGAGTACCACAGCCTTCTAGAGTTGTGCATAAGTGTTTTTATGAAATCCTTGTGTGCTGAGGCTGTGGTGCAATGTATGAGGCATCAGAGCCGTGACGGACAGGACGAGGGGTACAACACGTACTCGGTCCTGCCTCCCCTGCTTCTGGAGCTCGTGTGCTAGGTCTGTGTATTTAATTATCTTGTCTGCGTGAGTTTTCTGCATGTTCTTGCTGATAGGCACTGCAATATCAATGAGATAGGTCTGTTTGTTGACCTTATCAACAAGTGTGATGCCAGGTCTGTTGTGATGTATAGTTTTGTCTGTGTGAATGGGGCGGTCTTAGTACAGCTTATGTGAGGGTGATTCTAGTACGCTTTGTGGTGTGTACTTGTAGTATGGGACCGCGTTCTTAATAAGTGAGTGTTTGTGTGCTAGCTGTTGATGAACGATCGACGCTACCTGATTGTGTCGGTGGAGGTAGTCTGTTTGGGACAGAAGGGGACAGCCTGATATTATGTGGTCGATCGTCTCATGTGTAGTGTGGCATTTCCTGCATCTGTAGTCGTGTGTTTTTGCGTCGTGTAGAATGTGTTTCTTGTAGTTGCGTGTGGGATGACTTGGTCCTGTATCGCGATCATGAACCCTTTGCGGTCTCCCCAAACAGTTCACCAATCGTCAGCCATCTGTTCGACGCTTCCATGTCGACATGAGGCTGGCTGAGTTCGTGGCAATGTCTGCCATGGAGTTCCTTACGAGCCCTTGATTCACGAAGCTGCTGAGTGTGGGTGTCGGGGGTGGAGAGTGTTAGAGAAGGGTTTGCGAGGTCCAGGGGTGTGAGGTGTGTGTCAGCCTTGACAATGGCTGAGTGTAGTGAGGAGTGTTGTGCTCTATGGTGGAAGTGTTCCCTAAGTGTGTGTACTTGTTTTTCGTGTAGGGTGATGAGATTGATGAGTCTTCGGCCTCCCTCCTTGCGGGGAAGAGTCATCCTTTCCGTAGCGGATTTAGGGTGGTGCTTGTAGTGTTTCGTGAATATAGTGCGTGTTGTGCATTGTAGTGCTTCGGGTTCAGTGTTTGTTCATGGAATTATGCCGAACGAATATGTTAGTGTGGGGACGGCAAAAGTGCTGATGGCTTTAATTTTATTTCTGGCATGAGTTGTGTTTGAGGAAGTTGTGTACGCGAGCACGGTATGTTTTCTTTAGTGCGTTTTTGATGTTTGCGTTGTCAATGATGCGCTTGCTGGAAGCCCAGGTACTTGTAAGTCTCTCCCTCTTCCATGGATTGGATGGCCAAACCATGGTCCAGTTCAAAACCCTCCAAATTCGAAGTCTTCCCACGTATTATGTGTAACTTGCGGCATTTGTCAATTCCAAATTCCATCCCAATGTCTTTGGTGAACTGTGTGGTGGCTTGTAGTAAATTAGTAAGTTGTGCATTGTTTGTGGCATAGAGTTTAATGTCATCCATGTAGAGTAAGTGTGTGATTTTGTATGGTGTCAGAGTGCCTGAGGTAAGCCTATAACCGTGTTTTGTGTTGTCTAGCATGTGGCTTAATGGATTCAAGGCGAGGCAGAACCAAAGAGGACTCAAGTAATCTCCCTTGAAAATACCTCTCCTTATGGGAATGGGGACTGTAGTGATGGAGGTGTTGGAGGTGCGTAGGTGTAATGTTGTGTTCCAACTCTTCATCGTGGCATCCAAGAATGCCGTGATCTTGGGGTATACGTTGTAGAGTTGAAGAGTGTGCAAAAGCCAGGAATGGGGTAGTGAGTCAAATGCCTTCTTGTAGTCGATGTACGCGATGTGTAAGCTCCTATTCTTCGCGCGCGCCTGCCGCAGGATTACCGAGTCAATAAGGAGTTGCTCCTTACAACCCTGGGAATTCCTGCGACAGCCCTTCTGCTGTTCGGAAAGAATGTTATGTGTCTCGATGTCTGTGTACATTTTGTTTGCAAGGCAGGAGGTGAGGAGTTTGAAAAGTATGGGGAGGCAAGTGATTGGACGGCAGTTTGCAGGGTGTGCTGTTTCAGTGTTCTTGCTCTGTAGGTGTGTGACACCCTGAGACATATGTTCTGGGTGTTGGATTATGTTAGTGAGTGCAAGAGCTAGCTTCCCATGCAGGGACGTGAGCCTCTTGATCCAGAAGTTCTGAACGCCGTCTGCACCAGGAGCCTTCCAGTTGTGTGCATGTTTTAGTGCTGTCTGTATGTCTGCGAGAGTAATATCATGGAAGGGCATGAAGGGTAAGTGTTCAGCGAGTTGTTCTTCATCTGTGATCCATGGTGCTTTGTCATTGTGGGGGATGGGGTTGGACCACAGAGACGACCAGCATTCATGTAATGCCTCGCTAGTAGGTGTGTTGGTGTTAGGTATATTATTATTATTGTTATTATTGTTATTATTATTATTATTATTACTTCTTAACACTTTCTTTGTAAGTACCGGGTGGTTATAATTAAACTGACAGTACTCAGAGCGATGTAGAAAATGATCTGCTCGACGGATCACATTGAAAATTAGTAGGTATAATATATACCTTAATAAGAACATTTGGAAGAGAATTTGCGAATTTAAAAAAAAAATGGTTGTTTTAAGGGCCACCAGGGGACGTTGATGCACACAAAAAAATAAAAAATAAAATACCAAGTTGACAAACATAGTCGTTAATTGAAATCAAGATGCTCAATACGGGAAACATTCGTAAACAAAATATGTTGTAAATGTAATACGGCATGGTCCACAGTTGCTTGACTCATGTGGAGTATGACTGCAATATGTGTTATTCTTGCCTTCAATTCAGTAACCGATTCAAAACTGCCTTGTAAACTTGGCTTTTCAAATAACTCCATAACCAAAACTCTCATAAGTTGAGGCTGGGGGATCGTGGTGACCAATCGTTAGATAAAGTTCGAGAGATTCCACTGTCCTTACCAAATGTAGTACTCAATAATTGC
>JAFIDM010009631.1:131062765-131074139 GCA_023159025.1 Thereuonema tuberculata | reverse complement strand
CAGGATATTTTGTTTCGAATATGTTTTAATCTAACCACAATGATTATTAGAAATAGAAACTAAATTCAGCCCTGTGTATGTTCTGTAGGCCTACTTAAGCTTATAGGTAGTTTGACATTTTGGGAATATTTCGGAAACATTTGAGATATCAAAAAAATGCACATGACAAGAGCACGCCACGACAACTAGACAAATCTAATGATGTATCAATCATAATTCTAGGTGCTATAGTTCTAGCTCCGGCCGAAAAGGCAACAAGAAGAACAAAATGGGAACAGTGGCAAAATTTGTAAGATCCAGATTTTCGTTTTGGCTAGTCCGATTTTAATTATTTTTGATACACTTGTAGATTATGATGTTTTGAAGCAGTTTCACTAAAAAATATGTAACATGGACCGAGATATCACCTAACAAAATTTAACAATTTATCATGGTAAAACGGCACTTGAATTATTTAGAGCAGTGGTTCCCAACCTTTTTCAGCTGGCGACCCACCTTTCCTTATGGGAATACCTCCACATCTATAGGAATAGAAGAATATAGAATAAAACCATATTTGTTTCGTATCCATTCCTTAAATATGATCGATTTTCGATTTTTCTGATCTTTTCTGATGGTTTATACGATGGTTCTGGTAGTTTTAGGATCAAGTCGCGACCCCCCGGTTGGGAAACACTGATTTAGAGGATTTCTAAATATTATATACAAAGTTCAGCAATCTTGTAATTTAATTATCTCTTTGTGTACATTTCTATCTTTTATTTTTTTTATTGATTTATTTAACGTATTTCCTAAATTCCATTCTCCTTATTTCTATTTAATTCTTACTGTGCGTTGAATTAAGATATCTTTGGTGATTTTAAGTAATATGTTATTATCTTAATATAATTGGTAATTGTAAGCCTTGAATAATCATTAGAAAATGCTTTATAATTGCCAACTTAACATTCCATTGTATCATTTATTTTCAGAAATATCTGATAAGATTGAAAAGCTTCCTTGGTTGGTGGACTTCCTCATTTGACATTTCTGAAAATGTCAAAAAGATATCTTTTCAAAAAAAGAAAAAACATATTTCATTAACAAATACAATCTAATATCACTACAGTGAAAACAATTGATCCATTAAAAAAACAAAAAAACAAAACAACAACGTTTTGTAAGATTTGCTTTGTCTCTTTCACTTCCGTCATGAAGGAAGCAGAGCTCTCATCAGGTGCTATCGATGAAAGCCTGCGGCGTACATCACAGAAAAAAAAATGTCTTTTCTTTATAACTTAGGTTTCAAATAATAAATCTTGATATTTCGTACGAATTTCATTTAGATAGTATCTATATAATAAGTGCCAAAGTTTGTTTATTTTAAGAAAAACACAACCAACCCAACAGTTAGTGTGTTTGTCTTGAAAAACGTCGCCGTTTCTCAACGGATTTTTACGAACATTAGCACGGAGGTTCACATGCATCCCAGACTAATGCATGAACAATGAAATCCTGATCCGGCCTAAAGGATGTAAACGGGGCAGGCAAACATTTTTGAGAGGTATGCATATCTCTGAAACTGCTTTTGTTGGAAACACGAAATTTGACATGAGTGTTCTTTTGACAAAATCGAAAAAAATACGTATTCGATGAATTTTCGATATTCAGTCCCTAAGGGGTGTAAACGGGCCAGAAACCCATGATCGACTCAACTGCTCAAATTTTTGACTGTTCTAAATAGATTTCAATATTGTACTGCAGGTATTTTTTAGATTTTAAGCTTTAATTTAATTTTAGTTCCAAGTTTCAGTTTTTAGTTTACTTGATGTAATTTTTTTTTTTTTTTAATGAATAGATTTTTTTTTTTACATTGCGTATGTAAGGCTTCCGGAGAGAAGCGACGATAACATACTAATAAAATATAATTTTAAAATAGAAATAACATCTTACGATAAATTGAAAGCTTTCCTTCGAAAGAATTCATTTGATAAATATGTTCATAATAAAATTGCAATTATATATAATTTACTTATTATTTGCATGTCAATTTTATCTAGGAAAATACCAGAGTAATGGTATCAGATCACGATAAAATTATAAAAAGGAATAAACTCCCAAAATCAACAAGAGAAGTAACCCAACTGTGAGATTTTAATGAAAGTTTATTTTTGATTTCATATCAAATGATAGATGAAAACTGTAACGGCTTTTATTTCAGAATTACTAATTATATGGCAAAATGTCAGCATTAAAATCCTCCGTTCAGCACAAAATGCACAGAGGATCTTTACAGAGATTTACTGGCCGATGCGATGGCTTGTTTCACAGCAATTGTGCTAAGTTTGCAGCTTCCCTAAGAATCCATAAAAAAAAAAAAAACCTTAAAACATTTCATTGCAGATTTTTTTGTGACAAGTGTTTAATTTTTTAAGACAATCCCCATTATGTTTAGTGTATGTCCTCCACTCTTTGCTAGTTACTTGATTCTTTAAGAAAAACAAATATTTTGATTGCTTATGTAGCCAACTTTTGAACGTCTTTGTTAGAGAAACCAAGTCCCTTGATATGATACTCACAAGGTTAATACAAATAAGCACTTTGCTTGCTGTAACTCCCAATAAAACTCCGTAAATATTTCTTCTTTTTGTTATTGTGTAGAAAAGTTACAGAAACTTGTTTATAGCAACGATCTCGGGTCCTCCAATATTTTATCAGAAGTAATAGTATTATTTCAACATATATTTTTTCCACTATTTCGCAATCTTCTCTTTCATTATCCTTCTAAGCATTGTTATTATATATGCTTACACCATACTTCTTCCTGAATTCCTCTCTTTTAGAAGTCTTAATATTAAGCATCAACATACTCAACATAAATAAATGCAAGCTTTTATTTTAATAAATAAGCTTTTATTTTAATAAATACATTTATTAAAACGCAAATTTTCGAAGAGAAATCGTCTCTTCTTCTTCAAGCTTACAATGAAAATGTAGCGAAATAAAAAAGAATTTAAATAACAAACTATAAGGAAGATTACGTGAAAAACAGTATTCCATGGATTGTTGAAACAATTAGCATTACAACAAATTATAATAATCTGAAAGTAATACAAAGAATCAACCATTAAAGACATCGAATTTTACTTTGTTATTACAACGCCCACAATTTTTATCAATCATCTCATTTTATTACATTTATTTATGTTGAGTATATTGATGTTTAATATTGTTATTATATATTTTTCTTCTTCACAACTACAATGTGCCTCCATCTTGAAAGCAATCTGTGTATCTCTTATCTAGTTTTCCAGATCTGTCTGTGTCTAATGCATTTCCTCTGTGTTTGGAAAATAATTTTAATTTCCTGTGAAAATAGAAATAATTTCTACAGTGAAGGTACTACATTCAAATTATTGTTAAATATATCTTATCACTCCCTCGTGTGTGTGACGCAATGAGAGAAGAGCCAGAGAAAAAAAAAATAACTCATTAATTTTTGGCCAACTAGATTAAAATGTAAATTTCAATATTCATTTTGTTTTAGCCTTTAAGTGCAGGTCAGACGAGCATTAAGTGAGTGAAAGCTCGCTCTCAGCGAATACCGTATTTACTCGCATAATTTCCCCTTTTTTTTCCTCAATATTTTGACAAAAAAAAGGGGGGGTGGGGAAATTACGCGATGTTTTTCAATTTGAGGAAAAAAAATATGGTGAAAGTGTAAGGAAAGCCATGTTAAATATTGATTTTTAAAGCAAGAAATGTAATTAACAACAATTTTATTAACACGCAACATTTAAAATATAAGAAATCACATCTCAACATTTGTTTTTTCTTCAAAGTACAGTTAAGCATTAGGCATGCACGGAAGTGTGTGTGCGACTGTGACGTAATTTCGTAACTCACGCAGCGCAGCCCGCCATCTTTATAGCTGCTCACCACATGACATCAGCATCAGCTGCCTGCTAATAGAGAACTTAACTTTATTCGCGAACTTCACGTTTTCACAAAACACTCGAAATTGTTGTACTGATTCAGAAGGAGTCTGCTCTTGTACTGACCGGGGTGGGGGTGGAATCTTCCCCTAAAGTAGCGTGGGATAGAGAAATGCGATAGTAACGGTACATTGTCGCGTCGTCGTGAGTTGACCGCCATTCAAGGTCATGTTGGAAACGCGTTGGAGTAGAGGTGGGGAAATTATGCGATAAAAATAAAAATTGAATTTTGTAATCCACAAAAACTGGGGTGGGGAAAATACGCGATGGGGGAAATTATGCGAGTAAATACGGTAACTGAAGATTCATTAGAGACATTTCTCGAAATGAATGAAGAAATTAAAAATAATATTAAAAAACTTCTACTTAAAATACTCTATCTCAACTAAAAGCCATCACATTGTTCTCCTGTCATTGTTGATGGTTCGTGTATGCTAGTAAGCAAATAAAAACGATCGAATCTAACACGGTGGCATCGACATCTTATTCATTAGATATTTTTTCACACCCAGTCTTGAAGATTTTTAAATGCTTCTATTGAGAAATAGCCAAATACTACTGATGTTAATGAGAGTAAAAACAAATCAAAATCCTTACAGGCGTGGCATATTCCCCTTTTTAATTGTGCTTTGTTTAACAGATATTTAAAATAAATTATATATAACCCAAGTTCTGTTATTAAGTGGTTTAAATAGAAATAGACAGTTTAGAAACTATTAAAAGTTCTTGTCAAAATTCTAAAAAAAAAAAAAAAAAGAAAGAAAAGTAATCTTTTTTAAACAACAATGGATGAGACCAAATTGTTTACCAAGTGACATCCTGGAACACCTGTTTCAAGGTTCTTTGGTGAAACTTATTTATCATTAGTGAGTTTTTATTGTTCATTTTTATTTTGAGGCACCACTGCGCTTCTGATAATCTTTTTTAGTTTAAGCTTGTTTGGGAGAAACAGGCTTTTGAGAGAATGACAATTAGATTCAAAACCTTAAAATATATTTTTTTAGCCTCATTCATCTTGTCTTCGTAGAGATAATCACATCAAATTATAAACAAAAATTGTGTTTAGTTCATATAATTCCCGTAATTTGTCATTCAGTCAATGACAGTTGTTCAAAATAGTTTCAATGAATCGACTCTAAAAGGACATTCATTATAAAATAAAAATTAAATTCGAGGATGTGAATTACAGTATGTTGCTGCAAAGAGAACTTTAAAAACTAGACGCTGAAATTAATACCGTTTAAAGGTCCATCATTCAACACCCACACATCAGACATGATTAAGTCAGTTATCAGGAAATGAAGGAAAAAAAAAAAAAACTCCACGTCACAAGTATTAGGTTTCATTCAAGAAGAATTCTCTTTATAAACTACCAATTCTAAGCGATCGATAAGTTCTAAATTTTAATTCATTTAACGATCTTTGAAGCGATAGAGGTAGGGTATTTATAGACCCTTTAACGTCTTCAAGGTCTTTAGGTTTTTCGCTATTCTCTTTTAAATGGGCATCAGGAATCTTTAAAGACTATAGATTGTCTAGATCCAATTTTCTTTTGTTGTTTTTAATTATTCGAAGACGCGAACTGATTAATATAGAATTATTTTAAACCCCAATTAGAAACTAAATAAAACTTTTCATCTAATGTCTAAAATTACAATCGAATTCTGATAAATGTTATCTTTGAAGAAAAATCCAAAGTTGGGAGAAGTTTTTCTGTTCTACAAACATAATAACCTCCAAATTGAGTCTGTTTTATTAAAAGTCCCTCTTAACGTTGTTTTTCCAAATCCACGAAATGTTTTACATTCTTTAATTTGTGCTCGATTATCTAAAAGAATATCAAAAATAGAGGTGTGCTCAGGAATTTGGAATGGGAAGGATTATGATTGTGATAACCGTTTTCTGGATTGGGAAGGGGGAGGGTTACGTACAAAACGATAGCTTTCCAACCCGTGCTAGCCATCCCTCCTCTCCTACCTTTATGTACGCCAACTATCATAGAATATTTAAAAAAGTTTAACGTGTCGGAATAATCTACTTAATCGACACTTTTCAATATTATCTAAAAAATATTAAAATTAAAAAAAAAAATTAATTTTAATATTTTTCAGATAATATTGAATTCAATAATTCCTTTTTATTGAATTAATAAAAAGGAAGATTTTATTAATTCCTCAATCATTTCAATCTCCCAATGTATGTACAAATGCTCCTCGCTTTACGCAAGGGTTAAATTTCGGTGAACCCATCGTAAGTCGAATACGATATGATAAAAAAAGTAAATAAGTAACTATAAAGACTATAGAAAAATAAATAACATTTATGCTGAATAAATGAATAAATAAATAATCACTATTGTAAATTCCAATACTTGAAAATTAAAATAAATGACTACACGTTTATCGTTTCAATGCTTGTCAGGACTGTAAAAAAAGTTTTACATTTACAGGCAGTCCCCGAGTTACGACGGACGATCGACTTACGACGTTCCATACTTACGAACGGGCTCCCAAAGCTCCCCATGAGGATAATTTAAAATGATATTAATAATTCGGGAACTAATTTCTTCCGCACTTGTAAACAAACTCGCAGGGCGTAAGCAGTTCGATGGCGCAATATCTTTATGCTAGCGGCAATTCTCATTGTTTATACGGTCGCTTATACACAGCGTTACTTTGTCTTAACTTTATTAATCGATTTTGCGAGACTGTGTTTACCATTATGACCTTACCGAAGTGTAATTCTTAGGTGAATGTTAAACTGAAATTTCTCCTATCTCCTACCTAAACTTTGTGTTGGAGTTTGTTTTTATGTTTTGTTTTTTTGAATTAAAAGAGAGCACAATAGTTACTGTAACTGATTATTACAGTGCAGAGGTATTTTATTATTATTATTATTATTATTATTATTATTTTGTAAAAGTTTCAAACGATAGGTTTTCCCAGCAAAGACAATATGGCGGGTCAATGACAAAGCACATATTGCCAAGTGTAAAAAAAAAGTGCGGAAGAATAGTTAGGGATGTGTGCTTGTGTCCATAAATTTCCTAACTATGCAATTTGTGTTGAGAATCACAGCCTTCTGGAGTTGTGCATAAGTGTTTTTGTGAAGTCCTACTGTGCTGGGACTGTGGTGCAATGTGTGAGGCACCAGACCAGTGGCGGACAGGATGATGGGTACAACACGTACTCGGTCCTGCCTCCACTGCTTCTGGAGCTCTGTGCTAGATCGGTGTATTTACCTATCTTGTCTGCGTGAGTTTTCTGCATGTTCTTGCTGATAGGCACTGCAATATCAATGAGATAGGTCTGTTTGTTGACCTTATCAACAAATGTGATGTGAGGTCTGTTGTGATGTATAGTTTTGTCTGTGTGAATGTGGCGGTCCCAGTACAGCTTATATGAAGGTGACTCTAATACGCTTTGTGGTGTGTACTTGTAGTACGGGACCGTGTTCTTAATAAGTGAGTGTTTGTGTGCTAGCTGTTGATGAATGATCGACCTGATTGTGTCGGTGGAGGTAGTCTGTTTGAGAGAGAAGGGGACAGCCTGATATTACATGGTCGATCGTCTCATGCGTAGTGTGGCATTTCCTGCATCTGTCGTCGTGTGTGTTTGCATCGTGTAGAATGTGTTTCTTGTAGTTGCGTGTGGAGATGACTTGGTCCTGTATTGCGATCATGAACCCTTCGGTCTCCCCAAACAGCTCAGCACTCATCAGCCATCTGTTGACGCTTCCATATCGACATGAGGCTGGCTGATTTCGTGGCGATGTCTGCCATGGAGTCCCTTACGAGCCCTTGATTCACGAAGCTTCTGAGTGTGCTTGTCGGGGGTGGAGAGTGTTAGAGAAGGGTTTGCGAGGTCCAGGGGTGTGAGGTGTGAGTCAGCCTTGACAATGGTTGA
Source organism: Thereuonema tuberculata (assembly GCA_023159025.1). Lineage (NCBI taxonomy): Eukaryota > Metazoa > Arthropoda > Chilopoda > Scutigeromorpha > Scutigeridae > Thereuonema > Thereuonema tuberculata. Next base: position 131,066,260 of record JAFIDM010009631.1, on the reverse strand, counting down.
GTGTAGTGCGGAGTGTTGTGCTCTTTGGTGGAACTGTTCTCTAAGTGTGTGTTTTTCGTGTAGGGTGATGAGGTTGATGAGTCCTCGGCCTCCCTCCTTGCTGCGAAGAGTCATCCTTTCCGTAGCGGACTTGGGGTGATGCCGAACGAATATGTTAGTGTGGGTACGGCAAAAGTGTTGATGGCTTTAATTTTATTTCTGGCATTGTATAATTAATTATTATTATTATTAGTAGTAGTAGTAGTAGTAGTAGTAGTATTACAATATATCTACTGCTCATCAGAGATCCGAGTTACATACAAATCCGACCTACAGATGTTCTCAGGAACGTATTTCGTTCGTAACCCGGGGATTGCCTGTACTTCATTACAAGAATGATACAGATGTAGTGTATGTACTTACTGTTCGTTTTCGTTTACGAGAGCCTTCAACGCTTTTGCGCATGCGTCAGGTCTCCTTGGATTTCATGAAAATAGGGTTGAGGAAAAATAAAGAGAGGATATTTACTGTTTATCAGTGTTAGTTTACTAGTAGCTGCTTTCTATTTGCGCTTTTCGGGAAAGAATTATGGAAAGAATAAATATTATTGCAAAAATAACTGGTACTAAAAGAAAAACAGGTCTTATGAAAGTGCCCATCTTAGCGTACCACCCCTTTGCGGAGTAGAATCGTCTGTGTTGTCGTATCTGTCGCTTTTCAAAACGAACAGTAACTGTAATGATATGCTGTACACAGTAGGGATGGGTAGTTCGTGAACGAACTAGTTCATATAAAAGAACTATAGTTCATGAACGACCTAGTTCAAATGAACTAGTCATGAAAAGAACTATAGTTCGCGAACGACCTAGTTCAAATGAACTAGTCATGAAAAGAACTATAGTTCGCGAACGACCTAGTTCAAATGAACTAGTTCGTTCATTTACCACTCCACTGTTGGCTATTGTTGCTGTTGTCGTTTTATATTAAGTATTTGAGAACCTTTTTTTTTTTGGTTGTTAAGGTAAAAAGAACGACTTAGGTAAAAGAACTAGTTCAGTAGTTAGGCAAAGAACGACTTTGCCCATCTCTAGTACACAGTGTACAGGTTGTGTATATTTTACGTGTTGTTGCTAGCCCCGTTGCAGATCAAAATTCAAAGTTTGAATGTGCATTGTTATCGCACTATTACATAAATCGAAATATCAGAAAGCAAGGAACATCTGTATTAGGAGATTTCTGTAAAATGTAATGTACATTGTCATTTGTACGAATTTTACATTTCTTCATTTTTATATTCAGTTTCTACTTACGTAGAAGTTCTTCTAAATTATTTATATTAAAATAATTGGTACTTCCAAGAAGTAAATAAAAATACTAAGAATATCATATAAATAAATTATGTGTAAAATCTCAGTTCAGTCTCAAGTGAATTAACTATATTCATTGAAATTCAAAACATAGACATTTATTAGTTGCTCAAAAAAAAAATGCCCTGGGTAATAGAGCAATTTATATACAGTACACAGGTTTCAAAATATATATACAGAGTGTCTCAAGAAAAGTCACTTGGGAGGTCACTGTATCGGTCATTCTAAGTAAAGAAGGTTTATACGAACATATGTTCAATTCCAACGATTTCCTAGGTAGATTTATTTGAATGTACAGTTGCAAAGTTGTTGATAAGAATTACTTATTGTTTCTAATATTTATTGTTCAAGTGACATATTTTTTTACAGTTTATAAATTTTCAAAATTTCTACCGACAACATCAATGCACTTTGCAACTTGTGTGTATATACAAAAAGCTGTATATGTGTTCTATTTGCACATGTTCATATAAACTTTTTTTCTTAGGACGGTCGCTATCATGACCTTTCCTCCTGGGACACCCTCTGTAGATATAATTAGGTCAGCTTTTCCTTGTGGTTATCAGAAATTCAAAAGAAGATGTGTAAGGTTGCGCCACGATGCATCAATGTTTTCCTCCTCAACCTTACAATGTTTTCTTGTTTTGTATTTTTAAACCTGGGGAATAAGTGTAGAGATAGTGAATTTCTCTATTCATTAAAAAAGAGGGAAAAAAAAAAAGAACTTTCCGAAGCTTCTGACATCGGAAAATATTCTTCATCGGTAAACAAAGCAAATGAGCTACGAGTGTTTCTGTAAAATTCGTAGTAGTTCATTGAAACACTTAAAAAAAAGACTAGGAAGTTTGAATGACTATTTATTCAGTTATTTTTACACCAGCATCGTAGGATACTGTAGGATATTATAGTTGAAAAATTTAGAATAAAAGTTTTAAAATGCATACAACCATGTCTTATTTTTTTAATCTATTTTGTTTTCTTTTTTAATAGCAAGCAAGAGATTCTACAAAAAGCAATATTATTTTTAACTTAACAGTCAAATTACAAAATTTATTTTCACTTTTCTTGAAACTCTGTAAGTTGCGATTATTCTTTTGAAATTGTTCCTGAATTTTCACATCAGCAAAACTGTAACCAAAAAGAAGTAAAGTGATATTTAGTCTCATGGAAACTTAATGGCTGACTATAAATTTCAATAGACTCATATTTCGCAATTGTATAAAATATATTTTGGTATTTACTGTCGTTTCATTCGAAATTTGATATTAAGATATTCGAAACAAAGGTTACTTCTCAAACACATGGTTATGTTTCGATTGTTTTTGTATTCTTTTTCTTCTAAACCACGTGATATTTCATTAGGTTTTTCCACTTACTTCAATAGCACAATTTCGCTTAATTAATTGAATTAATTAATTGAATTTGTTTGTTTATTAATTTACAAATAGCGCGAATAGTCTGAAAGAGAGAAAATTGTATTGAAATTATCATTTCAGCGATTCGCTTCTGCCTCATAGTAAAAGAAATTAAAAAAAAAAAAGAGAAAAAAAAAAACTCCAAATAATTGAGTAGTTGTCTTAATTCTATTATCCCCACTCTTTTATTTCAACCACCGGATTCCATTGCTGAAGCTTTTGTGATGATAGGTGCAACCCATTTCAAACATCATCTATGACTACCGTGCAACTGCTGTGAATTTGATTGGATGTGTTGTTATTGCAATGAGAAGACCGGAAATTAGTCCTTTTGCCATTCAAAATTACATATTTATTACAATTTCATTATAATTTTCGAATGGCAAAGCTTCTGATTTCCGGACTTCCAAGTTTATCGTTACAGTGACCTCAATTTGGTGAAGGACAAGACAGAATTTTGTATTCATTATAATATTAATTTAACTTGTATTACCTATATATTTAAACTACTTCTAATCTTAAAACTTCTAATCTCAAAACTTCTAATCTTATTCTTCAGTTTTCTGTTCTTTATTCACTAAAATCACCTGATAAGTTTTATATATTATGGTAATTTATATAATTAATTCTGATTAAAAGATTAAACTTCACTCTTTTACTACATTTTAAAATCATGCAATCCATCATTCGGAAATTTACTTAAATTAAATTCATCTCTTATGAATCATTCAGAA
>JAFIDM010009631.1:131015408-131054494 GCA_023159025.1 Thereuonema tuberculata | reverse complement strand
TGTATTTAAGATGCAATAATTTTTTTATACGATGACTCCTAATATCTCTGTATATATATATATATATATATACAAATATATTAGTGTTAATTAATAATTTTTTAAAATGTTTATAATGATATTTTTATAAATATCCATATGTGTGAGTGTATGTGTTTGCTTATGTGAGTATGATAATATACATGTATAGACAATGTATAGGAGCACCTAAATTTTCTTTGCCTAGATGCATCAGATATTCTTGCACCAAGCCCTGCTCTTAACTAAACTTATAAACTGAAGATATAACCCATAAATCTTTATCTTATTAAGTTTTTATAATTTAAGTTAAATTAAGTGTAAGTTTATATAAGTTTTTATCTTTATTGTTTTAGGCTTCTGATACTTATATCAGAAGCCTTCTAATCCCACTTTGTCCTTCTGTCAATGTGGACAAGTATCATTAAAATATCATTAAATTATCATTAGCAACAATCGCAACAATTGCGTCTTTTGCATGCACAACAATCACATTTATAATACAGCTCTAAAACAATCACAATAATCGTAACAGTTGCGCCTTTTGCATTTGCATCAATCACATTTATAATAATAAGGAAATTAAAGTAATATCAATTATATTGTCTTATACATATCAGATGCCGTTGCGAGGCATTGTGATTGGTTTACTAATCGCTGTCACTGTCTTGTTTTATATTAGTTCTAGGTGTCTGTCTATCATTTCAGCAAAAATGTCGATTACACTCTCTTTGAATTCTGAAGTTTTATACCATAATAATTGAAAGAAACCCATTAATAATAAATATTGAACTTTATAGGATAATTGGGTTAATAAAAATTATTTAATATAAGATACAACATGTTTGAAAATGTCCGTAAAGCCCAGCACAGAATAAACAAAAACACAATTGCCTTTTCTGATTCATTTTACGGGGAGGATTAGGGAACAACTGTTTCACCCTTCTATGGGATCATCAGCCCTAACCCGCCTCCCTCGATAAAATGAATCAGAAAGGCGCAACCTATGGTAAAGTCAATAGCCAACCTGGCTGTGACCTCCCAAAGGCGAAAAGGCAATAAACAAAATTTCCGAAAAGCCGAGAGGCAGTATCACAAATATTCCCTACGACTAGTAGGCGAATAGAAATAAATAACAGCATGTTTCGCAGCAACTTTTGCTACATTTTCAAGTGAAATAGAACTGAATAACATTAAAACAATATATGAACATACTACGTACTAAATTTCAAAAATAATTAACAACAATTCTTAAGAAACAATATAATGAAGATAAAACTGTAAATTGAATGTTAACAAAAAGCTTTCATGAACTTAAATTAAAAGATAACAAAAAGCTTTAATGAGCATACAGGAAACCGATAAAGACATCTTAACATAATGAAAAAGTTAACAATGAAATAAATAGATAACAGCAGAAATTTAAAATTTTCTGTTCGTTAATTCAATGGATAGTTTTTTAATGTAAAAGGCCTCTTGTAATTTCAGATAATTATTATCAATATCTAAAATTTTGATGTTAAAATACGATTTGAAAATTGTTTAAATATTCAGTAACAGCAGATTTAAAATTTGTGGAATTTTAAGTTGTGGAGAAATTGGTTTTTTTCCGCATTGGTGTTGTCTAATTCTTTTATGTAAATTTTGCTTAGTAATTTTTACTTAGAGAAAAAGCTCCTTTGGAAACTTATCGCAAAAGTTCCAGGTGGGATAGTCTGTTGTTTGTCATAGAGTTCCTGTATGTTTTGACTCTTTAAGAATTGTACGCTCACTAAAGGCTGATGTATTATATCTGTTCAATAACAAATTTAATAATTTTGTTGTCTTACATACAGTCTAAAGTTTATTATTTAAAATGTATCCAAGTAGCTGTGAGGGTCCGATGTATTTGTTGCCATCAGAGTAAATGTTAAGTAATTCATTCTTAAGCTGATCAACAGTGAATAGAGAATAAATTAACTAAAACATTAAAATTTTGCTGGGAAGAAGTTTGTTTATATTGCTGAAATCTGATCTCATTGAGAAGTTTATAAATGAAAGACTTTTATAATTTTCAAATCAGTTTTCCATTTGAACCATAATTGAGTCCAGACTTTCAAGTCTGAGAATCAGTAAATCATTTCTTTTTCAATGTCTGCAACTACATTATGACATCTGAGTATCATAATATATTCCATTTCTATTTTAGTCTCATTTATGTAGAGATTTATATCTGAATCATTTTTTGCCTACAGAATTCTAAACAAATGATCTAAATAAATACAAATTCTGCTATAAAGACAAAGCAAGAACAAAAACTGATGATTTTTCAAAATGACGTTTAAGCAAATTGCTGATTAAATGGATTCAAGATCCCCATCACTTGAATTTAAAATATATAACATTGCGTTCTTTAGTTCGTTGTGTGTTTTTAACAGCCACAACAGCTCGAGAACGGTAGTTCCACCTTGTAGGAGAAGGGTGTGGCAGATGACAACCGTGTTCTTTCAGAAGCTCTTGATTGTCATATTGATAGCCAAAGAACAAATAAAAAGCTGTAAAATTATAAATGAAAAGTTTCACTTCTTCTATCTTGATGCATGTAGCAGATCTAAATTAAGCTGATTTGTGTAACAATGGACAAAAATAGCAAGGGGATATGATTTCCTAACAAGTGCTTGTATTTCCCCGCTGTGGCCCAACATAACAGTAGCTACTCATAAGTTTGATACACAAGCTTAGAGTAATATTCAAATTTTTTAGCATGGTCATTATTATGTTTGATAAACTGTTTGCCGATTTATTAGCTGAAACATCATAAAAACTAAGAAATCATTCTGCAGTTTTCCTGTGAAGGCAGTATCTAATTGAAGATACCGGTGCAAAAAGGCGGCAGCTCCATATATTGACAATTTTTTGTTTTTAATCGCTACAAGTTTATAGAAAGGCGCTCCATCGATTGGTGCAAAAACGAGGCAGCTCCATTAACTCATAAGGGAAATACAATGGATATATGTCTCCTGATTGGATTCGTTGCAAAAAGGGGACAGTTTTTTGCTTCTCCTGAAAAATTTGCTGAAATGGAGCTGCCTCCTTTTTGCACCAGTGTCTTCAATTACAATTAAATCACTCAGCTGTGACTTCATTGAGAGATCTGTTGTCTCATTAGCTTGAATAAATATTGAACTCAGCTTTAGCAATTTCTTACTGAATGCATTCTTGAATGGCTACAGTTACAGCCTTTTATTAAAACATTTTGGCTATTGCTTAGAAGTCTCTTTAAAAACTTTTTCTGATTCCAAGTGATCTTTCATAAAGGATTCATTGACAGCTAGCAAATCCAATGTTGCTAAATAATTCCTTTCTTAAAAGACTCTTGACTTTCTCTGTGGCCTCTAAATGAGAGTTCTTGAATGCATAGGTGGCATGCCACAGCAGTTAATCTATTTACAATTTTCCTGTTATTCTCCATCATTTCATTGTGCCTAAGTGCTTGAATTCGAGATCCATCTGAAAGAGCAAAATTGATGTGACAGCGGCCCAACATAAGAAAATTCTCTGCACACTTTCTGTGAGTTTTGAATGCTGCATGTTTCTTAGCTTTATTTTCGAGGTTCTTGACAGTGTGTATATCCATTTTAATCCACAATCCATCTACACCAAACATTAGACATCAATAACCCAAAAGTTTCTCATCTTTACTACATAACCATTCATACTTTTTATACCATGACTGCAGAAATTTTCATGAATATTTTCCATCTTTTTGACAAAAAAAGTTTGGTTTCTGATTTTAATATCAACTTTTACTCAAATGATAAAGATGAAACATTTTTACTTCATAAATAAGAGACTGACTCATTTAGGGCTGTTAAAATTGAGGCCATAATTAAAAACAAATAATTATTCACTTAATTAATTAACACTAGCATTGTGCACTGACTCAAAGTTCAGAAAAAAATGAAGGAAAACAATCAAGCTGGAAATTTTCTGTTGGGGGGGAGAAAAGCCAATCCAAATAGTTTTTTACAAACATTTGACAGCAAAAGATAAATTCTTTTCTATCTTTTTGGCAGGCCTGTAGTAACCACTGAGAAGTTGGGAGGGTAGGAGGGGGTAATTTTTATTGTCCACAGCAAGCAGACAGCATAGAGAAAAGATAGTTTTAAATCCGTCTTTATGGTGACAATAGCTACAGGAGAGCGAGAAGATGAAGTGGGCTGAAAGAGGGTAGTGGTTGTTACCTTTAGCAAGATGACGGGCATAAATGAAAAAAGTTTCAGATCGGTCTTGTGGCATTCACTGGAGAGTGAAGGAGTGGAACTTTTTTTTGGTAGCTCACAGCAAGAGGAAAACCTTTTGTCTTTAAGTCAAGGAATGCAGCTATTAACATCTTTCTAAATTCGTGAAATGAAGTTAAAATTATTGAAAGCTTTTGGAATTCATTTTATTGTCTGGCAGACTATTATGAAGACTAATTAAAAAATAAATAAATACCTGTAATACTGTACAGACTGCAAAGCAAGGTAATGTATATTGATGTGTAGTCGAAATGACAGAGACTAATGCCGTGGTTTAGTCTAAAGCATACACACAGTTTATTTACAATTATGTACAGGTTTATATACAAATGGGATCGGATTTCAAGAATCTCTCTAGAGCTCTCTGTTTGGTCTGCCACTCGGAGAGCACTAGCTGCGATGCTGTCTCTTCGGTCCGCCATTTGGTGTGAGGACAAGACACGTCGCTGATTGGTCCACTGATTCGGCCAATCACAGGACATTAACTGGCCACTCGAGAGGACTTCTCAGCTTTGTATCAATATTATAAATTTTTAAAATTTTATTTTACTAATTATTTATTTTATATTTGAATTCTCAGTAGAAATCTTTGTTTTTAAGTCTTAAAAACCTACGCTCATAGCAAGCCCTCTACTTCATGGATGATATCAAATATTTATTTTACCAAGTGTAAGGTGGCAATCTTAGGCATGGATAAGTTAGTTTCCTTTTCAAATTTAAGAATTTCATGAATATATGAGGTTTGTAAACTTTAAGCTTTGCTTTGTGCTACTTAGACATTAACAGTGAATATTAAGTGGAGATTGCCTCTGAAGATAATTCAACTAATATTTTTGTATTATTGTATTTGATGATTTTAATAACTAGATATGGAGATGCTAGTTAAGGTTTAAAATTAACCAAGAATAGTTATTAAAACTATTATTTTAGAAGTAACCATGCATCTTACAACGTATAAAGTAAATTTGGAAAATGTTTAAATATTTTGGATGGTTCAAATTTGCATTGTCATACAATAAGTTTTTTTTTTTTTTTATTATTATTCTTTCATTTAATGTTTTCAAACATTTTTTAAGTTTGTACTTTTTATTCCTGTTCTATTACTTTCATTGTCATACAATCTGTATCGGCATTGTTCTTTATTTAATATTGTATTACATAGTTTTTTTTTATTATTTTGGTAGAATCCTGAAACTGCTAAATGGCAGGTCATCCACCAAAACCAGGGGCTCCCCCTCTTGATGCTCCTCCACCATATCCAGGTCCACCCCCAGGATATGATCCCACACAACCCATGCCTCCTCCTTCAGCATATCCAGTACCTGGTCCACCAATGGGTAAGCTCGCAATTTTGAAATATTATATTATTTCTTTTGCAAAATTTTCTGAATAATTACAATAATTTTATTTTGAAATTTATTGAAAGTGAAGTTAAAATTTTTCTTTTAAAATTTCTGAAATAAGTTTCTCAACAATTGAATATAACCTATAGTCTAAAATTCCTTTGGAAAAAGACTGAATACAACAGAAAGGGTCCCTTTAATGAAAGAAAGAAATTACAATTGAAAGGGATAGCAGAAATCCTCATCTCCAATATCTTCTGTCCACACCACTGCATCAGAAGATGAACAAGAGGCCTGCTTTGACCACTTACACATCTTTTTGAAATCATTATAGTAAAACTGCTTTATATTAACATTGTAAAAATGATGTCGTCACATTGTCAATTGAAATATTTTGAAGTTACCTTGGGTTTGCTGTTACCTGGGATATGCAAAGGTGCCCATATGAGCAGTATCAGTTGCCACCATGCAACCTGTGTTAAATTTTTCTATATTGCTAGATGAAGTCTTCTGAGTCTTTTGTTGCTGTACCTTGCACAAAATGATAGTCTTTACAATTATTGTGATACATCATGCCTCGTCCAGGATGACTGCCCAGTGCTGTTTGTCTTCTACTAGGTAATTCTCATAGAACTTATCAACAGTTAGTGAAATATTCCTTCATGTGTCAATGGTATTAGTTTAAGTGACATTTCACAAGTCTGAGAATGATGTATATGATCCTGTTCAGTCACCAGAGATGTTTGCCTTTATCATCTTTTGTTTTGATGTGGGTGGGTTCTCCCTTAGGGCCGTCATCACTTTCACCTTATGAACAGCTACTGGAGAAAGGGCAGGCTGTGATTGTCTGCAAGTTGAATTCAATTGTGAATCTTTCTCATTTGGTGGCAGGTTTTTGCACTAATTTACGATATTTGATATTGTCTTTTTGCTGATCTTCAATCCATGCATTGAGCAATGTTTTTGAATGATTGAATATAGCTCATGTAGCATTTGAAAACTGCTGAGATAACGTTCACACAGTGACTTCATTTTTGTTGCATTAATGCTTCACATTTACTTTGCAGTAACTGCATTCTATTGCTAATATATTGTAGAACTCATTTTATATCACTTGGTGGATGTACTATGAGTCAGTCATTCAGTTTTTACTAAAATGATTTGCCTTATATTTGCTGTTTTCTGAAAATAAATATACATATACTTAATTTTCTCTTTTCAAATTCTCTTTTCTCTTTTCAAATTCTACGTTTTAGACTACTTTGGTATGTAAAAATATATATCATTCACAACTGTATCAAAAACTTCTTTCTTTTTTGATTTTTGGATCAAACATGCATACTATATAATTTAGTTTTGGAATATTACGTATAAGTTTGTGAATTGCTAAATGGAGTTTCTTTTCTAGCATTGGCAATGTTTACTGCTTTTAATCTAACTGCATTTCCTATCACTACCTTTAACCTTTTTTGTGTTCTTCATTTCCCTTCTAATCAAACTATTTTATGCAGCTCATGAACAGTGGGTACCAGGATGTCCAGGTGGCTTTCCTCCTGGCAGTTACCCACACCCAGGTCAGCCTTATCCTGTCACAGGCGGCCATCCATCACTACCAGGTAATTGGGACATATTTCACCCTCTCCTAACATATCCGGATACTGTGATTCCCCTTTGGGATTTTGTGTTTTGTTAGCATTAATTTTGTGGCATTCTCAATTTAAGCAATTTTAAAGTATCTTTTTTTATGAGAACATCATAATTTTTTTTTCTTGATTTATGAATGTCTAATAACAGTGAAATGTGCTTCTGTTCAAATACTATTTCAAGAATATCTAAACTAATAAATTCTGAATGAACTTAAGAAAAACATTTTTGTATAAATAATGTATGATAATAAAAAACTTAAATGTTCAGTTTATTTTTCAGATATTATAAAATGATAGACAACTGTATTTACATTGCCAATTTCAGACAGTCTCCTTCTAACAATTATCCTTTTTAAAAGAAATGTGTTTACCATATATATTAAAATCATGTGTACACAGGATTGAGTATTGCTCATGTCTTTAATAAATTGAATATTTATATTCTAATATATATATTATGGCTGACTCCATTGCCTGCCTTTGAGATCATTTATTCTGGGCATGCACACACACACACACACACACACACAAATTAAACTACTCTCACCCTGTTTGTAAATATTCAGTTATCCAAATCATCCTTGGTCCCAGTTAATCAAAACAATGAATTGCACTATACTGCTAATTAGGAAGCATGACAGTGCTGCAATTGTGAGTCTTTAGACAATTGTCTTTTTTTAGACAATTTTCAGTAGTAATGTCTTTCACTCACCAAAGAATATCTACTGCTGAAATCAGGAAGAAATTTTTTTTACTGTTAATCAACTTCAAAATTCAAAACAAGTATTAAGCAAACTTAGTTCATAAAATAAATTATATATAAAAAACATTTTTTAAAAAAAAAAGGCTTTTATTTAAAATGCACTAAAAAGGAAGAAATAATTTGTCTCCACAATCACAAGATTGTACAATTTAATATCACTAAAATAAAAGTGTAGAGTGCCCCTAATAATGCAATACATGACTGAAAATTAACTACTACATATTATACAATTCCTCTCAATATAGAGGTACTTTACATCAGCATGAAGTTTGAAACTTATCATATGGAAATAAATTTAATATGGAAATATCTCATTTTAGGTTTAGATGGCATAATTGTAAATCAACTACTGTAGTATTAAGTGCCCCATGCTTTTATTTTAGTGATATTAAATCGTACAATCTTGTGATTGTGGAGTCAAAATTATTTCTATCTTTTTAGTGAAATTTAAATAAAAGCCTTTTTTTTTAAAAAAAATCTGTTTTTTATATATAATCTATTTTCTACGTTTTAGTCTCTATTTTGTAATCGAAGAAGAAATTCATATGACTAAAAATATCTCTCTCATTTTCAAAACAGACACTTATTCACTTATTGAACTATATTTTCTCTTAATTTTCAAATTTGCATACAAATATCTTCTCTATCATTCCAATTTTGGAATATGTACTGCTGAAGCAACACATTATTAACACCAAATCTCTTGTTTATGTATGTAAGTGAAGACACCGATGACCAACTGCTATCTCTTCACGATAATTTGAATGCCATAACTACATCTTACATACAAATTCATACTTAAGAATATAATTAAATGTATTATTGCTTGGGAAATTCAAAGGCCCTACATGATTCATCCACAACTGTGTGGGGTTTTATTCAAAAACGGAAAACTAAAAATCAAATCTTAGAAAGTTTTGCAGGAAAACAAGTAGCTTATCTGAAGCTTTTAAATAATTAATTCCCATATAACGAAACAATATATCTGTAATATTTTTGGATGACAATGCACTTGGATGCAAAATGAGTGTGTGTGTCAATTTGCAGCTCTGCATCTCATTGCAGTGTGGGTGAAATATTCATTACAGACTTTTGACCACAATAATCCCAAGAGAGAGCACGTTAAATAAAAGCCTTTAATAACTTACTTTAAATTAATAAAGTAAGTTACTTGATCCAGATGTAGTAATTTTATTCAGACTTCCATACTAAAACATCTGATCATGAAGTTGTATTTGCCAAAATACAACTCTGGAATTGTTTCCTAAAATTTTCCAAATACACTTAATTCCAACACTTAAATTCAAGCTTTTTCCATAAAATGGTTTGAATTGCATTTTGAGATATGAACTTCATGTGACTTGCATTCATTGGTTAAAGGTATTGAATGATGCACTGTTCATGGAATGTTCTTAACAGTACAAATATCCATTAAGTTTTGGTGATTTATGTTAATGGTTTTTGCAACAACTGGAAGTGCCTGAGAATTAACAGGTTTTTATACTACGTATTTATTTACTTTTGTTAACCATTAACAATATTATGTATAGAAACAGTTGTCACACTATTGTTTTCAACTTCATTACTGAATATTGACATAGAATTACAAATACTGCAGTTTAAACATTCGGGATACTGTAAATTTGGTAGTAAATGAAATGAAATAAATTAAACCTTTAAAGAATTTCATTTCTTGCATCTAAGAATTGAATCTCAAGCAGTAAACTGGTAGAACTTCATAAGTCTGATCACAACAATCAAAATATAACAAATACAATATAATATTAAAATTTTCTTATTTACAACTATGATTGTCAGATGTATGAAAAGAAATTATTTCAGGGGTGTTTATTAGAAAAAATTACTGTTCTTTCAAAGAGAATCTGCATATTTAGTAGAAGTATTAAAAACTAATACACTCATTGTCAAAAAAATTAGTATATCTGGAACAATGAAACTCGAATGGTCCTGGAACAATGAAACTCTGTGTACAGCACCATCACAGGTTGTGCCACTGACTGCAGCTGGGCTGCAATTGCCCACTAAGAACTGTCACCAAGGGTGTGAACAGCCATCATATGACTGCTGTGTGCTTTTTAATCAGTGAGATTATGGACTGCAGGTCTCTTGAGTCACCAATATTCGATGCAGTTTTGAACAACTGACAGATTATGAAAGAGGTCATATCTTTTAACTGCGTGAGGCAAGCTGTTCATTCCATTGAATTGGCTGCCATCTGGACCAAATCCTAACAGTACTGTGCAATGGTGTTGGAAGCAGTGGAGACGTAAGGGACCACAGACAGATACAGTGAAGGCAGTCGGAGATCTAGGCAGACTATCAGAAGAGAGGTTTGTGTCGTAGTCCGTCGGAGTATCCCTGTCCACCATCCAGACATGTAGTGGCATCACTAGAAACAGTGTGTCTACCTGCACTATTGCATGGTGACTTGCAGAACGAGAGACTATTCTCACTGCCTCTTATGCTGTTTACCATTAACATCGGTGGCTTCGTTTGCATTGGTATAGTGAATGAGTAGCAAGGACGGTTGTGGACTGGCAACAAATCATGTTTAGTGATGAATAGTGATATTTTGTATGGACACGGATAACCTCTTACTGGGCAACACACAAATCTGGACTACACTGTCGAGCAAAACACTGCCAGAACTGGTGGCGTCATGTTATAGGGAACTGTCTTCTACGATTCTGGGTCTTCACTTGCAGTGATCAAGGGTACATTTATGGCACAGCAGCACATTCAGAAGATTCTGTAGTCCCATGTGCCTCCCTTCATGCTACAGAGGTTCATTTTTTAGCAAGAGAATGGCTGCTCACATACAGCAAGGGCTTCCCTGGACTGCTCTGTACTGTCTACATCCTTCCTTGGCCTGCCAGGTCTCCAGATTTGTTGTCCATTGAACATGTATGTGGAATCAGCTAGAATGGCAGTTTCAGCCATCAATGAGTACGAATGATCTGGAGTGGTAGTTGCAACAGCTAAGGGAGGATTTTCTGCTGGATACTATTAGACGTCCCTATAATTCCATACCAAGTCATATCGCTGCATGTATCCACTCTAGGTGGAGTATGACATAGTACTAAAGGGATTATTGACCTGTAATGTTTTGCTCAAATAAACGACCATTTGCTATGATATTGTAATCAGTTATTTCCATCATCATTCTTGTTGCCTATGCCAAGTGTCATTCCATTTCGACTACTTCTTCTGAGTGTGCTAATTATTTTAGTAGTGAGTGTATGAGTTTAATTTATTATCTGTACAGTAAGTTAAATTATTTTTAAAAATTGCTTAAATGAAAATGAATGTTAAATTATTGCAAATTATTTTTTGCTGTTGCGAAGATTAAAAAAAAAAATCAGATTTTTAGTATTTGTATAAATTTTTTAATTTGGCATGTTTGGGTTTTTATTTCTTTCACATTATCAGAAAACATTCCATCAATCATATGTTTTAAATTTGTCCCTTTCATATCCCCAGCACAATTGGTGGTAGTGTAGCATAGCACAGGAATTTTGGCCTATGTAGTGATATTTATTTATTTATTTATTTTTATAGTGTAATTTGGATAAATGACTGCAAGAAAATGATACACTAACCATATATTTTTTTTCTTCGTTTTTATGTAATATTTTTTTCTTTTCTTTATTTTATTCCAAATTTTATTGGTTTTTTGGAGTCTCCTACTAATTGCCACAACTATTTAGTCATAAAAACGTTAAACGAATTTGCAGTTTTGATTTTTTTCAGAACATCTGTTATATAGGTACATATAAACTGTGAACTCTTAAAATTAATATTTGAAAAAAAAATTCTAAAAGTTTGATTTTTTTTTTCTTTTCTTTTCTGGTAACAAATAGAGTTCTTCAATAATTTTAAGAATAATGTAAAATAGGAAAACTTTTTTTTTTTTCAAAAAATTCTCAAAAACTAAAAACATACAAATACTTGTTATTTTTAAATATTTGTTGTTTTTAAAAAGCACCTCAGTACATTTTTTTAAATTAAATTTTTTAAAATATTTAAATTTCAATAGATAAATAAAAACTTCTAAGGAATCTTTAAATCTTTCATTTCCCCTATTTAATTTGTATTATAAAATTGTGTACACAGAAATTTAGGTAATGAAATTCTATCCTAATTGCATTAACTTATGCAGTAAATTAACGATTGGTGCAGATTGAAAAGATAAAGCTGTGGATTAGCACAGATAAACTTGCTCAAAATTTCTTTTTAAAAGATTATTTAGTTTTGAAGTATATCATGTATAATTGAAATGCTGAATTAACTCTTAATTTGAGACTGGATTTTTGTAATAAAGGAGAATCCTCTTTTTAGGTAAAAAGATGAATAGTGTAAGTATTTATAAGTAATGATAAATAGCTGTGTAACTCTTATAGAAGCGTAAATACCTTCATTGAGATTTCTGGGTTTAGTTTGTTTATTTTTTTTCTCTCCTTTTTTTTTTTTTAACTATTACTATATTTTTTTAAAAAGTATTAATCCTTTAATCCTATATGTTTCAGTATTTTTATTTAACTTTTTAAACAATCAAAAAGTAGTTTTCAACTAGCCAGTGTTTTGCCAGGGTGTTTTTCCCTATTTACATTATCTGTTACAGCTTCACAGCTTCTCTACGAACATATTTCCTTTTGAGTCTGCTGCCATTTGATCCTGAACAACTATCTTGTCATTAACTAGTTTCACATAAAGGCTGTTCAGTTGTGCATACATTTAGAATTACAGCTACCATAATCCTTTGTTTTTGTACTTCCTATTCACAGTTCACAATTGCTGCTAGTTCTACATGATAAATGTGAATTATTTGAAACTACATCAGTCCTTTTTATTCCCAAAATTTCCATTTAATTTGTTTTCTCACTTATCATTATCATCTTAATATTTAACCCAGCAACTCCAATCCTTTTCAAGGCTTGTTAATCTTCTCAGTACTCGCTAAATAATGATTTACAGCTAGCTGATTGTCATGATCAATAGTTTGATCATGACAAAAGATATTTTTATTTGTGTTACTATACGTAATTGCCATGTCTAATTTCAAAAATGATTTCCTCAAGTTGTTTTAACACAAGGGGATATTAAATCACATTAAATCTTGAATAGCGATCTATCTTCAACAGTTAGCCATTTAGAGCTTTTTGTGATCAGATGTGCTTGGCACTGTTTCAGCAGGCATTGGCACCATATAACAGATTATTATTTTAATGCAATCCATCACTCAGTAACACTTAGCATTATAATCCCTATACTTTTGAGATGACATGTTTGCATATAAAGCTGTGTTTCCCTCCTCTGCTGATTCATTCAATCTTCCTCCAAGTCAGGCATATCAGCTGTAAAATACTAGTCAAGTACTGATTTGTTCTGTCTTTGACATGTTCAAGAATATTGTACTTTGGAGTCTTACATCTCTGCACGAAATTATTAATCTATTTTTTACTACAATGCTTTATTATTTTTGTTACTTTGGAGTACTGTTTTGGCTTCATATTTATATATAAATTTTATTGGTTCTTTTTCTGATTGATGCAGTGTTTGTTTTCAAGCTTCTGTCATGTGTAAATATATATTTTTTTAAAGAAATCACAGTTGCAACCAGGATATGCAAACTATGCATGTACCAGGTATATACCAGCACAAAGGAAAGGAGAAATAATGCCCTGGGACATGAAATAGAATAAGACATTTTCACATTTGCTTAAGATGAGTTAAAGTGGAGTGAAGGGTGTGAGTCTAGCTCAATTTTGTCTTTTGAATTTCTACCAGGTTGCAATGAGGTTTCAGTGGAAGAGAGATTGTGGTGGCAATTTTTTTTAATGCTGGAGATCTTGGAGGCATTTGTTTCAGTTCATCTGATTGAACAGGCAGTAAAGAACAATATCAGTACTTTATAATGATCTTTGCTAAACTTTATGCAGCAGTATATTGATGGTAAAAGTTTTTGGTAAAAGTTTCTGATAAAATCTTGGTTTTGCTCTTTCTATGCTTCTTACCATCCTTGGAGTTATTGGATGTGATAACTGGAAAAGATTTGCTTTTTTAATTCTTGCAACTATCCCTTAATTTTCTGTGATATCCTACTATTTCTGTATTGATCTTTTCCGTGATTTCCTACCATTATAAGAAAAATAATCAATATTTCAGTAGGTCAGTAACTAACATCTTCAGTAAGCAGTAAATAGCTATACTGGGATGTCACTTTAGAAAATAAGGCCTCATTTACTAAAATTAATGTTAGAATGTTTAACAGTCAAAAATCCTCTTTGGAAGAAGCAGTTGTTGATTTGCCACATTTTCATAACTTTGTGAGAGTTGTTGTAAAATAAAATTTGAAGTAATTGTTTTCCTATCTATTTCAATATCCCCTTGTTATTATTCTATAGCAATTATTCAATTTTTAATAACATGAGAACTTGAATTACATTTCAGTAATTATGTTTTTATTGATTTGTCTAGGAGCAACAACAGTAGTAATGACACAGCCTGTTACTGTAGTAACAATGCCATCTCTAGGACCTTACCCTGTACAAATGACTTGTCCTCATTGTGAAGCTCAAATAATGACAGCAACTAATACTAGGGCTGGACTTTTGACTTTCTTACTCTGTGGTGTTCTAATATTTTTTGGGTAAGTTTAAAGCATTGTTTTACAGAGCCATAGTGATTCATTGATTTTCTGTCATTTGTTGTATTTTATTCATTTAAGTTCAAATACATTCTTTAAACATGAAACTAGTAGAACATATCTTTAAGTATTTCTAAAGTGTTAGAATTGCAGAT
This sequence comes from Thereuonema tuberculata, assembly GCA_023159025.1. Lineage (NCBI taxonomy): Eukaryota > Metazoa > Arthropoda > Chilopoda > Scutigeromorpha > Scutigeridae > Thereuonema > Thereuonema tuberculata. The sequence continues at coordinate 131,039,622 of JAFIDM010009631.1, read as the reverse complement.
GAATTTTCATTCTGAATTTCAGAAGAATGCAGATTACACATTAGTAGGTTCTGGGCTGTGCACCTCTGGCAAGAGATATGGCTTTTCTCAGCCTCTTTATCCTCAGACTCACCCAGCCTCTGTAAATTTCTGCCTGCTTTTTTTTTTTTCATTCTTTTTTTTTTTTTGTTGCCAGATTTATAGTACATAAACATCTGTCTGATCCCATCTTTTGTCTTGTTAGATTTGCTAATCCCATTAGAAGCTTCAATTTTGTATACTGTTTATCCTGGTCTGAAGATGCAAGCATGATGCTAGCCTAAGATTGGATTCGTAGGGGTTATGTCAAAATTAAAAAATGTTCATGAATACAGTCGGACCTCGATATAAGGTCACCCCGCATACAAGGTCACTATTCTAAAGTCCTAGCTCATTGAATAGGAATTCTATGATATGCATTATCGGATATATGGTCAGGTCTTAAATACCGTAATCGCATATAAGGTCACTGTTGTCTGTGATTTCAGAAATTTTTACGTGTCTGTGTAAGATGCAATTTATTATATTCATAAAAGTTGGAGCTTGGTATCAAACACATGTATTTCAAATTGCTTTCGACATGCTGGTTTTCAATTTTCTACAAATAGTGTGGCTGAAATAACAGATGAAGACGATATTCCTTTAGCTGTGTTAATACAAGATCTCAGAAATCGCAGCTATGCTATAGAAGTGAATACGTGAGAATTGATGATGAAATTGCTACCATTTCTCAAGCTTCGATTTCCGAAATTGTTTTTTAGATTCCAATGCAGTAGAAAGTGAGGATAACGACAGTGATACTGAAAATGCAGCGGTGACACAAGCAGAAGCAATCAGAGCATTAAATGTCGTAAGACATTTTTTTATGAGCCATGAGGTAGCTGAAGAACATTTTCAAAAACTACAAAACTTAGAAAACATTGTACAAAAGATGAAACCAAAATCGCGACAGTCCTGTATTATGGATTATTTTAAGTAAGGTCAGTTGTACATCAGTACTTTGCTTGATCATACTAGTACTATTTGTATACAATTTACAATTTTAGTATACAATTTTATTCTGAATTAAAAATTTTTAAAAATAACTAGTCGGCTACCCGTCGCTTCGCTCCGGAAGCCTCCCTTATGTAACGGAAAACAATTTTTTATTTATTAAAAAAAAAACACACACACACAAATTACATCAAGGAAACTAAAACTAAAATTTTTTAAAAGCTTTTTTTTAATTTAATTTTTGAGGTCTATATTCTCTCAATCTACGACTGCTTTTAGAAACACCTTGAAAATCATATATCTATGATATATTTTTATTTTTTACAGAGATTAGAATGTAGGCCTAGTGGTCTAATGGCTAAGACGTCTAACTTCTGAGCAGTATTCTACCTAATAGAAATAGTGCATCTTTCTTTCTTGACTATCTTTTTTTTTATTCCTATTGATACTTTTCAGTGGTTTTCGAGTTAGAAATAGTGATGGTTTTTGAGTTACAAATAGTGATTTTTCAGTATTCTACCTAATGAAATACTGCTTCTTATTTCTTGACTCTTTTTTTTTTTATTCCAAATGATACTTTTCAGTGGTTTCTGAGTTACAATAGTGTTCAGTATTCTATCTAATAGAAATACTGCTTCTTTCTTTTTTGAGTCTCTTTTTTTATTCTAAGTGGCACTTTTCAGTGGCTTTTGTGTTCCAAATATTGATGGTTTCTGAGTTACAGATAGTAATTTTTCAGTATTCTATCTAATAGAAGTGTCGCTTCATTCTTTTTTGACTCTCATTTTAATTATAATTGTCACTTTTCAGTGACGTTTGAGTTACATTTATTGATGGTTTTTGAGTTGCAAATAATGATTTTTTCGATATTCCACCTCAGAAAAAGAGTGCTTCTCTCTTTCTTGACTCTGTTTTCTTTACTCCAACATCTGGCGTGTACACCCACATATTTTTCAATATCACATAGGATTTGGTTTAGTAAGAATATTTAAAATATTGCAACGTTTTGGCAATTATCGTTCTAATTGTCAGTTTCGAATTACAAATAAACTGACTGATGTGAAATAAATAAACAATCTTGAGATTAAAAAAAAAAAGATTGAATACATTCCTTATTGATGGGGGAAAGGAAAGGAGATATAAGTCAAAAAACCATATGAAGAGAGTTGTAGTTCCTTTGGCCTAATGGATAAGGCATCTGACTTCGGATCAGAAGGTTGCAGGTTCGATTCCTGTCGCGGATGTTTCATTGTAAAAATTATTTCTATTTTCCATTTGCTCAGAAAATTGCGCCGGACAGACACACAGACAGACAGACAGACAGAAAGACAGACAGACAGAGAAATAAAAGATTTTAGTAATATAGATTTCTTTCTGATTCCATTAATTTTAATTGGTTCAACTAAATTAAAAAATTATTACCTAATAAACTGATATTTTTGTACGTATTAAATTTTACAAAGAATTATACAGTATTTATATAATGCTTGTTTATTGACAAATGCGTATGAAATGGTTATAAGGTCATCCCGCTTATAAGGTCACTTTTGCGAGGTCCCAAGGGGTGATCTTATATCAAGGTCCGACTGTATTTTTAATAGTGTGCATTAACATTGGAAATCTGAAAGAAAAGGACTATAAGTAGCCTTTTTTTTTTTTTAAATTAATTTAGTTAAAATTTTTGCTAGTAAAATGAATGCCCTTCATATTTTTAGTAGACCAGGCCTTTGTAAGAGGGTATCTCCCTTGCCCCATAAACCCTACAAAGACCTTCAAAAAAAAAAAAAAAAAAAAAGCCCTGCAACTTTTAATTTACTTTTGAAATGTGTGTTCATAATTAAAGTAATTTCAGTATACACATATATCCAGTGTATATATATGTATATACAGGGTGATTCATAAAGTAGTGGAAGCTCCGCCTCCAGTTTAGCTTCACTTCTATGCAATATATGATTCATTCCTATTATCCTTGGCTTTTATCTGCAAGGTGTTTGTATAGATTCAGCGTAAGTTTGTAATGCATTTCTCGATAATCCCAGAGTATAACAGATTCAAAGAAGAAATGAATATTTTTTAAATATTCAAAAGATATTAGAATTATTCTTCCTTATTTTGATGTTAATAGGTTTCTTACTCAACTATTCCCATCAAAAGATAAATAAATAACTCATACAAAATAAATTCACAATTGTTTCATCAATTTAAAAACGCCATCGGTTTACTGCTAATGTTTATTTTAATAATGTTGATTTTGAGTGACAATTTTTTAAACATTCCATGCCCTATTTTACTTTTTTTTTACACCGAATTTGACTTAGAAAAATACTTCGACATTCGTTCTTTATAGGCCTATTTTTCAAAGTACTGGAAAAATAGGACTTTAAAGAACGAACATCGAAATATTTTTCTAAGTCAAATTCGGTGTAAAAAAAAAAGGAAAATAGGGCATGGAATGTATAAAAAATTGTCACTCAAAATGAACATTAGCATTAAAAAAAATAAACGATGGCATTTTTAAATTGATGAAACAATTGTGAATTTATTTTGTGTGAGTTATTTATTTATCTTTTGATGGGAACGGTTGAGTAAGAAACCTATTAACATCAAAGTAAGGAGGAAGAATTCTAATATCTTTTGAATATTTAAAAAATATTAATTTCTTCTTTGAATCGGTTATTCTCTGGGATTACCGAGAAATGTAATACAAAATTACACCAAATCTATACAAACACCTTGCAGATAAAAGCCACAGATAATAGGAAAGCGACATATTGCATAGCAGTGGAGCTAAACTGGAGGCAGAGCTTCCAGTACTTTATGAATCACCCTGTATCTATTACACTGAAGATTACTAGTACACTGAAAATATATATGTATTGGTATTATTTTGTAGTTGTTGAAAGGAATATTTCCAGTGTATTTACAATAAAAGATGGATGTGGGTGATGATAGTAAGAAGGTTGAGGGGTACCAAATCCAAACGGTTTTTTTATGACTTTTGCTAGATAAGGGCATTACTAGTTCAGTTACTGAAGCTTTGAGGTATGTGTGTGTGTAGGAAGATGGCAATAATGCATGACTGAAATTCCATTGAAAGCCTGATAACATTCCTCGATTTGATTTTCAACTTTTGAAGTTTCATACGAAAGTAGTTACTAGATGATTTTAAATGTTTTAATTAATTTTTACTATATTTACTTCCAAGAAAATAAATTCATGCCTTGAGCAAGAATGAATACAGTGATATATGACCTGATAAAATGTAAGAAAATACAGTAAAACCCCGTTATTACGCTCGTCAAGGGACCATGACCTACAAGCGTAATAAGCGGGATAGCGCTATAGACGGGAGATGATTTATGAGATGGGGAAAGATTTGGACATTATTTTACAGGCAACATACATGATTCCACAATAGATATACTGCAAATATGAGCTTATTTTCTATTAAAAAGATCTTTGATTGTGGTTTGCCGAGTATGGGTGCTACTGTTATGAATTATGACATTTTCAATGCAGTTCAGGTAACTATGAACGTCAATTGATACACCACTAGGAACAATACTACTTTATTTTCGGAGCAGATTTAGTGCAGACTACTTTTTTACGTTTGCAAAAACCCTTCGCTGCATTGGTAATTGCATCCCTGTTTTTCGTTATTGTTCGCAGACTGGACGAGGGAATTCCTAGAGATTCTGCGAAATCCTTCTGACTTCTGTAGAATTCTCGTCGTACTTACGGAGAATTTGCAATTTTTCACTATAAAAGGGATTTCCGCTTCAACATTTTGCACTACTGTATCACAGACCCGCACTGCAAAGAGTTCAAAGATTCCCTCCTACCAGGGAAAAAAAAAGAATCTTTACAGTGTTACATTTCTTTTCGATACAAAATTTCCGATATAAAAAAAGTGCTACAAGCGGGATTTGAAGCATTATAAGAGGGTAAAAGTATATAGAGATATATAGAAAATTCCAGGGACCGTACAAAAGGAGCGTAAAGAACGGGATAGTGCTATAAGCGGGAGCGTAATAACGAGGTTTTACTGTATTATAAATTTTTAATTTTATTGTTTACTGTTCAAAGTAGCATTTCACAGATCAATCATTTGAAATGCAATCAACTGGATACTTTATATTTATTGTTCGTTCATTTTTATAAAAGTGATGAGAGATTCCCTAACCCTATATGATTGTACTCAATATTTTAGCTCAGTAGACTTTGAACTTCTTCAGAATGAGTTCATTGTTACTATATCAATATAGTGATGATAGCAGGAGAAGGATGTCAATTCTTTTTGCAAAAATGGGCTTTTAATATATTTCAAAGGGATGACAACTGCAGCTGTTTGTCAGGATGACCAGAATTGTTAGAGCAAATGATAAGTATGAGAAAGAAGGAGAAAAGAAAGTTTGAAAATAGTGGCCCTTCAACTGAGTGATCTTTTTGCATAGTGAGAGTGTACAGGGAAAGATTAAGTTGAAATAGAAACATGAAAACTTAAGATAACTTTTAAAGCAAGTGGAATGAAGACATGTTTGAATGCTAACTTGAATATGTATATTCAATCTGCGACACCCTGTGTGTGTGTGTGTATACCAGGCGATTCATAAAGTATTGGAAAGTACTGGTGGTTTTCACTACCCCATAACTTTAAAACTACCGCTCATAAAAATCTGAAACTTTTTATATAAAATCGTCAAACATATAAGAGTTATATTTTCATGTAATTATTTATTCATTATTATTGAAATTCATTTTATTTGCATTCAAACATCCCCAATATATCAATATTATTATCCAAAAAAATTATTCGACTATCTCCCAAAAAAAGTCATTTGTCAGAATGCATTTTCAAAAAAATACAGTTTTTTTTAAAATTAAACAGAGGAATTAATGACAAAAGTATTTAGATTAAATTTTCCTAATTAGGTTTCTGTATCATTTGAATATTGGATCCAGACTTTTAGAGTTTAAACAACATCACAACAGTTTTTTAAATATACGATATATTGGGAGTGTTTGAACACAAATAAAATGAATTTCAATAATAATGAATAAATAATAACATAAAAATATAACTCTTATATGGTCGACGATTTTATATAAAAAGTTTCAGATTTTTATGAGCAGTAGTTTAGAAGATATGGGGCAGTGAAAACCACCAGTACTTTCCAGTACTTTATGAATCACCTGGTATATATACACTGTCTGGCCACTTTATTAGGTACACCTACCTAGTAGTGTTTGGGCCTCCTTTAGCCCTCAAAACAGCCTGAATTCATTGAGGCATGGATTCCACAAGATGCTGAAAACATTGTTGATATATTGTGTACCATGCAGAAATGAGTGTCTCATGCAGATCCTGAAGATTTGATGGAGATGTAGGCCTGGAGCAAACAGTCCATTCCAGCTCATCCCACAAATTTTCAATCGGGCTGAGATCCGGGGACTGAGCGGGCCATTGCAGCAAGGAAAAGTCATCGTCATGTTCCTCAAACCATCCCATAGTGATGCGGGCTTTGTGAGGCTCATTATCCTGCTAGAAGTAGCCATCTACATGAGAATACACTGTGAACATGTACGGTTGCACATGGTCAGCTACGATGTTTAGGTACGCTCTAGCATCCTGACGTGCCTCCAGAGGTATCAACGGACCCAACGTGTGCCAGGAAAACATCCCCCACACCATGACACTGCCCCCAGCAGCTTGAAGAGTTGTTGTGAGACACAGCAGTGGTGTACCTAATAAAATGGCCGGACAGTGGATATGTAAAGGGCGTCACAGATCGACTGTATTTGCTTCATACCACGGGATTCCTCATTAACTATGATGCAAAAAGTATCTAACATTTTTTGATCGGAGATATACTTTTCATGATAATCTAGGTTTTGCGTCCGGAAGGGATTATTCCCAGATATTATTTTTTTTTTCTTGACAGGCAATTCAGTGATAAAAATATTCTTGTTATCATTTGAAAGCTAACATTATGTAGATTATTTTCATGATAACAACTTATCATCCTATCATTGCTTACAGAAAATTATAAAAAGCAATTCTTGCGTTAGTGCACTTGTTCTTTGCTGTACCTCATACTGGCATTGAGGCAATTGTGCTTGGAGCGTCATACCATTTGAACCATGGGTTGGATTCACTTATTGCAACTAGTTAAATTTTGTAGCTTAATAAATCAAATGACGTAGTGTTTTATTTTAAATACTCATCAGTCCCAGAAAAAAAAAACAAACCTAAAAGAAAGTTAGTCTAGGCCAATTTTTATCTTCATGTTTTCAAGATTTTGATACAGGGAATTTTGAATGGCCCTGTGTAAGTATATGTATATATATATTACACAGGGCCATTCAAAATTCCCTGTATCAAAAACTTGAAAACATGGATGTAAATATATATTGAAACATGCATGCACGCGCACACCAAATTTTCAGGAACAATGATCTCTAGAAGGTCAGCAAACTCATTCCAATGAAAAAAACATAGTTCCAAATTCTGCCCACAGATGGTACTGAGTTAAAGGAAGAACTGCACTGTAAATCAGATGTTTTTACACAGGAATATCAAGTGCAGTGTAAGTTCTGTTGATCAATGCGATCCCCTTGTGAGTCTACCACAATTTGAAACCTGTGGACTGCATGCTGTACCATTGCAACCAACATTTCCCTTGCAATGTTGACACATTCTTGTCAGATGTTTGTCTTCAGATCTTCAAGGTTGTCCACGCCTCCCCAATAAACTTGGTCTTTAAAGTATTGCCATAAAAAGAAATCACGAGGATTGAGATCCGGAGAACATTGGTGCCAAGGTGTTGCAAAGTGCTTACCAATAACCCTGTCTTCTGGAAAAATGCTTGATAAGCATTCCATGGTAATAACAGCTGTGTGGAGTGTGCATCATCTTGCCTAAATGTCGTGAAACCAAGTGGTAAAGAAGTCTGGGCACGACATAATCTGACAACATTGCTGTTTACTGATTGCTGTAACAATTACTGTCCGCACACCTTGGGACCCTTCTTCCTCAGAAAAGTATGGTCCACTTAAAGTTGGCTGTAAATCCGTAAAAAAATAAAATAAAAAAAAAACCAACAACAAACAAACAAACAAACAAACAGCCCTTTTTAGGATTATAGCTATTATATAACAACGGTTTTGTTTGTATTTGTAACTTTAAGCTTAATATACCCCTAAAACTAGACTAGTTCATTTAAAATTTTCTCCAGTTTAGGAGAAATTCATTGTTCAGACATTTAAATATAGTATCCAAGTGCTTAGTGCCATCTGTGAGCAGAATTTGGAATTACTTTTTTTTTTCCTTCATTAGAATGAGTTTGCAACCTTCTGAGATTGTTCCTGAAAGTTAGACCTCTCTGAGCAACCGTCTTCACTGTACAAAGTGTTTCATATTGAATCTTATTTTTTGTCCACCCTGTATTTGCCTGACAAATTAAATGAATTGGAATATAATGGAATTGTAGATGAGAAAGATACAACATATTAATACAGTGCAACTTGGATAATTCGAAGCTGAAGGGACCACTACAAAACTTCGAATTATCCAAGACTTCGAATTAAACAAGTTACATCTTTTAACTTTAATTTCAGGTCCACTGAATGCTTGAAAAGATTATTCTGTCAATAAGTAAATATTTATTCAGAAAGATCATGGTATGAAAGACTTAAACACTATATGTATGTAAATAAAATAAGATTTATATTACGTAAGCTTCAGTAGATATTACATTCAATATAGAAAATATTAGTTTTTCCAAAAATTGTACAATGTCTGATTATTTTGTAGAATTCAGTAGCTTAAGGTTAGCAAAATCATCAAGCATGTTTAGTAAAAGGAAAACAGCTTCACTTACGTCGGTTTGTCCTTCAATGTACCGACGAAATTCGGCGCTATCCCGTACTCGTTGGCGATTTGGCATTTCTTCTTCACACCCTTTTCCACATCGCGAATGACGGCGACCTTTTCAGCGAACATTAAATTCTTGTACACGCGTAGTTTACTGAAAGACATGGTGACACTGACACCAGAAAGCTCGAATGGCGTCTGAAGCGTCACGTGTCGAACGGTGGCGGGAAGGGGATTTCAGTTGTCACGTGTCGAATTTCTTAACGATGAAACGCCGAAAAGTCGTTATGGTTCGAAATTTTTTATAAAAAACTTCGAATTAAGGAAGTTGAACTTCGAATTATCCATGATTTTTTAACATTGATTTAATAAGAAATTCAAGGGACTAAGAGAAATCTTCGAATTAACCACGATTTTGAATTAAAGACGTTCGAATTATCCAAGTTGCACTGTATATTTCTCTTTTTCTTCTTTAATAAATTACAATATTTCGATTAGCCTCTTGCTAATCTTTCTCAAGTTTGATTCCCATTACAAATTCATTATAACAATATACATCTTCTGAAAAACAATGATAATGACATTGTCATTGTTTTAATTGCATAAATAAAGACAAAGGGATGAAATTAAATGATTACTCCATTTCTTTATTCAAGAAAAGCCTTAAAAATTTATCTAAGTTTGTATGATCCTTCTGTATTGTTGTAAGAATGTTATTTAAAGAGATGTTGAATAGTACATGACGAGTTATAATTGTAATTTCATAGGACAATGTTGTTATCACTGTTTTTTCATAAGATGTTATGTATTGTTATAATGAATTTGTAATGGGAATCAAACTTGAGAAAGATTACCAAGAGACTATCGAAATATTGTATTTTATCAAAGAAGAAATATTATTAATAGACTAAAGGCATATTTGTTTCAATCATATTTATCTTCAAAATATTAGAATTTTAACTTTACAGTTTGATTTATTTCTGTCGATGTATATTTGTGACATAAATGTTCATTCTTTAAAGCTCAGGCATAATTATGTGTGTCAGGAGTATTAATTCAACAAGTTTTCTTTATTAGTGATGTTATTTAAAACTGTTAATTAATCAAAATTCTTCAGATGGGAAAGTGACTAATAAATCATTTTTATTTTTCATCTTATTTACCATATTATTGTGATATACAATTGTCTTTATTTGTCAATTCCAGATGCTGGTTTTTATGCTGTCTTGTTCCATTCTGTGTTCCCGAATGCCAAGATATTGAACATCGTTGTCCCAACTGCAAAACCCATTTGGGCACTTACCGTCGATTATAAGATACTGAGAAGTCTGAATAGTCTCCTTGACTGCTCACAATCTTCAGGCAGAGGTTATTCTTAATTTAAAGAGTAGCAGTGGCAGATAATGCCAACCATATACACAGAAATCGGTGGTATAAACTCCTAGATGAAATAAGACAAACATAAAAAAAATCATCATTGAATGATTTTTTTTTGAGCATTTATTTTAAATGGTATTTTTATTTTTAATTATCATCAATAACATGAAATAGATTTTATTAGAAATTAATTCAATTTATTTTACTTTGTCACAGTCATTCAATGAATTTGGTTTTGTTATAGTGGAATAAAGTTAAAACTGAAAACTGGACTATGAAAGTAAAATAAAAATCCACCATTTTGTAGAGGTGCATTGATATACTTACTGACAAGATCACTTTGAATTGAGCTAGAAAATTATTTTATGATTTTGTAATAAGAAAGATTATAATGAAATAAATTATTGTCTAAGAAGAAACTGTTTAGCAGTGAGGTCTCATTTACAGTATGATCTCTTTTTGCTGATTTTAAGATATTGGTGTAACCAGCACTTCCTCATTTGTACAGTATTTTATTTACAATTTCAGTGAGCCAATAATTATGTTTAACTCTTCATGATCTTGAAATGAATTAGTAAGTTAAGATGTTATTAAGATATAGTTTAAGACTGTATGAAGCATCTTATTTGATCATTTTAAGCTGTCAGAAACATTATAATCTTCATAGGATATTGTGTTGGTTCTTTTACGATTAAAAAACAAATCTAAAAGAGGTATCTACAAGAAGCTTAGAAAAGATTTTTGCAGTTTTTGTTGTACATTTATAAATCTCACTTTGTTTTGTTTTTTTTAAAAAGAGATTCTATTCGAAATTATAAATTTATATCTAATGAATGAGAGAAATTAAACTTATGATTTCAGTTGAATATGGAAATCGTATGCATTTAGTTTTGCATACTGATGTGAATTTAATATAATTGCCTTTTCGATCGTTACAAAGTACTAATGTACTGTCGGGTGCATTTCCAATGTCACATTGCGAAGTAGTGCTTTCCTGCATTGCGCGGCGATGGGGTATACTTCCATTCAAGTGTGGGGAATGCGGGGAAGCATCGGGCAGCTAATGTGACATTGGGAATGCCATCCACAGTACATATTAAGAAAAGATCTGGCTCCTGTTTTGTAATTGTTGTATATTTTTTTTATAGTCCATTAAAATTCTTTGAGACTACTATTAGTATTTGATAATGTGATGGATGTAACTTTTCTGTCTGTTATTATAATTACTTTAATAATTTGTAGTTCATTATTACAGTGATACAGAGTTCGTTATTATTTGTGATCTAATGGAATGAAAGTTTACATTTACTGCATTGTTAACCATCGAATTCTAGTCTATTTTAAAGGATTATAGTTTCTTCAGTAATGTAGCCTACATTCACTGCAATACCATAAGGTAAAAATTTTATTATAGCTACTTATAAGTGTGATGTAGATCACAAGATTTTTACTTAACCAGTTTGGTTTTCTTTCATTCTTAAATCTTATCAGACTTAACCATGAGTAGTAAATTGACTACTGAGATTGTTACTGCTCCTACATCAAAGGAATAACGAAAGCCAATGATTTATAAAGCATTTCTTGTAATTTGTTTATGTAAAGAATAGATATTATCAGAGAGGTAAAGATACTCTATTTAATATTGATGCTTTTAGCTTAACATTTTATTAATGCACCTCTATTTCATTAAGTTAGTACTTTACAGATATTAGTTCTGCATAATGTTTAATTATAATTTTACTGCAGTTAGACGTGCTCATCTACTTGAAACTTGTTATTAAATATCTTCATAAATTATACAGGCATTATTAGTATTATATCTATTCAGTATTTTATTTGTAAACGAAGGCTGAAATTGTTCATTAATGCAGCATTTAGAAGTATTAACTGTAAATGAATTTTTATATTTTTGAAAGGAAATTTTATCATTTCCCTTTGATAGCAGTTAAATATATGCAAATGTATGAGCCATTATATTTACTGCTTTACTTTAAATAAGCCATTAACCATAACATTTTCAGCCATTAACTAACTTCTTTTATTAAATAGTATATATGTATTTCATTGATTACAAAATAATGGTTTGCTGAGAATAGTCACTGAGTGCCTCTTTGTGTCACTTACAAGAAATTCAATTGTATTTTTTGGAAGAGTTTATTCTGGGGAAAAAAAAAAAATCATGTTTTATTAAAGCTGTTGTTTTGAAGCTTTCAATACATGTAAACAAGTGATTGTTACTGATTATTTTTTTTTTTTATCCTAGGATTTTTTTTTCTTTTTAAATCTGACTCTATATCTCCTTCCTTTTTTTAATGCATTCGTTGTTTTAGTGCAAGATTATTTTTCAAAGTTTATAAATGAAGATGTTGAAAGTTGTTCTGGGAAACTGAAATGTATAAAGATATTTTAGGAATGGATGATGGTTGAATAGATATACAATCTTTGACTTTTTACTTAAACAATAAAATTATACTTAAAATAAATTTCTTTGTTTGTGTTTACTACCTTTCATTACAGATCCAAACATCTCTTTCCAAGTTAATTTAGAAGTAAGATAAATTTTATAAAGCTTCATGTTGATGAAACGCAGTCCTAGATTTTCCAGATCCATTTGATTTAAACAGTGGTTTACTACTACTTAATTTATATTACATTGTTATCTTCTGTATATATCAAGGAGGATGTTTGTTTGTTCGCTATACACTCGTAGGCCCTTTGACCGATCTGGACCGGACACTGCGGAAATAACAGGCAACAATTGAAACCGGACACATCGTCCCTCCCTCTAATTTAATTTTTTTATAATTTTCAAGTAGAGGTATGGTTCAAATCCAATTGGTAGCAATATTTTTTTTTCCCCTGTTTTTTTTTACTTTGTTTTTTAAAAAGTGGATTCTCTTCACACAACCGCCTGATAAAAATGGATTCGCCCGACACATAACTGCCGGGGAAGATGTGTCCAGGTTTCAATTTTGTAGCCTGCTTATTTCTGCAGGGTTCTAAAGAGTACTTCTGCAAAGTTTGGTCCAGATTGGTTCAAAGGCAATAATTTTTTCTGATTTTTTTCCTATTTATGATAATGAATTTTCTTTTCTTTTTTTGTTTATTATTTTGTTTATTATTTTGAAATAAATAATAATAAGAATATTATTTAACTTAATAAAGACTATTCTTCTTAACTTTTTTGTTTAATTTAAGAACAATGAAAATCCGAATCTGGAGTAATGGAGATAAACAGGGGGAAAACTTTCTTAAAGGGTACTTGTATCTCTGAAACCGCTATAGTTGGAAACACGAAATGTTCTTTTGTCAATATCGAAATGAACGTATTCGACGAATTTTCGATTTTCGTGTCCTAAAGGGAGGGGGGGGGGCAAACTTTATTGAATGGTACTTTACGCAGTTTTCAGGTTACAAAATCAGAATATAACATTATTTTGTAATCATCATGTTTGTTTTGTACCAACTGGGAAAGGTTTGAAGTTGGTAGGGGTGTGGAGAAGGGCAGAAAGGAGTGGGAGTCTTATCTTCTCTGAACTCGATATTAATTTTATATCTAGGGCTTATCAAATTACAAAATAAGAATATAACATTAATTTTAACTATCTTGGGACTTTTTTACCAACTGGAAAAGTTTCAAAGTCATCTCACAATTACAATTTCTTCGTCATCCACATCACAACCACTCTTTTTTGTAACCCGAAGGAAGCACTGGTATTTCTGCTAGTATCTTACAAATTTTCAAACAGAATTAATGAAAGAAAATTAATTTTGAAATTTATAGATGTAAATTTATAAATATTTGTACAAACATTTAAAAGTTCATTTGTGATATATAGAGTATAAACACACGTGCAATATTCCAGAACAAAATAAATTCTAATTTTCCTGGAAGCACTTGGCAAACACCCATTGCATTTTCAAAGACAAGACTGAATTTACATAATTTAGTTAATCCTTGACATTTGTTGACTAATTGTCATTTTTCAGAATCATTATTAATGAATAAATGAAATTTAATTCTTAAAATTATCAAGGTTTTTTTAACATTGGCTTTCCTTGTGGAATTGTTGCTGGCTTTCAGCAAGATTTATGGACTCATGGATGCATTGTCCATTATTTTATACTCCTTAATTTGTCTTGGATACAATTTCACCCAAATTAATTTTTGGGAAATTTTGCTGTGCATATATAAAATTTAGGGTATAAATCTGGACACCTGCAGTAAGGGACAAAGAGGATATCCCTCCATAGATTTTTAAGTTTTAATTGCAGTTTAAAATGAATTAAATAAAATTGTAAATGCAATTTCAGCCACTGATGCCTGTTGTAAGACATGCATTGTTAGAAGGTTCTTTATTTTAATTATAATTTTTTTTTGTTAAAAACTCGGAGCACTTCAATGAAAGAAACTTCTCTAATTTCTTATACTTTCTGATGGCATATCAACTTTTGTGTTTCTCTTAATCATCATCATCATCATCTGATTTCACTCAATTGTCATCTTTTGATTGAGGGATAGCAGCCTATTTGACATTGGCAAACATTTCAAGAATTAAAATAACTTGATCAACATTAAAATAATTTTTCATTCTGAAAGTAAACTTAACTGGATGTTTGAATGAATTAGTACATTGCTCTCGGTGTATTCTCTATCCAGTGAACTTTCCAAAAATCAATACCAGAAGCCCTCCACAAATTTGCATTAGGGGAATATTCTTTGACTTCAGCAGTTTAAACTTATGAAAAACTGGGAATTCTCGTTGAATGTTGAACTCAACAGCTTCTGAATGAAACGCCTTACCAAATGCTGACAAATATTTTTTACTTAAATTTTCAAATTTTGCTTGCTTTTGTTTTTGGGTCTGAAAGTGGAAAGTATTTTGACTTGCAGTTGTCTCTTGCCCTAATTTCAGAAAGATGCACTGATCATTGATAGAAATTGGTGGCTTACTACTGTTCAGGTATGAAGGCCACATTGTTGCCCTTGAACTTCAATATACCATATTGGGATATGTTTTCCCCTCACCACAAATGATGTTATTTTTATCTTCCTTTAAACACATTGCAATAATTAAGTCAAAGGGAGAACTGAAGTGCTTGGATTTCGTTTATTTGCATATTAGGCATTGAGCTTGTTAGAATGTTAACATGCTTTGGATGATACTCAGCTTTAAATGCTAGAATATGTTGTGAGAATATTCCAATTGCCCATTTCTTACGCAAACAACCGAATTTGTATAAAATTCATATATATTTACAGAACCATATATATTTACAGGCAGGGCTCTGCTAAAGACTCATCACCTACCATCAAAGCTAAGTCTGGTACCATAATCTGGTACCATAATCAGGACTGCCACTTATTTTTTAAGAATAGGAGAGAACTTGATCCTGTTATTAGTTAAATCTTGACAGAATTTCATATTTTGATATAAATAAAGTAAAAGAACTGTCATAATAGATAAAATAATCTGTTTAAAATCAATATAACATGCGGATTAATCTTTAGATAAAATAAACAATTGAACAAGCACAATTAAGATTAAAAACTTTACTATATACAAATAAAATTCCACGATAGATTTCAGTAAGCAGCCGCTTGCTGTCTTCAGGTGCACAGATATATTAAAACATTCCGATATATTTAGGGGATATTGCTCACAAAATTTAGGGGATATTGCTACCGTGCTTTCATAAAGGCTCGGTAGCGGAGGGTAACAGAATGCGACTGGAGCCAGGTAATTAAAAACCAAAGAGACTTTATTATTTAAGATCAGTGGTCATTTACAAGAAATTCGAATATCGAAAGGATTCTTCGGTTAGGCTGTCTTCTTCGCAGTCCTCTACCGGCAAGCGAACGTCTCAGGGACCTTCCGGGGACGGGTGCTGCAACCACGGCTTCCGTTAACCTCTACGATGCCTTCCTATCGATTGGCGGTCGTCTCAGGGTTCTTCCGGGGACGGGTGCTCGGACTTCGGGGTCGGATCTCTCTCACGATGCCTTCCTAACGCAACGACTAGCGGTCTTCTCGGGTTCCTTACCGGGAATGGGCGCTGCCGTCTCGGCGTCGTTTCTCCCTCACGGTGCCTTCCTAACGCTCGGCGGTCGTCTCAGGGTTCTACCGGGGACGAGTGCTCGGTTCACGGCTTCGGTTATCTTCCTCACGGTGCCTTCCTAACGCAACGACTAGCGGTCTTCTCAGGTTCCTTACCGGGAATGGGCGCTGCCGTCTCGGCGTCGATTTTGCACCGTCTTCGCACTAGCGAATGCACTTGGCTTGGCTTTATCTGACTTCACTCTGGGCGGCTGCCCAACAAGACTTCTACGGCTAAACTCTATCTTCGGGTAGAGTCCTTCTACCTGGGCTTCTGCCCAAGACCTGCCCTCGAACGCTCCGCTCCTAACTGGAGACCTTTGCGGCTCCTGCCGCTGAGACGAACTGCTATACTCTGCTTTCTCCAATGGGAGACCTTTGCGGCTCCTGCCGCTGAGACGAACTGATGTTCAGGCGCTCCGCGCCTAGTTTTATAGGCGTAGGATAGGTCGACTCGGCCGAGGTATGCAGGGAAGGTTGAGTCGACTGCGCTGAAGGGGGAGCGGACAAAACGCCTGGTAACAATATTGCGAAATGAATATTATATACCAAAAAACAGAGGCATTTGAGTTTATTTATTAAAGAACATAATCAGAGAAGCAAATGCCACGAAAATAGAAGTTGTCTGAATATGCAAATGAGGTGCAGAATCCATTTATCGGGATTGAGCACGATGTGACACATGGACGGGGTTAACATTCGCATGTCAAACGTGAAAAATATGTCGCACATTGAATGTTCAGTAGATTGTATGGTCACCTGAGACTGCTACAACACACTAACAGCGATGAGGCATGGAGAGGATCAAATTGTCCAGCAGTTCCTTTGGGATTCGTGGCTACTCATTCACCAGGGCAATTTCCAGCTGAGGAAGTGTTATGGGAGGTGATTGTTGACTGGCAACACATGTTCCTAGTGCATCCCAAGCATGTTCGATGGGATTCAGATCTGGAGAATGTGAAATCCATGAAGGTGAAATCCATGAAAGTGAAGGCCAGTCCATGTGCTCAATTCCAGCCTCTTACAGCATGTTGTTGACGAGATGAGCACTGTGGGAAAGAAAGTTGACCCCAACTGCACTAGGTAGGGTACCACTATAGGCTGTAGAATTTCATCCCAATATCTTACAGCATTCACCGTTCCATTTCTAACAATATGGAGATCGGTACAACCACCAATGCTGATGACTGCCCACACCATGATTCCATCTCCACCAAAGGAATGTATTTCTTGCACGAAACGTGGATTCTCCCGTGTTTCACGTTCACACCAGGTCAGGACACGACTATTGTCAGGCTGCAGGCTGAATCTTGACTCTTCACTGAAGAGAACCATGGACCACTCTTCACGGGTTCAAGGAAGATGCATTTCAGCCCAACTTCTGCTGGTTCTGCAATGTTCAGCAGTTAACGGAATGCATACCATTGGTTGCAGGGCATACAGACCACCGTGACGGAGTCGATTTCGCACGGTCTGAGTACACATCCATCATCCAGTAGCAGCGAGAAGCTGTTCCTGCAGCTTAGTTGCACTGCTTCGCCGGTTCCTTCGTGCTATTAGTGTCAAGTAGCGATCATCATATGGGTGGCCCTGCCCTGGTCTTCTTTGTACTGTGCCAGTCTTTCTGAAGCGATTCCCGAGTCTGCTAATCATGCTTTGGGAGGTTCAAACCGCTGCTGCGGTTTGGCCAGCTTCAAGACGCCCTAAGACTCTCCATGCTTCAGATTCGGGTAAATCACGTTGCAGGGGCAATTTCAGGTGACACTCAACCAATCTGCCACTTCTTGTTGATCCAGGAAAGTGGAGATAACCCAGCAGCGCCAGCCTCTTTATGCAGGGTTCTGGGCAAACATGCAAATTAACGTTGTGCATCACATTTGCATATTCAGACAACTTCCATTTTCGTGTCATTTGCTTCTCTGATGATGTTCTTTAATAAATAAACTCAAATGCCTCTGTTTTTTGGGTGTATTATATTCATTTAGCAATATCCCCTAAATTTTGTGAGCAGTGTACAATCAATAAGTACTCACAATTATTCAAATTATGTAGAAGACATTATAGTGAGGCACGCCACATCTGAAAATGACAGCAACCTCTCTTGGCCTGGAACGAAATGCATTAACCTCGAGAAGATGTCATCAATCGCCAAATAGGAGTCTGTTCACTGCATTTGCCACTGGAGAGAGAGACGTTCACCTGAACTGGCATATTTGAAAATTCCTGAATACAAAGCTGAGTCATGGAATTAGCTGATCTTCAGCTTTGTACCTTTGAGAAGAGATCCTTTATTCTTGCTATGAAATATTCTCTTGCTTCAATGGTCTTGTGATTCTCATACTATTTCATGGCGTAGAATTCTCGCAACAGAGATATGACTTTGATGTATTTACTAATGTGGATAATCTCAGCCTTCCCATACGATTCCTTGTGTAATATAAGGTTGTTGCATAATTTCTGTAGTTTTTTTTTTTGATAGAAGATAAAATTAATTATTATTTAAGTTTAATATAAGTTTAAAACAAATTTAATAAATGACATTGTCCATTATTATTTACAATTTGTTTCCATTTCTTGGTTAGCTTCTAGCAAGAATTCTGACACGGCATTATTCACATCATCTTCATTTCTGAATTTTTTCCCATTCAAAAGATTTTGAAGAGACAGAAACAATTGGTAATCTGATAGTGCAGTATCCAGAGAGTACAGTGGATGAGGGATAACTTCATAGTCCAGCTGATCCTGTTTCTGTCTGGTCTTAAATGCGCAATGTGGTTGAGCGTTATATGCTGAAGAATAAGCCTTTTCGATTGGCTAAAACTGACCTTTTTTTCTTGATTTCTGCATTCTTTTTTGTTGTGGATGCTGGGTCTCGGAATGGTTGGGACCTTCTCATGAGATAAACACTTAGCTATTTTCATCGGAAACGCAGTAGTGCCTTAAAAAAGAAATGAACAATAAAAAAATCAGTCAGAACCCCTTTTCCACACCCAATGACGTAGCTTCAAGTTGGCACCAATTAGAAGCTGAATTTTATTGGTTGTTTTGAGTTGAAATCATGTATATATTCAGAACCTATGTAAGAGACCATTGTGTTGAAGAGGAGTTCTGCGGAAGAACTCCAAAGGCTCCAATAAGTATTTTTAAATGTTTTTATAAACTTTTTTAAAAAATTTTTATGTGCTATTTTTTATCATAATTTTTAGTCAATAAAAAATCCTGACTGAATTATTGTAAGTGATTCATTTTTCATCACCAGTGACAAATCGGTCCGAAAACAGGTGAAAATTGTTCCGTGCCAACAGTGAAGATCAAATGGTTGATTAAATTGATTTTGCCGAATTCAGAAGGTACCTGGAAAAACCTTGGTTTTTGAACATGCACCATTTTATTTATTTGGCATGATACTGTTGTATGCTCAAAGCCTATTCCTGAATAAAATGGGTCCGAAAGGGCCCATGACTATTACCAATTTGCGAAACATGATCTCGAATACCGATCTTTTGCGAATACCGATCTTTACAAGTGCAACCAGGACACGGACGCAAACTGGTATCAGATGATGAAGTTGAAACTGTTGCAACGTCCGTAGTGGAAGCAAATGCTGCCCACGGATCTAGCAGTGCTCGGCAGTATCCAAGCAACTGGTATGCCATATTCAACTGTATGGAAATGCGAAATTATTATTATAGAACTTCAAAAGCGTGGATGTCTTGGCATGACTGTGTTCATGCAGGATGGAGTGCTCCCTCATATACGATTGACTGTGCAGCAAGTTCTACGTCAGCATTTCACCGACGACCACATAATTAGTCGAGCATTCCCGACTATGTGGCGCGGATGTTCGCCTGATCTCACGCTATGTGACTTTTGGTTGTGGGGTTACTTGAAAGCATTGGTTTACTAGAGACACTTGATAGTTTGGCAACATTGATGACCCAATAAAGCTTCACGTGCGACAATTCTCTGAGATTTGCAGCGGTCCGCAGTAGAATATTGTAACTGACTAACAATAAAATCTAATGTCAACTGTACTCTTTTGTTTTTTTCCTACGTCTGATTAGCTGACCCCACAGTGCCAGTTTCCCCCTGGTGGCACCATTCAGAACTAAAATGTTTTCCTGCATAATCGTAATCTCATGGTCTGAATAGTATAAACACCAAATTTGGCCGTTTTTGGCCGAACAGTTTTTTGCCTATCATGCTCCAAACACCACCTGTTTAATTATGGCCACCCTGTATATTCCCAATATCTCGGCTTCTAAAGCACTTAGGATCACAATCTTCGTGTGTAAATATACATTTTCGGGGTCAGGGAATATATCTAGATCATTTTTAAATGCATCAGACAATTTATTTATTCACAACATTACATGTTACCAATAATAATGCTACATGTGCAGCTGTGTACCATTTACTGAAACTGGAAAAGATCTTTTTCCATTTTATTTCAGGTTGAATTGTAATACATGTTGGATTGGAACAAGTGCTTGAAGTGTTAAAAAATAACTACAGAATATTTGAAATGCCCACAAGAAATGGGGACAACACAGAACCATACCAGTCCCAGAATAGCATCACTAGTTGAAGCTTGGAGTCATTTCCAATGAAACTTAATTTCGGAGGAGAC
This sequence comes from Thereuonema tuberculata, assembly GCA_023159025.1. Lineage (NCBI taxonomy): Eukaryota > Metazoa > Arthropoda > Chilopoda > Scutigeromorpha > Scutigeridae > Thereuonema > Thereuonema tuberculata. The sequence continues at coordinate 131,018,633 of JAFIDM010009631.1, read as the reverse complement.
ATGAGTGCAAATGAACTTGTCGGAACCCGTAGTGCTTGAGACAAATCTTGTTATGTCAAGTTCAGCAATTTGAAGTTTGAGAGGGCTAAAAAGCGAGGAAATACTTCAGGAAGGAGCACATCTTGAGAGAAAGGACTTCGGCATGAGAAGATTGACGAAGTGGCCTGTTTCATTTGTCGTGGAAATGATGGATGCCTTCATAGTTTTCGAATATTTGTAGGTGATACGAGCATACAAAAAAATGGCAACATAACTGCACGTAACACAGTTGTTTGCAGCATTAAGAAGATTTCATCGTCCAAGTATCTGTAATGTTATTCAGCACCGCGAAATCGCTACCGGTCACATCTCAGGCGACACGAGCAGGAATTTGCGGGAGGATCTTCTGAGGAAAGTTAGAGAAAGGCTAGAGCACTTGTGGAGCCTTATACTTACATAGAAAATTATGTGGGAGATGGGACCTTCTACTTCAAATTTTCGGTATTGCATCAGCTTTATGAGAATCAGCTTTGAATCCTTGGTATTGAGAAGGAGACTAACAGAACCAACACCAACAGAACCTTAAATGAGAAACTGATAGCTTACTTTTCACAAGGACAAGAACAAAGTGATGGAAAAAATAAGGTTTTGGTGTTTGAACTAGGCATGTGGGAAATGCTGCAGCAGACCGTGGCATGTGATTATGAAAATGATGTCCTTTTGTTAGCTAAGATTGCCTAGTTAGCGTGCAAAGAAATTCCAAGCTACAAAGGTTTCTGGTTGACAATACCAGTTAGTGTCATCTGTTCTGAAGACCTTTGTATCTATGATTTTGAATGTGCTGGTCTAACTGATCAAGATTCTACAGATTCGCAAGCTAACCAGACTATTCTCTTCAGCTACAAGAAACGTATGTCTTTTTTTTACGAAATCTCAGCATTCATTGGGGAGGGAACTACCAATGCCACATTATATTGGAATGAAGATTCATACAGACACTAGGTCCAAAGAAACTGTCACGCAGCTACGTCAATTGCGACTCAGAGTAAGTTATGTCAGAGTTCTTCAGATTGAGAGTCAGCTTGCACTGCTGTCAATGCCAATGTTCGTGACAACGGAGCAGTGGTTTCAGCTCAGGTACGACATGGACTGTTTACTGTTGGTGCACTTGACAACTTGGACCACAATCATTCAAGTACAACTGCTAAGGGATCATTTCATGGCTGGTATCAGGCTGTTTCAGTTTCCTACATTGTCTAATTTGGGAGTGAACCAGAAGAGATTAGTCTGTCTTTGGCTGTTATCAGTTGCCAGAAATCTTCATCACTGTGCCAGCTGTGGCTTTGAAGATGATAGAGGTGTCTGTTACCATTCAAATGAATCACAACCAAAGGAGGGACAACTGCTAAATTGAAGGAAAACAATTGGCTGCAGCATGCCAGTAAACTGTTGGAGAAAGATGAACTTGAAAAAGCTGATATTGTGGCCTGGTCAACTTTTCATGCCTCCAAGAATGCATAGGAAGATCTTTACACTAGTATTAGTCAGATGTTGCCGCTTTTCTACGAGAAGGCAGTTAAGGCATGCATGACGAAGCATGGGATGAATGTCTTGCGTTGGGCTACAGAAGATCTAAATCCTGGACAGATTCCCGTTGTGGCAATTGATGCACTGCTTTATGCCCTAGCCAAGTTTATGCAGTGAAAGTGGCCTGATATGGACGGAGGGGAAAGGTTCATTGTAATGATGGGTAATGATAGGTGGAAAGCATTTGGTGATTATTTGGAGGGATCAGGATGGACATACTCGTTGACAGAAGCTGGTATTGCGTAATCAAGCACAGCCGACTCTTCTTTTCGACCTCACATGCAGGCCACCCACATCAAATTCCGGGCTCAGGTATCAAATGCAATACCGAGCCTTTCCCCATGTTATGAACAAAATCATAAATTCTTAGCCAAAAATATCGCGAAAATACCCCCACGATTTCATACTTCTACAGCAGGGGTGGGCAGACTTTTATAAAGTAAGGGCTACCTCAAGTATACTCCAAGTGCCGCGGTCACCTTTAGACTACACAAAAAACGGAATCTCCAAATTGACAACCAAAAAAAAAACGGAATCTCCAACTTCACAACCAAAAAATCAGTTGGTCCCTCAACCCGGGCCCCGGTACTGAGGGACCAACTGCCCCCCCCCCCCCCCTTGTGGGGGCCCTGCTCACATGTGACTACTCCGTACAATAAGACATGCTCACCAAGTTACAGCCTTGGCAAAACTCCAGGAGCACACTTTTCTATGCACTGAAGGACAAAAATGGACCAAAAGAGACCGACATTCCAGTATTGGGACAAGATTCTTAATATGGAGCTCCTGGGCTTTTCATATAAGAATGTATAAAAATGTTTGTCTTTAGTACAAAACAAAAAATTAGTGAATAGTTTATAAATGGTATACAGGTACACCAGTAAAATGTAATATTGTGAATAAATAAATCGTCTAATGCATTTAAAAATGATCTAGTTGTATTCCCTGACCCGAAAATGTATATTTACACATCAAGGTTGTGATCCTAAGTGCATTAGAAGCCGTGATATTGGTAATATACTTATATTTCAACTTGGCCGCCGGAGGAGATGGTTCCAATCGAAAATTGAAAGCTATGGTTCTAACAAGTAAACCTTCTCTCCTTTGATACCGGTTTTTCGGAAACCCATATATTTTCTGAAAGCTTAAGTCACAAGTAGAAAAACTGTGAAATCTTAGGGGCAGAGAGACAAGCGTTTAGGAGCTATAGGACCCACAAAGTATCAATAAAGTGTTGGAAACATGATACCAAAAGTCGCTAAAATGCTCGTTTCACGTATTTATATGAACTAATAATATAGTAAGAAAGTGGAGATCTGAATATAAACGAAGAAACAATATACGTTGGGATGTTGAAAATGTGACTTGTTATTGACTTCAAACAAAATCTATTACAAGAGACAATCAATGTGCAATTCATCAAATAAACAGTGAGACGGGCCTAAAGACAGTTTACAATGGTCACATTTTACAAAAGCGATAGCCTCACACTTTGAACACTTATCATTTGTCAATGAATCGAAGCAGTACTCCATTGGCGCAATCCACATTCCAGGTTCGTTGTCCAAGTATCCGCCCTTATAAAAAGCATACTTAAACAAATTGGGAATAGGGTCCATCTATACACACTTTACTGATACTTTGTGGGTCTTATACACT